>JASXSY010000017.1:0-120877 GCA_034509805.1 Sipha maydis | reverse complement strand
TTTTTATGACAAAATAACTCAACTCCCAGCTCTGATTATACTACTGCTATAAGTTTTCGGTGAAAATGTATTTTTAAGTCTTTATACAAATTAATGATTTAAAATAATATACATAACAGCTGTAGTTTTTCTTATTCTGTCGCATTAGAACAAAAGTCAGCTCAATCACCAGGACTTCTTTTCGCATACTCCCCAGTCAATATATGGACTTTTGGTAACTATTAGTTACCTTATACGGTTGTTATACGGATGCTTAGTTACTCTACTAAAAATTGTTTACGATTTCTATGAAGTATGTTTGATTAAATGCCAAATTAAATATTAATAGTTATGTTGACGAATTCGAACCGTATGAAAAAAAAAAATAGAAGTAATAAGTAAACACATTAATCCAATTAATATCACATGTAATACTTAATGGTATGGCAGTTTTTGATTTCATGCCTCACCTAATTTAATTATAATTAGATATTTTTTTTTGAATAAATTCCGTTTTCTCTTATAATATTATCGTTGTTTAAAACTTTATTTTCTGCGGAAACAACCTTATAGGTTTTCTAGAAGATATGATACACTATCATCAGTTATAATAGTTGTCTATTTTTGCTAAATTAAATAAGCAGTACTCGTATGTACAGTATAGAGTTTGAGACAATATTTCTGTTTCGTGTGCAAAAAACTTACTACATCAGTAATACACATATATCAAATATAAACTATACCCATACTTGTTGAGGTTGCATACCACCTACGCTATATTAATAATAACGTTTATTCGAATAAAGTCAACTGAAAAGTGACATGTTGACATAATTACCCGATCAATAAAGTATGTGTAGGTACGCCCGACATGCGTTGGTTGTTCCAAAATTAATAACTTGTTTTGTTTCTGAGAATACAATCATTTAGTATTGTCTCATATATATATATATATATATATTTGCGCTTGCCACTATAACAGTTTTGTATGACTTACTTACTCCTCAAATTTAACCAGTACAGAAAAAATGTTAAGTCGTCAACAATTGTGTTCAGCTTATACTCGTATAAATATTATTCCAACACACTTCAGATTTAAGAAATTTTCCATATTTCAATTCCGTTAAAACACTTTTAAAATATTCAATATAAATTCTAATGATAATACGTAACTGTAACTTTTAAAAATAATAAACTGCCTAATTTGTAAACTGAAAATTTACAAAACAATTATCAATTAATGAAGTTGTACAATAAAAACAATTTAACATTTATTTTCTTTAGAAATAAATTCAATTAAAACAAAGCGTTCGAGTAGAAACTTTGCGAGCATTTCTAATCACGTATTTCCGTAAGAATAAGTTTAGTTTTCATAAATTTATATTTATGAGTATTGATACCCTCCTATGTTGTGTCAATTAATAATGCAGTAGAACGTTTCATGGTAATTCAAAACCAAATGTGGACTAAAAATAAGTTACATTTGAACAAACATCAAAGTACAAATAGATTGTATGGTATACAAGTTTTCTGGATTTTTTTTATTTAATTCTAAAACTTCGGTATACTAGTCATTAGTCGCTGCATACAATTTGTTAAGTCAAATAATAATTTATTTTGTTTGGAAAACCGTTTAAAATTAATTTTCCTTTACTCAATATAAATCTATTTAAATTACATCGATAGCTTGTACTGTGCTATATATACAACTATTATCAATTTTACGTTTACAAGGTGAATTTGGAGGTATTTTGTAAAATCATAATAATTTGACAACTGGCGTATACATAATTAAAATTTTTATTTAAAACCGTACACAAAAACAATGAGTGTTCTTTAGATTATAAATAACTATTTAAATAATAAACCTTTTAAGTATAAAACAAATTTTAAAGCGATCAAATTAAATTTGAATATGGTTAAGAGAAATTATAATGAAATAAGACAAAAAATCTTTTCTAAAGTATTAACTGTTATTAAAAGTAATAAAAAAATCAAAGATTTAAAAAACGATTCACATCAACTATAGAAAAATAATTATAATTATCAAAACTTTTTTCGCATAAAAATAATATATTTATTTATTTTTTGACTATCTCCACTAATAAACTACAAACTTATAAAAAAATTTATTAAAGCTCAAAAATCATGTAACAAATAACCTCAAAATTATAAAATTGTCATTTTACTCGGAAATCGTGTAACTATTGTGAAACTAATGCATAAATTTTAGCTTTACTAAGAATCTAATACATTTGGAAGAAAACGAATATTGTTCGCTGCAAGGTCACGATTACCGATGAATACCGTGTATATATACATTATATCTGTGTTTTTCTAATAAAATGCATAATATGACCATTTGTATGTATAGAGTGTCTCACGAAGATATGAACATTGCTAGGTCAGATTATATAAACTATGCTTTTATATTCGTGAGATACTCTGTACTGGGATGTACGTAAAAATGTTTTTTTTTTTTTTTTACGGTAACGGGGAAATTTTTTGACGATAAGTGTACTTATTTAGCTGTATATTTAAATCGTATGATGTCATAAAAACAATTTGATGGTAGTATAACCGATGACCTAGTCATGTTATAATTTCCTACTTGTGTTTCACTTCTATGGCGTCAATGATTGATCGAAATCAAGACTATGCGCCGCGATCTAAATTGCATTTTTTGGTTTCTCATACCAATTTCTATTAACATTCTCTTTTTGCATAAACGATACGTGCACACAATATAACATTCATCATATACATCATATACTTGTGCCCGTAGCGTAAACACACCGTCTAAGTTATTATTACGTGTGTAGGAAGTTTCGGCGCTGACCTTAAATGAGGACGACCGTCTCGAAAAAGGATCAATGCACTTGCTGATCGTGTCGGGGCAATCGTGTAGACCAAGTTCATCCAAGGTCACGCTAAGGCAGCAACTACTCTGCGCCAGAAAAGATTGTTTTGATTTTCTGTTGAGTCACTAATGGGCCCCTCTATGCGCACGCACATAATATATACACATATACAAATATTCATATGTTTCATGTGCAACGCTCTAAATGTATATTACATATAATTTCGTATTCAGTATGGGAAAAAACGAAAATCGATACTAGAAAATATTACGAAGGATGCATGTTATTTTTGTGAGGACGTATGCTCGAAATTCCTCGCGTAGCGCATACAAGTAATATTGTAAAGATATCTGTAATAATATTGTAGGTATGCACTTCTTAATCGATTATCATCCGTCAACCGACTGAGTATATGTGAAATGTGCTATCTGATTATTTTCATTTTTTTTTTTTTTTTGTCACTCTATAATATTTTCAGGAATAATTTCTTTCGAAATGCATGCGTGGTACATATGAGTACAACTCTTTTTATATAAAAACTACAAGACGCTTGAACAAGTATAAATAATTATCTTGTTACTGTAGTTATGACAAAAATAGTTATTACAATTATAGTTATTTACTATATTTACTATGATATACATTACATATAAAACCGAAATTAAATTTAAAATCTATTAAAATATTATATTCGAATTAAGAATTTTCATCAAATATTATTAAACAGATTATTTTGTTTGTTACTCATAATATTCTCAGACAATGATATACAATCAATCATAATTAGATACTAAATGTTCATTTTTAAGTATTAATTTGGTTACGAATGCTTTTTAACATAATTTTCTTTATACAACTGCTAAACCTTAAACTAACAGAATGCTAAATTTAAATACTCAATACTAACTGAGAGTATAAAGTAAAGATGAATGTTAATTGAAGTCATGACGATAATTGTTGTGCTCTGTTTAATAAATATGATTTTAAACATCACCATCCATCATGTAATTACTGAAACATTAAATTAGTCATTAACGAAATGCATTTTATTGATTTGTTATCATAATATAAAATCTGGTTACAATATATACATACATACACATACACATATAAGTACATAAATATATATATATTGCATTTTATTAAATATTTTCTTTATACAATTGATTTATTTAATAGATGCGTTATAATTTCTTCAAAGTCAATTAAGTGGAACTAGAATAATGTGTAACTATTTCGTAACAGCGCATTAATATTTTGAAACAAGATAATATTTCACCAAGGAACCATTTCGATCTTGATTGATAATGTTATTGTACAGCTCAAAAATAAACTTAAGAATACTTGACTAAATGAAACCATAATATGATTGTGCAATATACTACTTTTTGGAACACTTGATTTATTTAAAACTAGATTGTCTTAAGTATATCTGAGGATGTTCTTATCACTTAAAAAATCGCAAGATAATAATTAACATACAGCGATATAATATTATATAAATGTACTTCAATCGGTTTACGTAACATTCGGGTCGTGTTTATTACCGCAGTAAGAATCACGCATTGTTAAAATTTGGTAGGAACACTTGAATGCATGTAGTAATATTAGTGCAGACGCACAAAAATGTAATTTATTTGTGTCATTGGTTGTATTTGTACGGTGTCAAGAGTCTATGTGATACTCTCACTGTTTCCCCATCACAAACGTTTTATTATTCCGTACACCGATATCGATCGGGTGTAATGTATGTTTATCGCCGTGTATTAAAGTGTCGCATACTGAAGAGTAAATCCTCTTCAGAACCAATTATACCACAGGTAGTAAAGTGAACATAACGTCCTAACACGGACGTAAGCACTATTTAAATCCGAAAATGTAAAATATGTTTCGAATCGGGTTTGTTTCAAGCTGCTGCTCTTAACTTTCGGAGAATTATGCGCTCACAACAAGTCGCAATAACCGCGTCGAGCATCGGCATCGATGTGTAAAAAACAAGTACGTGATCAAAAATTCGCTCGGGATTATCGTACTTCGGGCGGGCATACACGGTCACTCAACATTTAAGTTCATTGTTCCGACCCATGTGTGTGCGGGTATATGTACCGTGTATTACGGTCAATATATTATGTAGCCCGTGTACGCATTCACTCGTGCAATTGCGTAGCGAATATCGTACACATCTGTCGGATTGTGTGTAGTCTGCACTTTGCTCATACAATATATTTCCACTATCCATATAGTATAATAATAATATATGATAAATTTGACTACGTAAACTAACACAAACGTGTACGCGCGTGCGCACACACATACACATACACCCAAACATAAATAAGTTAAGATAAAGTAATTTTTTAAACGTGTAATTATTAAAAATCCCTTTGATTCCAGCAGAACATTTTTTCAAGTCTCGTATTAGTAAATATCTCTCAAAGCTATGTCAATTATCTAATTGATTTTATAGCTGATGTTGCCACGATTTAAGACAAGAATAAATTTCGGTGAATATTGTCGTCTTGGTTAACTATAAATTATACACCGAGTAAATCTGATCTAATCTAATAAATTGGTAATCGTTATTCAAATATTATACAGTTGAGAACACATTAATTATAAAACTTAACTTGAGGTATAAAATAAAAATAATAAATACTAAATATTTAATTTAAAATAACGTTATTCTCGAATACTGTATAGAAAAAACGCTAACGTTTAGGGCAAGATAATTTTCAAATAATAATGTATGGTTTCACCGTAAAATATCCAATAAATAACTGTACCATACACGTTTAATGTGTTTTTGGTATTTGTAGCTTAAAATAATATTCAAAGATATTTCAAAACTCTTTTTATCGTTTATTAATTAAACGATAAGTATTTTAATCGTTAATACTCGTAATAGTAACGCATTCGTTTTGTATTTTTTTAAACTGTTGCCTTATTCTACTCCTGTTATAGATCTATGTTTAAATAAGACTTATGAAAAAAATTTCCGTGAGAACAAATGCAACAGTTAAATATATAGTTAAATTGTACAAGTATAATATATTTGTATAGTGATATGTTGACTGGATAACTTTCTATCGTCCATTTTTGCATTGGAAAGTGTAAATTTTATGTTTTAATACAATAAAAACTCAAATACTTATTTGAGATTGCAGATTATGAATAACAAATTATTTATTAAAAATTGAATTAGGGATAACAGAGGTTGTTTGCCTCGTTTGTAATAAAAATGTGGATTGAGTGGTATTACTTCATACGTATGTCCAGAATGAAAAACAATATGATTTTTTCCAATTTTACATTCAATTTAATTGCCAGTGTAATGCATACATAGTATATTTAAATTGAATACAGCATACTTTTAGTATTATGAAACATATAATATAATTATGCTAAAAATGTTTTAAAATTAAATGTTTTATTTACGTGGAAAATAACACTCAATAACAGTAAAAAATATTGATTATATTTCCAAGTCCATTAATTAACGGTGATAATATGCGACGTATACATTTTCATGGAGTTCATTATAAATAAAATAAGTATATAATATATATAAGAAAAGGTTCTCATTAAAATTCTCTTTTAGTAGTATGCCATAAACGAATGAATAGGTATGCATCTTGATTTATCTTGCACGTGAGTTCTTAAAACAAGCTATTAAAACAATAAACATGGATTTAAATTACTTTTCTCAAAAACTATTGATGGGAAATATGTATCAGAAAAATATATCTGAATATCAACTAATTGTATTAAAAGCTAAAATTACTGTTGAAATTATAATTCTAATAAATTACATGCAATAATTAAAAGTATAATCTTACAAAACTGAAAAATTATAATCCTAGCTATAAATGTTATATTTAAAACGAATTAAAGACATCATTCATACAATTCTTTAAATAATACATTAATCGCGAATCTAGACACTCATGCTAAGAGGTATCACTAAATATTTCAGTTGATGACCTTGTATTGAAGTGGAGTTTTCGAGGAAATAAAGGAGGTACTAAAACTATTCCAAAAACATTTACATTTTAAAAACTTGATTTTTTTTTTTATTACAAGACAACTCAATTTTTTTCGCATATTCGAATAGAATGTTTTTTTTCAACATTTTTTGTATAAAAGGTTTTTTTTTAACTACTAAATTTACAAAGTTGTAATATGTTTAAATTAAATAATTCCACGTAATCTGGCTTTGAAGAAATTTTAATTATGTTCAATAAGTACTTGAAAATCGAAATAATATCTCCGATATTGTGAGATACCTGTTTGTAGACAGATATGATACAAGAAAACACTTATTTTTAATCGTAATTTATTTTCATTTTTGCCACTTACACTTCAGAAATAAGATAATTAAACATTGAAAGTGTTAAAAATTACAAAAATTTACACATTATAAATTTGAAATTAAGATTTATTAATTTACTTCTAAAGTTTTATTTTATAAATTGTTCGAGTTTCAGCCTTGATACTTCAACATTTTTGAAATTTTTAAACTATTTTGATGTGGAACCATTTATTTGATCTTTTCTCAAATTATAACATACCAGTTGTATTTTGTTTTTTTAATATTGGACATTAATAAATGGGTCCGCAAACACAATAGTTTATAAATGTCTCCATCAAAAAAAGTTAAGTCTGGATAACTTTTAGACCATGGAGTTACTTCTTGGGTACCAATCTATCGGTTAAGAAAAAAATCATTCAAATATTGTTAAACCATGATAATATTGTGTGCTCGTGTATAATAATTATACATAATTATTATGTTGTAATACTCGTATTTTTCTATGTGGCCACATTTTCTAAAAGTTACGGTAATTGATTTACAAGAAAATCTAGATATCTTCTAAAACCTAAAAGTTTTTCATCGATTAACTCACACCATTTATTTATAACCCAAATCGCCTGAATGTTAGTTTCTCAAAACCAGTGTGGATGTGTGTTGTCCTAAAATCTATGAATTTGTTTATTCATTATATCATTATTTATATACTTAGACTCGTAAATCCACTAATATCGCCCGAGACTTATTTATTGATTTTATTGATTTCTTATACGTTTACAAACAGGTATTTAACAATATCGTAGATATTATTTTGAATTTCGAGTATTAATTTAAATATAATTAAGATTTTATGTAAATCAGATTATTCGTAAATATTAAACTGCAACATACTACAGTTTTGCTACATTTGTAATTAGAAAACTTATACAAATATTGTCTAAAAAAATGGTGTTGCCATTTAAAATTAAATTAAGTTTTATTGGGCATACGCGATCGTCTAGGTTAAAATATATAATATAATATAAATAATTTGAAATTAGTCTAAAATTGTGACTTTGGTACTTTCTTTATTCCCTGAAAACTTAATTTGATACAAGTAAATTTAACTAAAATATTTAGTGATACCTCTTAGCGTATATTATGCTCTCTCATGAAAAGTGTAGAGTTAAGTATTATTCCAATCAAATAGTTCAATGATATGATATTTTTTATTAATGAATTTTGTTATACTTTTATTGATTTCTACTGTTCTTTAAAGATCTATACAATTACGAACTAGCCACTTACAAACTAAAAATAAAGTAATTTTTTCAATAAATTATTCAATCGATACTCGAAAAAAGTGAATAAATCATTTTTCATACTTAAAGTACAAATAATTTGTATAATATATGTATTTTATATTTAACATTATTATGTATTTTTTATATCTTACCTGTGAGACTATAAATATAAATCATGCATAGCTATGTGTAACAGCTAAAGTGTTGAATCAATTAATTTATGAAATAAATTGCAATATATTTAAGGAGATGATGCCCATGTTTAATAACTTCTGTTGATTAATAATTTGAGTTTTTATTTTAATAAAATTGTTATAGACTAACGTAGTTATTTTCGTTGTGTTCAACTATACTCTTGGAAGTAGTTTTTATTAAGTGTACGTTTAATATAAAATGCAAAATGAAAAGGTGTTTTTGAAAAAACAAAGCACTCAGTAATTTGAAATAAAATAATAACTCTGCATGTATAAAAGAATAATTATAGTTATAAGCTAATAATAATAAAAATAACCATAATTTACCATAATAATAAGAAAACATATATTAATACCATTAAAAATTCGGTATAAATTGTATTCAATACTATTTTTTTTTTTTCATTTGCTTTCGTTCTATTCATTTAATATATTTGTAGCAGTTGAAATTCATAAAATAATTTTAAAGAAATCCAATTTAAATTGTGCAAATAACTCCAAATAGTCCAATAAAATAACTATACTTGTTAAAGCATCATAAAAAGTATTTTCTTATTCTTCGTTATACAATTTATCTAAAACGTGTTTGCTATCGTATATTAGGTAATTATTAGGTAGTTAAAATTATTTCATAAGACTGTTATAAATGTATGTACTCTAAATTTATACATAAGAACATAGTTGGTATTTAATACATTCTTACTTTCTTTCATCTTTATTGTAAAAAAAACGATAAAATAAAAAGGATTATTTCTTATTTTTTACAAGAATAATAAAATATGTCAATAATTCGTATTCACACGTAAGATATTAGAATTGTCAACATTTATGCTTTTATAAGCATGGGAACAAATTCTTTAACTAATGATCCATATTTAATGATGTTATTAAGTACTTATTATGTAATTAAAAAAAAATAATTAAAAATTATCTAAGTGCGTTGAGTCTTTACTGTTGAAACTTTATTATGACAGTTCAAATGTTAATCACAAGTATAAATTATTAAATATAATATACATAGCATAAATGACAAAATATAATATAACTCATTTGCCACGAAATGAAAAAATAACGACACTTATATGACCAACATATTGAACGTGAAGAAGAAAAAATATTCCAACTCGCAAAGATAATATAATAAATTATTAAAAAAAACCCAATGATTAAATCAAAGAAAAAAAACTTTTATCGACAGCGAGATATATCATTTGACCATTTTTTATCGATGTATTTTGCTTCAAATAATCGCCGTGTGCACATGATGGTGTTCAATTTAAGTAACTACATTCTCAATGCTATAAAAATATGCATATTTTAATATGAAACAAAGCGCTTAGCAAAACATTTATATTTGTATAAATAATAATATTCAACTTTGTATTTACATATAATATAGCACGATAAAAAAATATATTGTTTTTATATTAAATGTGTACAAATAAAACTCAATAACTGTAAAAGTTTGAAAAAAAATATTTCGAATAATACCACTTGTATTGTTTATATCATTATATACAGATGTACATAAGCCAACGGAGTTTAAAAAAAACGTAATACCGTATATTATATGAAATAGAATATTTGAATTCATTAGAACCTTAAGCAGTAAAATCATAGTTACATAATTTATATTATTAATGAAATAAAAACTAATATATTTTAAACGAAATATATAATATCCGTTTACAAGCTAAGAAAAATCATACAAAATAATCGAACTATCATTAGAACTTGTATAACATAAACAAGCATTTTTTCTTTACCGTAACAATAAATACTTTTATTTCAATGTATTTTCACAGTTATAATAAAAAGGAAACATTAAAACTAGTTTGACGTTAATAGATTAAAGATATGGATTCAATTGAAAGCAAAAGTCAAAAATCAAAATTAAAAACACGTACCTACTTAAAATCTTTAAATTCTCAAAAACCTGACACCCAAAAAATAGTTTAAAGCTATATAATATAAAATTAAATAAGAATTTTTTTATTATTTTTCGTAGCAGAAAGACAAGTAGATTTATGGATAAAATTCACACGGTTCATTTATCGAATTTAAATCAACGAAAACTTGAAACAAAAAAAAAAGAAAAGAAATCAAACAAAAAATACGAATTGGAAAGAAATGTAAGATCGACTTAGAAAGCAATCGCATTGACTAACGTGACCACAGATATGTATGTAATGGGTGAGACATGACTTATGGTTGGTAAATATATATATATTATACTTGCTAAAAAAAAAATAGACAATACACATTATGTCCGAGTAAAACTCCAAAGGAATTCGTTTTACTATTTGCCTAGGATATGAAATTATTGAAAACGATCGAAAAAAATGTGAAAGGGATAACTCATTAAACATCTATAGCAATATTTTACACAAATAAAAATATATACTTATAATGTGATATCATAATAATAGTACACGACGTTCTATTCGATGTAGTTGAATATTTTTATTTCGAAAAATAATAAAAGATTACTTCACGGTAAGTGAAACAATGATTCCAGTATAGTCTCGTTCGTACTGGCTAAAATTATACTGGTGGGAATTATGTTTTAGATGAATCACTTAGACGGTTGTGTGCAAAAGTGATTTTACCTTTTTAAACTAAAGACGATTTATCATCATATTGCAAAAATTATTTTGACAGAGGCGATAGCTCAAAGCACGGTTTGGACTTTTACAACAGATTTAATTATTTTTAATTCTATGTTTAGTTGAAAAATGTTGGGTATTTTTAAATTGTTATTTTAGTAGTGTATAGAATAATATTGAAAAAAATACAAATAATATTTAATTTATTACAGATAAAATGATTTCACCTAATTAATTTATAAACGTATTTGTTACCACTCCATACAAGAGTTCGTTCTAAAAATGTTTAGGTAAAATGCGTTTTGACTTGAACTAAGTATTTATAAAATTTATGAGTATACATATATTATATTATAAATAGTATGTATTACATTTCTAAACAATTATTCACAAGCGTAAGATTCAATTGAATGACTTAACGTAAATTAGACAGAGAATACATTTTATTTACTGTACCGAAACGATGGTGAAATGGTTAATTTATTCAATCGAATAGGTTTTCAATAATCAGCTAGGCAATTATAACGATATGCAATATAGACGGTAAACGAAACATAATTTAAACATAATTTGATACCCACGAATAAACAACAAAAATATAATAAAAACAATAGTTTACTGTTCACCGATGAGAAAAATGAAATATTTACCTATCCAAGACTTATTTTTAACAACTCCTTTTTTTCATCAAACATTTTTATTAATGAAAACCGTGATGTAGAGTTATACTGAATAATAATGTTCTGACTTCTGCAGCTGCTAATTATTAAAAATATCACCTTATAGGAATAGTTATGAATTCGTTTTATCCTTACTATAAAATGCATTACTTTACGGTATGTAAATCAAAAACCGCTGTGTTCGTCATCGTTCATTAAGTTTTATACTATTTTCAATTTATTGATAAGTCCCCTATTTCTCGGACCATGAGGCTATATTGTTTTTATAATAATTTTAATTAGTTAATACCATTATAATGTACTATACAAAACAGCTGAATATAATTAGATACCTGTTATAACTGTTTATTAAGGTTTTACAAATTAAGTGAGCTAAAATGGTAATTGAAAACCGAAAATTGTTGTACAATTACGGCAAAATATTACATTACCTGATTTTTTGTATAGGGGCTGTCAATAAACGTCATTATTATTATTTATGTTATATAATTTATACCAAATACTATACACAAAAACTATACATAACACTGTGTATTATTATAGTATCCCTATATAGTATTTCTTAAATATTTTAAATATTTCCAAATACAATGACGTTTAATTCAATATTAATTTTAATAACTATCCTCGTAGTAAAAATGTTTATTAATTGATACAGCTATCAGTTTTAATTACAAAATATTTGTAATACCTTTATATATATAATTATATATAAATCATTAGATATTTAAAAGTACCTCTTACGAATATTATAAATATATTAAAATATATAATAATTGGTTTTTCGGCTCAATAAATGTTTAACATATTGGTGCGTCCTTTGTCAAGCATCTGTTTTCTATGATCTCGCACACGTTTTATTAGAATTCTTTGCATACCAAGAAACTCAAGAACTCAACCAGAATTCAATAAAAGCAATCGACGACGATGAACAAAAGTCAATAATCACTAAGCAATTTTCTATATTCAACTTATTATGTTCAGCTTAACTTAATGAAATATCATGAATGGTAATGTAAATGGTAGAACGGAGTAAAGCTTTAAAAATATTCTAAATTTAAATTGCAAGAACCATTCCCCTAATAAGATTGAATTGGTAAAATAATAAATACTTAAGCAATATTAACAAATTCATTATTATTTTTCGTTTTAAAATTAATTTATTATTAAATAACTCTGAACAAAAAAAAACTTTAACTTTCTTTATTACAACATTTCCAATAATCTATAAAATGTTATTGGAAAATGTTCTGTAAAGAGAATTACGTTTAATATGATATAATTATATATTATTAGTTAAAAATTTATTTGGAAATATGTTGATGCGTATTCTCGTAAAAAAAATGTTATATACCTACATTTTTATATACTGTAAAATAAACCTTATATGCTTGTAATGGTCATGGTTTATTTTTTAGACACACGGAATATTAATACTGCACAATATTCTTCACTTGGGAACAGTTACGTGATTTCTATCGATACGATAGAATTTTAAGTGTAAATAATAATTTCTTGTATTAGTAATCACTTGTATGTGAACTATGCAGTTGATAGCTTATAATAAAATATAAAGAACATAGTTAAATTCATTAAACTTATTAATCTCAATACCAGGGTAAACGAAAATAACATAAAAACCGTACATATTATGTTAAATTAAGATGTAACTATAATATTATGCAAATTATACAATATTATTCAATATCACAAGGAATTTTCTAACTCTGGGTCCTGGAAATATTTTGAAATGCATTTTTCATAAGCGAAACAGAGCTATACCAACGATAAAAAATTTAATTTGAAGAGCAAGCATGTAATGCATTCGAACGAATGGCCAGCATATGGATATCCAGAAACGAGGTTTAAGTATGGAAGAATGTATGGTATAATATAAAACGTGTATATGAAACTGCAAACCATTAACATGATGCTATTGACCGTAATACGCAAGCTACACAATACTCGAGTAATGTATAGAATGTTTACGACAATTAATCAAAAAGTCTTCGTAAAATGAAAACCGCAATACACCAAGTGTTCGAAATAGAACCGACTTATTGGGAAGTTATAAATATGTTGCTATTAATGATCGATTAAAAGGAGTGTATTCGAGTGACTTGAGAACGCCTTAGAGTTTTTATGACCTAAAGGGTAATGTAGTGGAAATATTCGTGATTTTATACGTAAAAAGCTGAGAAAAAAAATATATTCAAGATTGTGCAACTGGTATGACGAAAATATCAATAATATTCATTGTGCATACATAGTGGTCCGCACGAGATAATCACTCGCGGGAGAATCATATAATATTGTACGCGTAACTTTATCACAATAACATGCATGTTTCATTTGAACAAAACTTTTTTTTTTCTATCATGTCACTTACATATACACACACACACACACAGACACACACACACACACACACACACACACACACACACACACACACACACACACACACACACACACACACACACACACACACACACACACACACATCCAAGTGTACAAAACATGATCGGTGAAATATGTAAGTTTACATAGTGACGGTCGGTCAATTATTATCTTCGCTCACCCCGATCTAGACACTGGTTGCGCCTTTCAAAACACGTACCCACGTAACTGATTAACAATTAAAGTTCATCGCACTACCGTGACCCACGACGTGGAATACGGGGAAAAACGAAAGAAAAAAAAAAGTGATAAAAAAAAAAAAAAAAAAAGGTGCCACCATGATTCGTACTGTCGCGCACACCGCGCGCAGTAGCACCGAATCCCGCGAGGACTTTTATTTTATCAACTCGCCCTAAAAAAGGCGCGATCCCCGTAACGCCCGACGACTGCCGAAGCATTTGCCTACACACTTCGAAAACCGAAACTATAAATCAATTGCCATCACGAAGCGACGTTTAAAATAGTACCGATTTATTATTATATTGTTTACACCAGCACACCTCGGAACGAAATTATTACAAAAAGGCGGTCGCGAGCGCGGGTGCTTTGATTAACGATGAACGCATTGTGCAGCACCGCTGTGTACACAGTTACACGTATTACGACAATATTGTTATTACAATGAAAACATCGTGAAAAATAATATGGCTCCAACGTTACAGACGTGTGTGTGCGTGTGTTTACGTGTGTTAAGTGTGTGTGTGTGTGTGTATGTGTTTGTATGTGTGTATATGTATATGTTGACGTGTATGTGTGGATTTATATAAAATACGCATTTTGTCGCACGTGCGTTTACGTTCGTCACTGAACGTCCTCAAGGCCGACTCGTCATTGGTTTTACACACGTACGCGCACGTTAACGCAACACACCGCACTGTACGCATTATTATTATGATATTCGTTAATTATACTACGTTGTCGTCTCTTCGTCGTCTGCATTGAAAGTAAAAATCGGTCGTAACCGTTGGCCAATGCGCGACCATACCGAATGAATCGACAATTATATACCTACGTATCGCATTATAATATAACGACATTATAGTCGTTTGCACGTTCGATGCTCACCAGAAACAATAACGCGACGAAGACGTCTCTGGGACGCTTTACCAATTTAGACGAGCTACTATGTGACGTACGTGGGGTACCATGGTAGTGCACTATGGTGGTTGAGGTCACGAACATACGTTTTTTTTCATTCCATTTGTTTGATTATTTTTTCCGATTTTATTATTGTTCTATCGGTTTTCTTCTGATTCTTAATATTCTTATTATTAATATAATTGTTATTATTAATAATAATAATTTATGATTAATGCTTCAAGTCTTTGATAAAATAACTATACGTTATACGAGTTTTATTTTTATAAGATGATCTGGATAATTATAATCTATTTAAACATCTTACTATATCGAAATTCAAATTTCATAAGCAAATCAAAAAAAAAAATAGTACGCCCTTACGGTTTTTAAGATTTTTGAATTATTATTATGATGAAAAATATCAATATTATTTTACTCTACACGATAAGTTATACTAAATATATGTTTACTAGAAAAACTTCATTTAATAATATATACTTTTACGTCTTTCAACATAACCAAAATAACCAAAATCAATATTGTTGAAAATATAACGTACATCACCCCAGCCCAACCATATTGGAATTTTTGAAAATTTACTTCACCAAGATTTAGTATGAAATTTGTATGAATTTGTACGACCATTTTCAGAATTTGTACGATCTTAGTTTTTCCGTTATCGAACAAAACTATAGGTTGGGCTGGGGTGACGTCACCCCAGCCCAACCTAAAGGGATATTTTAACGTTTTCGATTTTTTTTCAATGCCATATTTTAGAACGTAATTTGTATGAATTTGTACGACCATTTTCAGAATTTGTACTAATTTAGTTTTCCCGTTATCTAACAAAAATCATAGGTCGGGCTGGAGTGACGTCACCCCAGCCCAACCTAAAGGGAAATTTTAGCGTTTTTGATTTTTTTTCAATGCCATATTTTAGTACGTAATTTGTATGAATTTGTACGACCATTTTCAGAATTTGTGCGATAATACTTCGGCGGTAATTTCATTAAGTTTGAAAACGCCGTGACCCCTGCCCCAACATAAGGGAAATTTCAGCGTTTTTGATTTTTCTTGGCTTTTTCCTCCAAGTCCGGTAGAAATGTTTTTAAAGATTTTTGAAGAGTAGCTTATAGATAACCTAGTGTTAAAATTTTGAACCTTAAGTATGAACAGAAAAAATTTTATGAATTTTTATCTACAAAATAACTTGCAAATTATCGTGATTTTTACACATTTTATACAAATTTGAGCATTAACGGCTTATAAAAAAAATTTGAGTAAACCGATCATCGATATTTTTTAGTTACGATAAGTTTAATTTATTATAAACCTTGTATTAAATTTTCAAGAGTTTTCGGTCTGCCAATTAAATTTTATAGATGTTTAAAAACAAAAATTTTACAAAAATCGAAAATTTAAATTGTTTATAAATAAGTCAAAATACATTGAAAACTCAACCATGTATAGAAGACGTCAATATAATGATTTGGTGGAAATTTTAAGTTGTTGCGATTTTTGGTTTTTGAGTTAGAGTAAAACTCTCTCTTTAAATTTAAGTATAGCACTTATAATGTCATCAGGACAGATCTTGGGTTTTCGGCCTCTCATTTAAAATTTTTAACAAATTAAAAAATGGAATAAAATATTAAATCAAGATTAAATACTAAATAATTGTATTAAAAATCACTACTTGGAAGTGCTTAACATAAAATTTTTCAGATATTACACACTCGTAGTCAAGACAGTCACGACTAAAATGAAAATGATTATCAATATAAAATTATTACTTTTGTAAAAGAACACCGAAAATAGTAAACGTGTTACAATTAGTATCAAAAAATATATATATATACTATGATATAAAACTGTCTATTGTTAAAATAAGTTATTTTGGGAAAATAATATAATATACGCTTGTATAGAATTTAACAATAGTAATAACAATAATAATAATGCCCAAAATTAATTAATCGCTTTGGAAAATATTAAACACAATCATAATATAAATAACGTATCTTTAATAATAATTTAATAATCTAATATAATGTTTACCATACATTCATATATAAAGTATAACTTATATTTTGTATATACATATAAATATCACAATGTAGAGAAAATAAACTCATCTCTACACAAAAGTAGGTAATAATTAATAGCATATCCAATGGAAACTGTTATGTTCAATGGAAGATTTTACATCTATTGTATCATTAATGATTATGAAATATCGCACAGATATGACTGATAAACTCACTTTAATAAAAATATATCAAATTTAAACGCGATTCATAAAAATACAGCCACGAAAAATCAAAAACGCTGAAATTTCCCTTATGTTGGGGTAGGGGTCACGGCGTTTTCAAACTTAATGAAATCACCGCCGAAGTATTATCGCACAAATTCTGAAAATGGTCGTACAAATTCATACAAATTACGTACTAAAATATGGCATTGAAAAAAAATCGAAAACGTTAAAATATCCCTTTAGGTTGGGCTGGGGTGACGTCACCCCAGCCCAACCTATAGTTTTGTTCGATAACGGAAAAACTAAGATCGTACAAATTCTGAAAATGGTCGTACAAATTCATACAAATTTCATACTAAATCTTGGTGAAGTAAATTTTCAAAAATTCCAATATGGTTGGGCTGGGGTGATGTACGTGAAAATATATCCAGCAAGGTACTTTTTTCGTTTATATAATCATTCTATTACGTTTTGAAAAATGTGAAAAATTACTACTATATGTAGTTACTCAAAACAAATGAAACTAAAAAGAACATACATTTTAAAAGATTATAATTTTATAATTGCTTGTTTTACTCAGAATCCGTAAACATTGTACGTAAATAATAGATTCAGCTGAAAATACTAATCAAGATAAGGTTCAATGTCCCATAACCTACCGGTATTCCATTATTGTCATGCAAATTATTGCAGACTTTACATCACATTGTTCATAAAACTGTAACTATAATATTTACAGTATTGACATCAAATAAATTAGTTAAATTATGAGATAGAAGCAAGAAAAAAATTAACATTATTCCGAAGCTTTTTTCAGATTTTTCGCACGATTAGTCAAATATTGAAAAAAAATATTAGATTGCATTTTTTTTTTAATCATTTATTTGAGCGGGGCCAAATTTTAGGCTAAAATATTGCTGCGTTTGGTTTAGAAATAGATATTACATTATTTTTTCAGTATATAAGTAGTAGGTAAACACAGCATCATCATACCATAAAAATATATTTTTATTCGAAATGCTTTGCTACCAGTAAAATGTATAATACACAATTTATAATTTTTTTCAAAATAATTACAACGAGAAGTTTATATCAATAGGTAAGTTTCGATGTATACTGTGTGTATAATGATCACTAAATTAGCTTATTATTATATATTAATTATGCTTGAATAGTCTAACACCTAAGTGAAACAATTATTGATTGAATAATACAATTTCTAATTAAAAATACATATTTTTTTTATGTCAAAAATTATATATTTTTATTGACAAAACTACTAATTTATATAAATTAGTATTAAATTATGTAAATTATTTCATTTTTATTTTTTTATTTTTTTTATTATTGATTCTTACACATTTTTGCAGACTTATTCGATTTTTATTTTATTATGCTCAAAAATCCATTTAACTCAAATTACGCACTACTCGTTTATTTTAAATAAAAGCAGGTTTTCATTAATGCAAATAATTGGTCTACATCTACTATTCGCAAAGACTGATAATAAATCTGTAGTTATAAAACGTGACAACGAATAAATTAAAACATAAATTTAATAGAAATCGTATTATACAGTTGCTCATCATGAATTTGAAAACTTTCGTGTTGTCAACATTTACATACATAATTCTAAAGAATATGTATTTTAAACTAGGTATGGCGTTACAGAACACAAACAAAACAGGAAACTGTCGGAACTTTTACTTCTATCATTTCGAAATTAATTCAACAATAATATAATGTTATCTTAAAATGAAGGTCATCATATAGAAATGTATAATGGTTGTTTATTTAATTTCATCGAAATAGCGTTACCGTGAGAAATGTTTTCGATTATATTGACATATAATCGAAATATTTGGTTATTGATACTTTAATATCTTATAGTGATCATATTTCAATCATAAGATTGAAATCCAAATAAAATAAACAACAGTCAACATGTAAAATACCATCTTTTATACTTTTATATTTATAATTCCGAGCTTAAATTCTCAAAACTATAGAACACATTTATATCCGCCCCATGATTGTCTAAGATACTTAAGAAATAATTATGAGTATTCAGCTCAAATCGTAAGAAACTGTTGATGAATTATTCAAAATAAATTTTAGGAGTGTTAAAAGATTGTTTTCCTCCATAAATACAATTGGATTTCACTTCATAACTCCGATTGTTATGAGAACACAATCATATTCAACTTGAATGCGTTTGCTGCCATTACCGGGTTACATCCATTACCATAGCGATTTGTAACTTACATACATTACTAAAGTGACATAATCTAAAATGTAAATCGTTATAATAAATGATGTAGACCAAAATCCCTAAAATTATAGTAAATTATTAAAAAAATACATTTTATGTAATACATGAAAGGTACTAATAGAGTTTAATAATATGTACATTATATTTATAATTCCCATGCATATACTATTTTATTTCATAATTGATTAAATTAAAGATTATAAACGCCCTTAAGCAACTCTATTCTCGCTATGGCTTGAATATAGCACATAACAAAAGTGCACTGCAATCATACGTGCACACATAACACATGTTTTTCTCGTATATACGCTATATACGTTATATACATGTACGCTATGTGTATTTAGGTAAAATACGATAACGATGGCAACGACCTCAATCGTCTCGTGGCTTTACTCTTTGCATGAAATTTTAACTGGGCTTTATTCCTCTAGTACGAATGCGTTTATGTGTGTGAAATGGCCAATATACGATATTCAGAAAGGGATTCGCTGGATTTGTGTCACACTCGTTGCCGCCCAATCGCAAACGAACCGAACCAAGTACAACCGACTGTGGTCGGTTTAATATCGTATTGCATTTATTATTCATGCGAGCTTAGGTCATGTCGTTGCTGGTCCGTGGGTTATTTAACACATAAAGTCGATTCATTTTTTATTCACGGTTATTTATAAAGAGCGGCTCGTACAGAATAATAAATCCAGTCCATTTCGCTGATACTCAGGTAATCAATGCCCCTAAGTCCGATTGGACCAAAAAATCCTATTTCATGAATTACAGTGAAATACATTTATTTAAGCCGCACTGGTTTTTTTTTCAATTAGGTATATTTAAAATATTTATTTAGAGATTCAATAGTGCCCGATAATGGTATATACTATTAAATATCTAATATATTTGATAGTTTAAATAGTTATAATATTTTATTATCAAATTAAATCTTTTTTTTTTTTTTTTTTCACATTCTAACACTTTCCACCGTATACTAAATGCTCATTTCAATCTACCATCAGGTAACTCTCACAGTCATTGATTAAATAGGACGTATCATGAGGAAGCGCATATCATACATTTTTATCATAATTTTTTTTCCTAATTCAAGATTAGTTGGTATCATGAAAAATCGAAAAGTAAAAAGTTAGCATTTATGATTACTAACCTAATCATAATTTATTAAAAAAAACCTCTTCAATAATTTAATTATTTCCTAACGGTTAAAAAACTTTATAAATACAATAGCAAATAGACTTAAAATGTATTTTATTAAGTTTATATTGTTAAAATAATAGCTCATCTTATACAGCCAAGGGCGCTCGCAAGGAGGGACGGGATAACAACTCCCCCCCTCTTAGCTTTCCAGTTAGTTAAAAGAATTACATCCAAAGAACTTCATTTAGCTGAAAAAGTTGTTGACGAATTCGGAAAAAATAAAATAAAATTGCAATTTGTGTTAAATTAATTAATAAAAGTATTTAATTAGTATAAAAGTGTTTGATTATTAATAAAAATTAAGGCTGTTCCCCCCTGAATTTTCCCCTGCGGGCGCCCTTAAATGCACCTACATTATTTCTGAGAAATAACTAAGTACTATATTTATTTTACTTTTATTATATTATTATTAATATGATTTTTAATTATTTTGAAAGTCAAATATAATTATTTATGAGTAGGTATATAATTAATTAAATTATACCTAAATCGGTTCATTTTACCATATTTACTTATAGACTACAGATTCCAGTGTTCTATATTATTTATTATATCTAATAAATACAATTGTCATTTATTTTATTAATATTGTAATTAATATAAAAATGTTTGATTAGGTTTTTATGGTATAATTCATTATAACACACATACCAATATTCATATGTACAATATGCACTATCACAAAGAATACAAATAAAATACAATAATTACATTATAAGATTAAAAAATTACCCTACGTGATAAAATGAATCAACAACACGTAACTGGAAGTACCGTGTTACATATTAATATGTATATGTAGATACTTTAAGACCTACTGTTTTAACTGATAAATATGAATTATTGTGAATCACTCTATATGTTACAATACCTTATATTACATCAACATAATATGCAGGACGACCCATAAAGAGTTATTAATTTAAAGTGGTAAATACACTGCTCTATACACTGTCGTACAGCATCACTTAAATTAGTAAATCTTCGTTGGACACGTATACAAAATATATCGTTCCCGACGGCCGTCCAGGCATCGTCGCTGTGATGCGTATACGTATATTATACTCTTCGTCCATTCTCTCTTTATATTATTATGAGCATTATTATTATTATTATTATTATTATTATTATTATATTATTATTATTATTGTTCTGAACAGTGGCTGTTATTCAACAACCTGAACGGCGTCACCTGCCCTTCTGTATACATATATATACATATATATATGCGCGTCAGCCATATAGGGTTAGTTTTAACGGTTATTCGACCACTTTTTTATACCTGAATTCCGAAGACTCCGTATAATAATTGCGTCACTGTAGTTGATCGGTGAGAAAAAAATATTGCACACGAAGCCGAAACCGAGTATACCAATTTAATACGAATATAAAACACATTTTTGTAATAACGTCTTGAAAAAATAAGATACAATAATAAAAATAATAAATTATTGGGAAAACAAATTCGGAATTTGATCCTTATAAAAAGGATAAAATATGATTTCAAAGTATGTATTATTTTGTTTTTCATCAAGTTACATATTTCTTTACGTTGTATTTATTATGTAGATATCATATTCTACAATAATATAATACTATTTATGATATATAGTGAATAACCTAATAAGTAATAAATATATATTATTAAATCACTTGTCGAAAGATAATAATAATGATATTAAAATTAAATAATTTGTAAATATATTATCGAATATTATTCAATTAGGTCTTCAGTGATTTGATTTAATTAATTTATAAAAGTATAATACGTGTAAATACATAATAATAGTTTAAATTACTGTTATAATAACTTTATTGAATAAATAAATAAAAATAATCAGTTAATAGTCTTAATTAAAAATGTTGGTACTTATTTGCTGTGGTTTTTTTTTTCTTAAAGGATTACGTTTGAAATGTAATAAATAGAAACAATACGTGGAATTACTGCAGTATTCATAGACAGTGACTAACAAAATAATAAATTGTTAAAAAATTAAAAATGTAATTAAAATTAAGTTTTATTTTTCTTAATGTTTTTACTCGAATATTTTCCATGTTATAACATTAAAAATATTATATTCGTTATTTCCGTGTATAAATATAGCATAGTGTTATGGTCGGTACTGAGCGTACGCGTTAAAGTTACGTCTTCCCCTATTCTTACGATACTATTGGTACAACTTCTACTACGAATATACCACAAACTATTGCTTAAAAGAATACAGATTTAATTTTTCACACGATTCAGCATCGGCTTAGTAGAAATCAATTGAAATCAATATTTTAATGTTACTTTTTTTAACTAAACGTAGGTAAATATTTCTTGATTTTAGCGTCAAACTTGAATCGTTGTCATTCTTCAGCCATACATTTTGTAATAGAGTTCCAAAGTCACCTATCAAGCCGACAAGGGTATATATTTTTCATACAACAATCATAATTATTATTGATAATATTGTTATCATTATATTCCGTGTATAAATAGAATATAATATAATAATAATAATAATAATAATAATAATAATAATAATAATAATAATATTGCCATTATGTTCCGTGTATAAAAATACGGCACGGTGTTGTGGTCGACGCCGGACGTACGCGGTAAAATTACGTCTTCCACTATTCCTATTACTATACCTACTACTACACGCACACACACGGACACATGCATACGTACGCACACACTAGCACACATCCATAGGTGGAGTTCACTTTACGCAGCGACGTGGTGAAGAAGCAATGTAAAGAGAGTCGAAAAATGTTCGTTACAAAACGGTCGCCCGCCAACGGAACGTTGCCGTAGCACACGCACCGGCTGTTCGCAGTCATCAGTCGAACGCCGTTCTCTCGCTTGTGCGCGTGCTCCACGCCGGTTTGCCGAGTTACCGCGCTGTGTCACATTATCAGTCCGCGTCCGTCCGCACGGCATTATTGTTCGTTCGTTCTTTTGGGTTTTTTTTTTTTTCTGTTTTATTATTATTTCTTTTCTCGTACTCTCGGTCGGAACCGGAAACTTCGTTTCCAATCCGAAGTATAATACGTATGAAAAAATATTAATACCCTCCGAGGTGTCCTCTCTCGGGTGTACGTGTTTCCGTGGCCGTTTTACGCGAGTGTGTGCGCGCGTGTGTACGTGCGCGATAGTGCGTCATTCGAATTTGGATTTCATGATTATCGCATCGGATTAGCATGTCATCGTATCCGTATTAAAGGTATTTTTTTATAGAATATTTTTACGTTGACGGTGGAAATTCATTTTAAACGTTTCGCGTTTATTTACTGCATTCATTATTGTTGAACCATTTAGAAAAAATTGATAAGTTCTTGGCACGTTGCTCTCAAAAATGTCATCTAACTGATTATAATTGTAGAAATATTGTTTATTTTAAAAGTCACTTTTTTTTTTTTTCGTGATGGTTGTACGTGTTTAATACGTTAATCGAATTTAGTGGTTTTACGATGATTGAAACTGTAGACTGCGGTACGTAGTTAATTTGTTTCTTTTATATTATCTGTGTGTTTAGTAAGGTCGTTCATGATAATAATATAGTCATTGTCGTAATGGAAACATTTTTCAGACAACATAACCACAATTCATAAATCAGTCATTATATCTACGTATCTAAATCTAATATTTATTGATAGACTCCCAAAAACAACAGATGATAATAATATATAATACCTATCAGTACGCATTACATATCTATCACTCGTAATATGATAACGTTGGTACTAACTGTTATAGACGTACCTATTAAGTAGGTAACAAATAATTTTATTCTAAAGTACCCGATTACTTTTAAATTTGATAATACGTGCGCGCCAAACGCATTGGTAAACTTGATATTATCTACACCTATAACGATACAACTTTACCGTGTATTATTATTATTAATTTTGAATATTCGATTAAATACAAATAAAATATTGAAAAGTATCAATTAATATTACAAAATCGTGATAGTTATGGTGAATAATAAATCTACCATGTATACTTCAAAAATCAAGCATTTTCTTAAAATAATTTAAGTATACTTATAATTGCAGCATAACAATTCGGTCTATTACATTGATACAAAAAATGAACACAATAATGATTGTTTAGTTTTAGTTACAAGTTTTTATTGAATTATTGATTGGTAGATTCAAGGTATAGGAAAATATACTAGTGATAAATAATAATTATATTAATCATTTTGTGTTTTTGTGTATATAAATCGTGTAAGAAATAAGCTATTAGTTGTTTTCAAATTCGTGTAAAACGTTATTATATAAGGAACTGAAGAATAAACATCATAATTAAGTAAAGAAATGCATATAGTTAAATCGTGGAAAACCAACATTTTTAATATTAACTAACTTTATTATTAAAACAAATATCAATAATTTTATTAAGGACAGTTTATAAAATAATTGACTTATTAATATATGCCATATTCTTATGTAAACAATATATATACTAGTAAAGGATATTAAGTTATTTGGTCATTAACAATAATAAATTATCCAATACCCCAAACTCATTTCTTTGGCTTTTTTATTTTTAAAATTATACGATTATTTTGAACTAAAATAGTTTTACAATATACTATACTCACACTTATAGAGTTTCGCATTTTCATTGATGTCTTAAACAATAATTTGAAGTAATAAATTATTGCGTAGTTGAAATGCATGTTGGATACATTTAAGAAAACTATATTTTATTAAAAATCTTTCGTTCAAATATTTAGCAAATATCTAAATGGAGCCTAAATGTCCCTTGGAAAAATTCTTAAATAAATGGACTTGAATATTATACTTCATGTAGTAAAGAATTATATGAAATTATAAATTCCTCTCGATAATTTGTAAGTAATCATATAAAAAATGATATCGATATTTGTTACTCAAATAAAGATTCAACTTCAAATTTTAAAAGATTTATTTAATATATACTTATAACCATAATGTAATGTTTACTTTATTTAAGAAAGCCTAGATATTCGATTTTCAATTAAATTTTTAAAGTAATTTATAAAAGTTAAAAAAATATCAATTGAAGATATAATTCCCATTTAAAAATACGAGGATACGTGTTTCTGTAACTTATTTAAAATAGACTTAGCATATGTTGAACATCCAATATCTAAATATGTGAAGAGCATAGGTCATCTTATACTTCTATATCTTAACTTCTCGACATAAATATTTATAATAAATAAAAACCAATGGTAAAATGCTGTTGATTTATAAAACTGATATATGATTGTTTAAGAAATTGGATTAGGATGGTTGGAATAAAATCAGTACAACAATTTTAACATTATTTTATATTAATTAACTCATCAATGCTATAGGTTCTTCAATAAATTCAATCTTTATATTTTCAAGTAAAAGTATTCCATAAATTTCGTTTTGTAAATATAACATATAAATGATTGGTTTAATTGATGGAAGAGATTTAAATACGAGTTTAAATATATTTGAAGTGTGAATTTCATTATAATTTATTAATTTATTGAAATTAATAAAATTAAATGAAAACTAAATTTAATTGATAAAATGTTAATCTATTTTTAACAACTAGATAATATTCAAGTGATATTTTAACTTAATTAAATTAATTTCTCCGTATTATTCTTTTCTTTCGGTTAAATCCAAAATTTATCTTGACTTAGGATATTTTTATTTGTGTTTTCAAATTGTAGAAAACATCCTATTGTATACTATCTATTGTAAATTAAACTCATCTTGGTGCATTTTGAATGGTAAATATTAAATACTTTATCATTGTTTCTAACGATGTATGATAATGACGTAAACATAAGCTTTTATATCATAGTGAGTGAGATAAATGAAATGAGTACCCTGACAGCTCTTGGTCTTTTTACTTAGCCTATATTTGTTTTAAAATTTATATTTTAAGTTAATTATATAATTTTATAACTAGCATAATATAATTATTATTATTATATATCAATATTATTGTTGAGGCTTATTATATACAAAACTATCAGAATTATGTTTAATGTAAATATAATGCGTAAACAAATTTATAATTTAATTGATTAATTTACCGTCTCTAAAGTGTACCAAATGACCTAAATCAATTTTAAAATGAGATTATAACGATGAGTTTTACAATAAAAAAGTGCACCTTGAATTCATTTTTCCTATTTAAAAATAGAAAAACCTTGAAGTCAGGTCGAGGAAGATGAATTTCCCATTGTATTTAGCTGCAAAATATTTTAAACAGCGTTTTTGTCCATTAAATGAATACTGTGGTTGTATATGTGTATACTATCAAACAACAATAGTGTTCATTCACCTTGTGCTCAAAGCGCGTGTGTCAATGAAGAATAATAATAAACCGATTCCGTGTGGTCTTGGCAAAAGAAATAGTAAAAAATCGACTAAGCTCGAGAAAAAACAGTCAAATATTTTAAAGTATAAATATTTTTCAATGGCATTTTTATTTTTTTTATTTGATAAAATTAAAAAAATGTCCTACGATTTTCGGTAGGTACTTATAAATTTTCATCAAAACTCAATACTTACGTATTAATATACTGAGTCAAAACCTTGATTTACTTACAAATACGCAAAATAAGTTGAGTATATATAATTTCATAAATCCCTTAACAATTAAGTAGAATAATTTGTATGATTCCATATTATATTAACATTCTTCTTCTCTATATATTAAAAAAATATTAGCTAATAAATAACTTAGATAATATTATAAAATCAGGAAAATAGTTAAATTTTTCAGTTATTTTTGGTTAGTTATTATAAATTTAATCTTCATGTTTGTGTTACAATTTATAATCTAGCATCTATCTAGCTTTAGAAAAACTTACTAAATCATTGTAGGTAATACTCGACGTTATACTTATGGGTAGTATAAATTAATTATAATTGTATAAATCTTATTTAGTGTGGTTCAATTAAAGGCAATTAAAATTACTACCGTAATTCTGAATCTGTGAATCTTAAAATGTATCTTAAAAAGTCACTGTGTGAAAAATTTATTTATTGTCTTCCTGTGCAGAGTTAATGATGTTTCAAAATATGTTTCCCGTTAACCGTTAACTGTAATTTTATTACGTGTCTAAACTAAACATAATATAATATACTTAACGGACATATTTACAAAAATCGGGTATTTAATTTGAATTTCAAACCTAAGGCATTATTTTTGGAGTTTATATTTAACTAGAGTTAAACATTAATTTAATATAAGAAACTACTTCATACATTATATTTGTATATAAATATCCAATTTAAAAATTGGCAATATTTAATGTAACTAACAATTAACAACTAACAAGTCTATATATGAACTGTTTTATTAACTCTTATTCAATATGTACAGATAATAATTTCTAATTTGGAGATAGTAAATCCTACTGTTTACCAAATGTTTTTCTAAAAGTTGTGTGTAAAAATCAATGTGTGAATATCGGACATAAATTAAAACTAATAGATTGTAAAATAATATCATTTGCTACTTATTATGAGTATTTATCAGGGTTGATAATATACGCGTATAAAACGTTTTATGCGTTACACGTATAATACCGCACGTATAAAACTTATACAATTACTAAAACGTATAAAACGTATAATATGTTTTGTTTTGAAATTTATTTTTAAAAATTAAAAATAATTTCTATTTTAGATATCAAGTTAGGTTTTTTATTCTTATACTTAGTAAAAAATCATATATTAGGTAGGTAATATATTACAATATAATAATTTTATAATTATAAAAAAAATATTTTTATTTGCAATTTTCTTTCTTATTTTTTCAAATAGGTACTTAAAAATAAAAAACAATAAAATATTACCACAGACACAAAATATAATATATTATTATATTCCTATTCATATCGTAAAGAAAAATGTATATGTTGTCAAATTAATATGGAATATTTGTATAAAATAAAATAATTTATATTTTCTTTGACACTTCTATTCTTTATTAAATAATACATATTAAGAAGAAACAATTACTTGTGAACAATTATTTAAGCTGAAATATTAACATTTTAAACTTTTAATTATAATTATATACTATATAGTATACTAATTAATATTATTTTGATGAACTTTGTGTTTTTTAATTTAATTAAAGTGAGGAGTAAATACACAATAGTTTTCTGGAACGTTCTGGATTCAAACGGTTCTGGAGAGAATTGTGAATATATGACCAGTTTGAAAGCACTGTATCTGGGCAGTTGACGCTGGTAAATTTAATAATTTATTTGCCAATCCTGTTAATTCTAGATGCTTATTTTTAGTTATTTATGTTTATTAGTAATTTTATTTTTATACTGTATACAACGCATATAATTATGAGTTTTATACTATACAATTTATACGTTTTATACTATACCGTATTATACGTTTCAACCCTGGTATTTATCTTATAAATAAGTGGAAATTTAGAACGAGGTATATCGGAAGGTAACTTCTATACTTCTATAGTATTATTTATATATCAATGTATTTATTTTCTTTTATTAATTAAAATAATGGCTGGATATTTGAAACAAAATTAACTTAAGCGTATATTATGTATATTATATACTTATATAGAGTACCTATATATATAAAATACTCTTATGTTGATTTTGTTTCAATTATCTAACTATTATTTTCATTAATAATAGAAAATAAATATATTGAGTTAATCCAGGTTGAAATTTTCATTGAGGTATTAAAAAAATAAAACGAAATGTTTTGATTTTACTCATTAATGTAGAATTTAATTGCAACGCGTGGAAAAGACACAAATTAAAAATGAAAATTTACTGTAAAAAAATACATCTAATTTATATTATATAATATAAAATATAATACAAATATAATTTAATAGAATATATCTCTGAATCGCATTAAGTGAAACCTGATGAAAATGTACTATACCGCATTAATTGTTGTAAAAAGCATGGGGAACTTAAAACTTTTTTTTATTGTTGTAGATGCATTTAGATACTTAAAACATTTGTATGTTATACTTTTTTTTAACCATGATTTCAAAATTCTACATGAAATGGATATTTAAAACACACGAATTTCAAGATTCAAAAAATCTACCTCGTCATCGTGTAGAGCATAATTTTTTCTTATCGACAACGGCAACTACGACGTATCGGATGACAGAATGACAACACATAATATAATATTCAAAATGCATAATATCTGTAGTCCAAGTATATTGATTTGTGTTAGGCACGTATATGGAACGGTGGGGTCGGTGCACTTTTAAGAGGTTATATGATGTAGAAAGAAGAAAAAAATGGATTTTTAAATTAATTTTATGTATATCGCGCGAGTTCGGATGTCGCATAATTAATACAATAAAAAAAAAAAAACAAAAATCTTATGTACTGGCCAATCGAAAACTGAAAACCACCAGTCGCAGAAAAGGGCGACAGCACGCTATAGTTGTGTGTATAACGGTGTTGACGACCTTACGCCACAGTTTCTGCCGTTAAGATTTCTTCCTTAAATACATCAATTGCGCTCCATTAACGGTCGTTTTCATTTTTTTTTTATTACTTACCTATTTATTTTGTATTGGATAATAAACTATATTATCAACAATGAAAACAGTATATTATGTTTAAGGGATGAAAGTAAATTATGACACGCTTACGACATTTTATACTACAATTCGATTATAATACAGTAGATTCTTGATAATCCGGTAGATATCAGACCAAAAGACTATCAGATTAATAGAGTATCACATAAAGATACATTTTTAGTTATTGAAAAACCTTGAATTTATTTTATTAAAATTTATTAGCAATACATATATACTAATTTATAACATTTGTCAATTAATATTTTGAAAGTACCTAAAAGTTTAAAAAAAAATTATTTTCAATTTGGTTTTTGTTTTTTGTTCCAAATAATGCTTTTAAGACAACATTTTAAGATAAAATACTGCTGGATTACTAAACATACTGGATTACCGAGAATCTACTGTATATTTTAATGGAGATCCATAAAATCTCAATAAATCTGCTCTTCTTGTTCAGAACTTTAAACAAGTTAACCAACGATACGTGTTCAAAATAATTTTAATGTGTAAAATCATATACATTTTTAGTTCTTATATTACTATAAAAATTATAATATATCAAACGAAATACTACTTTTATGGATTAAAACCCAGAGTATCGAATTTAAGTTTCATTGTAACGATATTATCACCAAATTAAAAACAAATCTAGTAATAACAAAATATAATTTTAATTTAATTAAATGTTTATAAAATATGTAAATTATTTTAATTTTACGTTGTAATTGGTTTCTTTTAAATAGTTATCGAAAAATCTAGCTGTAATATCTACTAGATAGTTATTTATTTTAAATTTAAATGTTGTCTTCCAATTAAACACCAATTAATATAATATATTGTAATAAGTAATTATATAAAGATCATTATTATCATTTAAGTGTTGAATTTGTTTTATACTAATATTTACTAAGAAGGTTGGGTATTATATAAAATGTTGCTGTTCCTATATTATCGATTAATAGTTCATATTTCAATATCAAAGGATAAAAATGAATCGTTTTGAAAAATGCTTTTATACCCTATTATTGATAAGTTGTATTTAATAACTTGACTCAAGTAATAAATTCAAAAATTATTGATGGGTAAATAAAAGATATTGAAATTTGTCAACGTACTTTACCGTTTTATATACCTACGTCTATTAAACTGAAACCTTTTTTTGAGATATTTTTATTATTTGTATTCAATTTATACTTTCATCATGATTTTAATTTTCAATTTTAATAATTGCATTGTATTACATATTTGCTTGTTAATATTTTTATAAGAAACAGTATTGGTAGTAAAACAGAATTAGTAAGTATTTATTTATTCAATACGTAATAAATTATATAATAATAAAAAAGAAATCTATTTACCAATACATTTTGAATTTAAACTCCGATTACTAGATAAATATTATTTTCAATAAAAAAAATTTGTATTCCATGGAAAAATCGAAGAATAAAACTTTATCTGGATTTATTATGTAAATTCAATGTGCATTAATTTGCCATCAGCCCATAATAGACTCGTATATCGAGTGTTGAAATGTCAACAAGACTTACGCAATTTCCAATTGAAAGTTTTGCTATTCTTATCATTTGGGTTATTAAAATGTTCACTTTTGCGTTTACACTAATCAAAAACCCGTATATACAGACTTGTTTTTGGTAACTTTAATCTCGATTAAAATCAAAAGATTGCAATCGTTTAAATAATTTATAATTTTTAATAAGCTTTTGACATATATATTTCGATACATAGGTAAAAATATGATTAGTAGATAATAAAAGTAAACATAAAATATTAATTTTAATATTGATTAACAATTAATTAATTATTATATACGCTGATTTATTATTAGTTTGTTATATAACTAATGCATTTATTTTTTAATACCTACTTGATATCCTTATATACTTAAAATAGTTAATATGATTAAATTTGTATTTTTTTTTTAATAAGTACAACAAATTTTTGATAGTGACGTTTTTTATTTTCGAGAATGCATTTAGTTTTTTTTTAAATTTTAAAATAATAAATACATTTCAATGATCAAATATTTATTAAGAAAAAAATATCAGTATTTTTAAACAAAAATCATCTAAATATTTGAAACATAAATCTTTGAATATGTTTCATTATTTATTTAAACTAGTTTAAAATCAATATCACGTATTTTTTGGCTCAATTCTAATATCTATAGCAAATAAATTATAACTATTCACTTTTATTACTATATTATTAAATATTAATATAATAGTATGTGATATACTACGATAGGTAATATCTGTCTCATTTATTTTGATATTTAATTATTTAAAATTTTTAAAATATTATACTTCTTAAAATAAAAAAACAAATTATAACATATACTAGTATTTTATATTTTTATACAATATTTTTATGTTAGGAATAGTCATAGTTATACCATTTTAGTAAAATCTAGTCTATACTTCAATATCTCCATAGGATATTTAAAATATTTACTCATTTATATCACCGACTTATATTAAATAAGTTTCGAACACCTCTGTTAAAATATTTAATGAAAGTTTCAAAATTTTCCCGGTAAAAATAAAAATGTTGTTCTTGGGTAATAGGTTTACTTTCGTATTTAAAAACTAAAAAGATACCTTTTTATCCTTGTTAATATAGTAATAAGTGTTCGGAATTCATAATTAAAAAAGCAAATATTATTTTGTGAATCACTACCAAATGTTAATAAAATAGTATGTAATTATAATAATAGTAAATAAACTAATGCATGTTGTAATAATTGTAAAAAAATCTGTTTTATGTTCTAAACAATATTATTATATTCCAATACAGAAATGTGGTTCTTAGTTTATAAGTATTTTTTATTTGATATTTGTTCATTCTATTGTACCTACGTACAATTAATGAAAATCTTTAAAATCTCTTAAAAAAATAAATTTTCTTAAAATATGTAAATTTAAACTATGAATTAATATGAAAAAGTATTTCATCTAGTAATCTATTTTACCGTACTTTATTATTTGATATCATTAGGAAATGTGCTAACGATCTTATGAATTATAAAGAAGTAAACTATTTTTTATCAATATTAATATCATGAAACTTAGATAATACATTTATCATTTTTATAGTTTTACATTTCTAACATTAAAGAAGTATTTATATCAAATTTTTTATAAAATTTTTAATTTCTCATAATCAAAAGTAATTTCTACATTATTTAAAATATAATATCCAAGAAAAACTAATAATCGTGAAATTATGACAAGATATTAGTTTTTATATTAATTTCTTCTTTTTATATTTAGACTGACTATGTATATTTTAAGGTTTAATTTGGAATATTATAAAATACGATTTTTTTAGTATATTTTTTACTACAAAATAGTTTTTAAATGGCATACCCCAGATGTGAGCTCAGATGACTTGGCAAAATAACTAGAAAATTACCGTAACAGGTCAGTTCAATATAGATACATGATTGAAATATATATATTGAAATTTGTTCAACAAAAGAGTTGAACTAAGGATTTTTCAAATATATGGGATATCAAGGTAGATATAATACTCTAATAATCATTTTATCAAAATATTAACAATTATTTTTATTATGATATTTATAACGTCATGAAATTTAATAACAAGGACAGCTGTTTTTGTTTGTATACATCTTAGTTGTCCAATATTACAAGGTCTTTAAAAATATCATAAAATTCATCCAAAGTAATATTTATAATAAAATCTTAAAATTAGTCTAATCTCAATCAAATTAATAATCATCAAAAGTAACAACAACAATAATTTACCAATTTAAAGATTTAAAAAATTAAAATAGCACATAGCAATATTATCAAAACTTCATGTAATAGTAACAATTTGTATTATTTTTCAATATCAAAAAAATCCATACTATAAATGTAGGCTGAGCTTAACTTGGTTTATTAAAAATGTTTGAATATGTTGTTTTTGTTTTTATTCTGAAAATAGTATAAACAAATATTTTTAGATTTTATAAGCTATGCACCATGTATTATTTTTCGTTTATATAATGAATATTATATTTATAATTATTAGAATTAAAAGAATATATATTTGTAATCCATAGTATAAGTTTTATATATGACCTTCCAAATTACGAAATAATATTAATATACATTTCAGGAGAAATATTAATGAAATTAAAAAACTAAACTAAATCTAAATAACTAAATCTAATGTATTAATATAGTAATTTATTGCTTTGAAAACTTAGCTAAAAAAATTAAATTTTTTTGTTCTTTTATTTTAAAATAAATTATTATTATGTTTATACAATTATGTTGATTCAGAATTTTTAATAAAATAAAAATATATACTACCATTAAATGGCTATAAATTAAAACTAATATTCATAAAATTACAATTAAACAAATTGTCTTCATCAAATTATAACGATTTCTTTAAATAATTTTGATACACAAATTCTATAGTATTGATAAACTAATAACTTTGAAATAAATCCACAAACTTGTTGTTATTGGAATTGTTGTATCATCACTAAAATGTGGATGGTACCTAACATTTAATTTAGTTTGATTATTCTTATAAACTTAATACATGGTCAGCAAACTCACACATATATACCACCTTCAGGAAATGCTGACAAGCCTTTTAAATAACCTGTTTTCGACTATCCTATTAAGCAGTGCTAGATCGTCTTCTTTGTCACTTAATAAGGTAGTCGTCCAGGCCAATTATTAGGTTTTTCTTCACGTGCTTGTTTGACGGTTAGTGTGTCCAACAACCGACAATACTTTGTTTTAGTGTTGTTATACGTCAAGCCTTTGAGTGGCGTATACGACAGAATTTAAGAACTTATGATTAAATTAAAAAACGTTGTATCTTTATATTAATATGTTTGGATTGATTTATATTGAATAAATTATAATTTAATTCTAAAATTTGTTATTTATGTTTAACTATTTAATTTTACTCGAAGAGATGTAAAATAAAATAAAATGTGTCACTTTAATTATTCAATATTATAAACAAGCTTATAACCAAATTTACTATTAGGGGTTAAAAATGAAACTATTTTGTTTGTAAATAATCCGTAACATCAATCGTTAAACTATTTTTAATTGTAAGAAATCGTAAGTGGAATTTGAATGGACTACTACTTTTTGTACCCCCATAAGTCAAGGCCAACAGAAAACCAAGTGACGTGGGACAGTGTCTGGGAATCCATTAGATAAGAACTAGTTGTCTGATGAAGTTACTGAATTAGTTCAGCTCTGTTAAGGTATTTATTGTTTACGGCAGGCATCCTTTTGTTTTTCTATACTTCATTGGAATCACATTCTACCTTACTAGTAATTACTAACTTATTGTATTGGTATAGAAGTTTTCTGTTATAAGTTTGTGGAAGAAAAATATAAAACGTAATAAAAGTTAATAAAACATCAAATATTAGTGTTATGAATAAAATAGATCAAGAAATATTTTCATATCTGAAAAGTGAAAACTAATTTTTTTTAGATTAAACTTCTTTACACATTTTTTCAACGCAAACTTAAAAAATATTATTGTGGATTGTATTTTAACTTTTACAAACATACATCAAATTTTATTTAGTTTGTATTGCATTTATATTGAAAATCCAACAATCGATATTGTTGGATTCACACTATTAGTATATTTTTAATAATAAATCCCATTTAATTATTTCAGAAAAAGTTAAAATCATAAATCGAAGTATAAATGCAACTTGTTCTAGATCTAAAATATACTAATTCACACCTACCGGTATAAAAGCACACATGCTTGTTATATTCAAAATACTCGTATCTCTCTGTATTTATTTTTTTTAAATATACAAAAAAACTAGTTTATCAAAATCATAATGACAACGATGGATCGTTACGTAAAAGCATTTGCTTTAGTTCTAGTAAATTTAATTTAATTGCTTCAAAATTATTGTTAGAATGTGGGAAAACATGATGTATAAACTAATATAATCGAACCATTTAAATTCCTTAGTGATATGTTGTAAACTAATGTGTAAAATATGTTTTTATATCAATTTTAATTGATAGTGTTTATAATTCTTAAAGTATATTGAGAATGATATGAATACTAAGATTAAAAAAAATTATATTTTAGAATTTATTGTTGTAATTATTTATTCTAAGCTAGACCCAGCTAAACTTTATATGAATGTTATCTTATATAAATACATAGCTTTCAACAATTAAAAACATCAATAAATATTTTAGGATTCGTATTTAGAAAAATAAATTTTAGTGTATGGGTTATAATTTAAAACTAATAAAAAATGTATACTTGAATTTATTATCAATTTCTTATTTTAGATGATACAACCGACGTGGTATAATTTTCAAAAAGTATTGCAGACACCCTCTTAAATATAGGTCTGCGCATACCTATGATGCTATATTAATAGAAATATCTAATCAACAATAAAAAAAAAAAATGTTTTGCCTAAGAAATTACGTTAACAGCCCACCACAAAAGTCTAGAAATCCCTTATTCAAATGAATGATATAACTAGTCATAACTTGTTAATTGATCAACAATATAAATTTGTATACATTGTTTGTATTTGAAATATATTTAATGTGATATTTCTTCTAAAAAAAAAATTTATAATATACTTGATGATTTTCTACTTAATTGAATTAATGTAAATTACCATACAATATATTAAAAATGAATTATCACAAAAAATTTGTGACTATGGTGTACTAAATATAAATAAAAGTACTAGCTTCTATTTTTAAAAGCTTTAGTTGTTGTTGTTATACAAGGATCTGTGTATAAAAAGTCTTAATGCAAAAGAACGGAACAAGTAGAAAATCGTGTATTCTCTTTAAAGATACAAATCTTTAACCAAACCCCTCGAGAGTAGCTAAACAACATTGATGTATACTGCAACTCATTCGCATATCAAACTACAAATTAATGTGTTTATTTTCAGCTATAGGGAATTGCACCGTTAATAAGACGACCAGATTACGACGAAAAGTCAAATACAATAATATACTCTCATATTATTTTTTTTTTACGGTTTTTACTGTTACAGAGTTTTTGATGTAATATTAGTTCATACAATATTTTCTTTTATACGTATAAGGTATACCTACACATATTATGATTTAACTTTATATATCTAATGTTCCTATGCATCAAATGTATAACAGTTAAATAAGAGAATTTAAAATAGCATATCGTGCTATCATATCAAGTAACCAAATACATGCATTTGTATTCAAAGTAAAATTATTCCAATTTAATAATTGGAAGAGTTAATAACATAATTATATTATTGTTATCGAATCGTCTTCAAAAACATTGAAATAGTAGTAACAAATATCGTGTTGTAACGATATATGTACATCTGTATTTTGCATTGCACTGTATGTTGGATTTTCGTTAAACATTACATGTTCATTAATTTTAATTATTTCTTGTAGATACACGTATACATATAATAGTGAAGAAAATTGTATTTTTTTGTGAAAAAAATTGTTCAGTTATACACATATTAGCTGTTATATACTGTCTGTATTATTCAATTGATCCTTAAAAAAACAAGTGACAATGTGTTTCATTAAAGGAATTGAAAACTGTTTTTAATGAAATGTATTAAATAAAGTTTATTTTATTTTAAATATTATTTAATAACTTAAGATCTAACTTAAGATGCTTTTTTTTAAAATAAATTCAAAAGCTTAACCTAATTCTTACTAAGAAATTTATTTTGTTTTTTTTACCATATCAACTATCTTAATAAATCCATTATTTTCATTTTAAATCGTTTTTTAAAGAGTAGTACAACATTTTTTTAAGTTTAAAAGATAATACAATATCATTTATCCATCTCTGAATCTTACTCGATCTAGGAGTTTTTTTTATTAATTTTGGTGTTTATATTAAAATAGTTAATCATTATATTTCAACTATTATTTTCAAAACAGTAAAATAATTGAGAAAAAGTTCGAGATTTTTTTTTATATTTAATATAGTTGCGTATATTAGGAAGTCTTCCGATACCTAAATTTTTTAATTACACTTAACCTAAAATGAATTATTATAAATATAAGTGAATATTTAACTATAATACCTACATTACTATGATATAAAAATAAAAACTTTCTATACAAAATATTATATTATGTGTAGGGTTTTATAATAACATTTTTTTAGTTATATGTTTTTTAAAAACTGGTTTACTAGCAACCCATTTTTTTCTCAAATGTATTTTTAAAATATATATGATCGCAATGATAAAATATAAAACTATCACTTATTGTAATTGCCAGTTCCAAATTTAGTTTAGGTATGTTTCTATAAGAGATAATTTCAAGTATTACTAAGTATTTTAGGAAATTACTCAGTTATTATGTATACTTTTGAATGTGTTTTATTATTATATCATTTGTTATGCAAAATTAAATCATTTAATTATAATAAATATTCCATTTAAGTTGTTTAAAATATTTATCATGTTTTGTTTAAATTACTTCTAACCAACGTTATTTTAATTAAGTATTATTGTCTCTTATATATTCATTTCTATGTTATTAATGTTTGTGAACATCATGATCACGCAATTAAAATCAACTTAATTATGATAAATTGAAAATATATATTTCCAAAAAATAAATATTTATTATCACCCAAATTACAAACTTTAAACTACGATACTCAAAATTAATACTGAATATATAGATAATTATTCAACTTATATGAAATTTCAATTTGGTTCGATTTTTTAAAATAGTTAAAAAGTACGAGTACAAATATTTATTTATTTTAATACCTACGTGAACCAAAATAATATTAAGTAAATTTAATATTTATATAACTGTATATGTTTAAATAAGTAAATTATGAATTTATAATTTAAATTTATTTAATAAAGTCATCAATGATAATCATTTAAGTCGTTATTTAGAATCAAAACTAAAACAATACATTTGTTACACTAATCACTAATAAATTGTTTCAATTGGAGAGTATTTATAAATTTATTGTGAATTCTGATATTAAATAATTAACTTTTTCTTTTTTTTTTCAGGTAAGTGAAATTAATGATTGACTATCATCTTGCTTTTGAACACATATTCTGTAAATCAACATTATAATAAAAATAAACCACGTTTTCAAAAAGGTGTTTTGAAACCGTAAGTACTGTAAAAGATAATACTTCATGATTTGTGTTTCTCAGAATCCGGCTTAAATTTCTTCTCGGATTTCTGCTCATAAAAATATTGTACCCCTACATGGATATGTCGATTCTGTCTATCCGTAGTCCGTTCAGATGCGATGTTTGTCGTTGTTTACTAGTAACACAGTTGACATAAAATAAAATATTATTTAATTATGTACTAAGTGGTTTCAAATATTGAAGAAATCATTTTCATTAACGTATTTTGTATTGATAAATCAGCTCAGTATCTCACTGTTATTTTTTTCGAAAGTGTTAACATAATGTCAACTAGACGAATTCAAATTCGTATCAATGATAATAAACATAACATTAGGTTTGTGTCAATATTAGTTGTATTTTATTTTAAAATAATAATATAATACAAATAGAAATCTTGAATAGCTTACAGAGTATGTATTTCTTTGCTTGTTTAGAAACTCTTTAGAAAATACGATACCTAGATACGTTCAGCAAAGATGAAATTAATACCCAGAAACGTGATGAATAGACATCATAATATTTAAGTAACATGTGTACTAGAATAAATCATGGTGCAATATGTGCGTGTTGTGGTGAAAGAAGTTTTATGTTTTAGTTTTTACATATTACAATCATACGTAATATAATTACCAATTTCTTAAGTAGAATAGTATGTGCTATAATGTATAATCAATGGTGTTATCAATAGATCTTATACCATAGAATTTAATTAAAATAAACAAAATTGTTTGAATTTTGTTAAACCTATTACTATATAGGAGAAACAAACGCAGGAAAAAATGTTTGGTAAGGGGGGAGGGCTTAAATTATATAAAATGTAAAATGTTGATAAATAACATACTTTATTACTCATATGTAATATGTATATATATATATATATATAATATTATTTGAAAGTTTCATGGGAAACTTTAAAAAAAAATTAAATTTGTAGGTCAAGTTATTATTCTTATAACGTTTTTCTAATATTGTGGGGAATTTGAATCTTTTACTACTCTCCCCTGTATTTGTGCCTGTTATCTAGACATTTAGATAAATTTAATTAGTTTTATTTTAAAATAACACATAAAAGACAATAGTGAAATTAGAATGTAAAATTTTGGAAAAATTAATTCATAGTTAAATTATAAATACAGTTTACCGTTGGAATAAATTCTTACTGAAATTCATACTTTCGTTTTAGATTTGATTCTAATAAATAATTACTGAACAACTATTATTTGTAAATTATAAAGTAAAATCTCGACTTTATTATTTTTATTAAAAAAAAAAAAAAAAAACACTTACAATGTTATTAATGGAGTTTTAATAAGTAGTCGACGTTTGAAATAGCAGCATGAATCAATTTTATTATTGATTAATATTATTAAATATAAATTTCAAAAGTCACATTGAAAGTAAAATTAGTTTACGTATTTATGTATGATAAATCATACAAGTGCACAAAAGTTCACTACACATGAGTTTTGAATTTTATATTGATTCAATTATTTTATTTTTAAACAATGAATGTTTACGTAATACTATGACATATTAGTGCAGTTGATACATTTCTTGTGTTTTTAGTATTTCGTGATCATAAATCATAAAATATCACTTACTTGCACTCAGGTTTTCGAGAAAAGGGTGAAAGATTCTTCGATCAATTGATTCAGGAAACGTTTCTCAGTAGAATAACCTGAATATCACGAAGAAAACTACATTAATTCGACGTGAAATCAGCCGTCTTAGTAAAAGTTGTATCAATCATTTCATCAAAGACTTTATTTCTATAATTTTGTTTGATTTCCATGATCAATATAATTTATTTGATCAATTGCATAATAAATATTGAAAAGAGTCGTCTTCTATAACGGTTTTTGGAAAGAGACTGTAATTTATTGGACCGCGGGGACTGAAAATATTATTTATATAATATTTATACTTAAAGTAATAATAATCACATATAATTTTTTGTAAAGCTCAATAATCGTAATATTAATTACGTTTGACAATTCTTTACAAATCAAACAATTTTTTATAATTTTTCCATTTATGTATTTTAAAAATATATTAAAAAAATCTTTATTCATAGAGTACTACCCATAAACGATTGTAAATCTACTAATTGTATTAGATTTATGCGAATTTCGAAACATTTAAATCAACCATCTTATAAGATATTAAAAAGCCAACAGTCGATGAACACAAGATAAAATTATTTTTAAAAAGAAATACAATAATGATGAGTTGTTTTTTTTTTCATTTAATTATCATTGTAAAATATTGTAACTATAATGGGGTTTTAAACTGATATGGCCTCTTGTTGTATAATCCCAAATGCAAAAAAAAAAAACGGGACTGCAAAATTCTTAAGCTGTACTATATAATAACACTACAAGTGCTTCAAACCTTTATAAGGGATTATGCCAAGCGACTTAAATACATAATATATATGGTATTTATCAGTAAGCTAGAGCTTAATATTAGAAAAATAAATGTCACTCTAATAATTTATGATAATTATTTTTCACTGTTTCTTTCATTTAAAAATATTGAGAACAAATAATTTTATATTTATGTATTAAATGTGAATTATGTATTCTCACAAATTACAATTTAATGAACATTTTAGTATTTAATTCTATTTAAAATATTCTATAAAAATTATGTTTTACATGCATTATCAGAAAAAATAACTAAATTTGTATTATATTTATATGGTTTCTATGTATAAGATAAAGAAACTTTTTTTTAATATTTTGATTGAATAATAAAATGTATGTATATAATTGTTTATATGCCCGATTTGATCATAATTATGAAAATAAATAAATGAACGTTTTACACCACATTTTATTTAGTTCGAAAAATACTTTTACTTAATATTGTTTAAAAATACCAAATGCTATTCTATTACACATTTTTTTCTCATCATTTTCTATTGAGTCATAACAGATTGTATTTTAATTAACGATTCAAAAAATGTATTAAATGTAAATGTATTAAAATTATTTATATTCTATATTTATATATGAGAAAATAATACATACTTATCATTTAATTATATACTTATCAATTAAAAATATGATTTTAGCTCTCACATCTCTCACAGTTAAAGAAAGTAATTATAATTTCTTTAATTTTTTGAAGTTATATGCATTTGTATTAGTCTAGTGTTATTATTCACAAAGAGAATATTTCTACTTTCTTATTCAATAGTCCATTTGAATTTAAACATTGTTTGATATCTATAAAAATGTGTATTATCATTTTTTGGTGAAAGCTATCAAATACAGATTAGTGTTTGAAAGAATTAAAAGTTTCATCCATTATGTTTTATATTACAAGATATTTATAAATAAATGTTTCTATATAAGCGTTTCAATTATTAAAATATGTTAGAATTTAATAAATTTAAATATACCCGATAACTTTTCATTTTTTAACTATACGTACGTATCATCAAGCTATTTTTTTTTCTATTGTTCATTTACTCTATATGAATTGTTTATGATATTTATTTTAAATGTTTACTTGTTTTTAATTTATATACTGCCTTATTTGTATTTTAAATATTACAATAGACATTTTTCCTTTTTAATAAATAAAAAATATCAAATATATTCAAATTATTGTTATACATTTATAATATACGCATAGATAATTTAATTAACAAATATTTTTTTTTTACATTTTTTTTTTTTTTGCTCTATATTCTACAAATTGTTTTTTATTTTTCTGACTTGAACATATGATAAAAGCAACTTCTCTGCAGTAGTACTTTTTGATTTAAACTTAGCTTATGCATTTTTATATTTATATATACGTATAGTATTATATAATTTCTTTTCTTTTTCCAAATATTTAATAAAAAAAATTATATATCCTATAAATTCAGAAATGTATACATATATATTATTTTTATGAATAACTTAGTAGTATTAAATATTAAATCAATAAAATAGTATAATTTTTAGTCTTTTCTCACGTTTTAGAAAATTTAAGATACTCTATATTTTGTATTTAAATAATAATAATTTTAATAATTAACTAGTATTCAAATTTACTGAAATTTAAAAAAAAAATTTATAATAATGTATTTTATAAAAATGTTTACCAACAATTTCAAAGTCATTTAAATTCAAATTTTATTTCACCTTGATATTAATTACATTTTTATGGTAATTTATCAATAGAACTTGTTATTTAATATAAAAATATTTGATATTTTAATCTATAATATCATATTATAGGTAATTATGTTTAAATACAATAAAATATTCTACATTTTTTCATTTTGTATTCATGTATAATTAATATACATGTTTGAATTTCATTTTAAGTGTGGTTGAATTCATCGATAATTAATAAAAGGGTATTAAAATACAAATAATAATTTAATATTTCAGTTTCTTAAAATTTACCCAGAAGTTCAGAATATTTATTAAAATATAATAAACTTTCCTCTTATTGGTTATAATTTTTAATTTTCAAATAGCAGAAAGTTCAACATTTTTTTGATCTCAATTGAATAAATAAAATTCCCAACGTCAGGCTTCATTATATCATAACTGTATTTCATACTTATATTACATATATTACCCGTCAGTAAGACATTTTGAGTTTAATACATCTCAATACATTTTTTATACAAACGATATTCTGTGTGTAACATCACTATATAACAATATGGCATTAATATTGCTGTAAAAATTATAATACAATATTAGGAGACATGACGGGTATTTTTTTATAATTTCTTGACAGTTATATGCAATTTAATTTACTAATAATAGTACTAATATTAGTTAAAAATGCAAGTATGGTAAAAACATATATAGTTAATTTCGGCTCTCGATAATTTCCAATGTGAAGAAAAACATTTTAGAACAGCACTACTATAGAAAATCATTACTTTTCAAGTGTTTGGTTTTTGAAAACCCATTTGATTTCCCTGACAAATAAATGTAACATTAAATTATGTACTTCACTTTGTAGAGAGTTATTTTCGTGTACAAATAAAAATTGATTAGGAAAGTACTCAAGTCATATGGGATGTTTCAAGTATATTTGGCTAGTGAAACATATTAAGGTTACGTGACCTTAGTAAAAATTTTTTTAGTACTTAATTTATCTTTTCTTTTATTTAAAAAAATACAATTAGATATTGATTAGATAATGATTTTATAATGCATAAAAGAACTGTTTTTGAAATTGTATTAATATTATAACTTGCCTCGTAACTTGCTTATATTATTGAATTTTATCCATAATTCAATAATATCAATACTAATCAATTATTAAAATTGTAATGCAAATTGATTATTTATATAAATAGGACCCAGTCCCGTGTACCATGAAAATTAATTAATAAATTTTGACTGTAATTTCGCTACTAATAATGAGATATGAGATAATATACGATTTTATCATGAAAACATAAATAAGAGCGGTTCTTAAAATAATCTACAGTATTCAAGTTTGTTTAATGAATGATGTACCTTGAATATAGTGGTGTAGTATAAATGCCAAGGTCGAAGTTTAGACCCTCTAGGTACAACATTGTATTCTCTAGAGTAAATAAAATATATTTTCATTGAAAATTCGCATTTTGAGTACAAACATTAGTTACATTGACAATTTATATTTCATGTATTACTAATATTTCACAACAATCTAAGTAATATTTAGATGAACAAAATGTATAATAAATGCATGTATAGGCAAGCAGTCTTTTCCAACTTTAAAATTTGGTTTTATTACATCTGTATAATTTTCTCAAATTTTCATTAGATATGATTAGTCTTAAATTCTAATTATATAAGATTGAATATAATTTCAAATGACTTGAAGTATCATTCGTTTTAAATGTATGTATTATCAATTCTTAATAATTAAATAATTCAATTTTGGGAACATAATGTACACGATTTATATATATTGCATAATTAATTCTTATACAAATTAAAAACATTAAACAATAATAATCGATATAATTTAATATATATATATATATATATTATTACCTATCTTTATAGTTTTTTAATTTCAAATTATATATAATTACTACTTATCAGAGTCAATGATTGACATTAGTGGCATTAGTGAAAATCATTGACTATTAATAATAGTTGTATTTTTATAAAATATATTTAAGACAATAGCAGTAATGTAGACAAATTCAATATTGTTATACTAACTTAATGATAACCTTAAACCTCAGTTTAACTCCTGTGATCCTCCTGTAATTCTAAGGTAGACTGTAGGGTTCGTTGTTATTAAACAGCATATTTATACACTACTCTGCGGTCGACGGCCGTCGCGCTGTGTGGAATTAGTAATAGCTAAAAAAAATTTTAAATCTAGTGTAACTAATTTTTGTACACACCTATACATTTTCAACATAATTTGAACAAAAAAAAAAAATATCTTTATCAGTAAACATTTTTTAGAGAAGATATAATTGTCTCATGACCACTTTTGGTGCATTACAAAAACAATTATACTATTCATCACAGATATGACAAAATTTTTGTGGCGATACATTTAAACTTTCTTTTATTTTATGTAATCTTGTTTGAATTCAGATTATTTTGGATTAGGTTTAGTTGTTACATAAATATATATAATCAATGATTAAACTTAAAGGGAGAAATGTACAAAGTAAACACTGGTTTGCTGTAAACAACAAATATTGAAAATATATGTTTATACGTTTGACCTAATAAAATAGTATATTATGTATACTGTACATTTCTATAAATAATTGAATAAATATACTAAGCACATTTTCATATAGCTGTGTTATTTAAACGCACTTGAAATTTTAAAAATCAAATTATCAACCTGTAGTACAAATTTACAAAGAACGAAATTATTTTTATTAATAATTTACAAAAGTTACTTTATGTATTATATTTATAAAACGCACTTGCGCTATTTTAAAATTATTATTATAAAGAAGAAAGCAAATTAATTTTTTATTCTTAATAATTCTATGAAATTTACAATATAAATTAATGATAAAGAAATAGCATAACATTGTTAATTATATAGACTGTAAATACAGACTTTTATTATTAATTTGCCGTGAAAAGTAATGACAGTCTGCATTTAAAATAGTTTTGTTACTTAATATTCTGACTATATAGTATAATTTTATTATTATTATTATTATTATTATAATCCTCCAATGAACGATTTTTAGTGATAAAGATTTAGTGTATTAAAATAGTCATAGCCTTTGATCCGTTGTAATTGAAGTAAATTTTTCACTTATTTCAAACAATTGTTTTGATCAATATGCATATCATACATTGCATAATTATTAAATCGCGTACTTAATTGCAATTCAACTGTACATAATTTTTAAATTTGTTACCTTATTGTAATGCTCAAAATTTCAGTGTTAATATCTTTTGCAAATTAATGGAAAAAATAAAATACTAAATTAAAATACAGGTTTAATATTTTGATATGAACAGCATACTATTTTCAAATATTTTTTATTTTTTATTAGCTTAGTTGATTTCATATAAAAATTAAAATATTTTCTATCTAAAAATGGCAATATTTTCCAATAGATATAATTTAAATTTACAAATAAAAAATTAATTTTCATTAAAAAAACAATAAAAGTAAACGATAAATGAGGATAAAGTAAACTATAATAACACAAGTATATATAACAACTATTGAAGGTTAACACATCGGCAAACAAAACGCGTCATCTGTGCTCTACAGTCGGAGTGCCCGAAATCAGTACATGACCGTACAAAAATAATAATAAAATACACTATACGAAGCACAGAACATATATTCATGTATGATCTGTACACTGTGCCAGTCATCGTGATACACACGACCATCGGATCTATTAAAAGTAATACAGTTCTAGAAACCTAGATATTATTGTTATAAACATATGGAATAATAATAGTAATAATAATAATAAAATACTGAAGGTATGTATGCATGTACATAGTGTATTACAAATGAAATACAATGATTTGATCGATTGATCAGTCAAGGTTTATCGGACACAGTAAAATAAAATTGTGCATAACATATTTATATACGTTTATACTATATTTTCAGATCTGTTTACTAAAAATATTACTTTTTGCGACCAAAGTAAAAAATGTCATTCGATATGAACTGATATTATTTGCAAATTGATATCCCAGTAACTATATTTATTATCATATAATTTCCATTGTATAGCTTTACGGAAAAAAAAACCTGATGACACAAATACCATATCATATTTTCAATTGAATCGCTACAATTTCAAGTATGACCACAATTTCGAATTTAAAATTAAAATTATATTTTACCAGTATAATAAATACATCTTTAATTATTCAATACATTTGAAGATGCATAGTAATATTTATCAATAAAAAGTATAAATAAAAAATAAAAAAAAACGATGAAGAACATTCACAATTTTATTCGTTTATGCAATAGCAATGTTATATTACATTATTGTAATGCATGATTGATGATGACCGGGGTTATGAAGACTGTTTATTTCTAAGAACCCGTTATGTTGATCCATGCTAATTATTGCGCACATTAATTTAATATTATATATATATATATATATATATATATATATATATATATATATATATATATATATATATATATATGTATTTTATATTTATAGTGACGTAATTCTTACTTTTCATCATATCGGTAAAAAAAGTTCTATATTATAGTTAATATTTCTGTCCAAGTAAAATTAACTGAAGACATTTAGAAGTACCATCACGCGATGATTGTACGTTTAACATGTTCGCTTTTTTTTTTACGTTCGATCTTTGAGCACTTGCATAACGAGTAATAACTATTTATTATAATTATTATGACATACAGTGTATGTATTAATATTTTTTTTCAATTGCTACCTATCTTTTTTCTATATTAGATATTAATATAATCTTATTTTCAGGTTTCATTCGAAAGCCGATCGATTGAAGCACGTTATACGTTTAAGGTAAAACTTATTTTTAACACATTTATTAATTATTACTGATATTTATGGCCGGGTAGGTCAAAAAAAAAAAAAAAACTAATTAATTTAATTGATAACACTATGATCTCTGTATTCTGATAACTAGTACCTATCAATTATGTTTTTGAGTAATTCAGTCACATCTTTGGAAAACTATAAAGTATTAATTTATGTATATATTTATAAGTGTGTATGTGTTTGTGTGTGTGTGTGTGTGTGTGTGTGTGTGTGTGTGTGTGTGTGTGTGTGTGTGTGTGTGTGTGTGTGTGTGTGTGTGTGTGTGTGTATCATATTATTTTAAATAAAAAAGAGCCGAGCTATTTTGTTGAGTAGTAGATCCTGAGGCCTTTTTTTACATGTTTAAAGCATAAATGATCCGATTGCTGCGGTCACGCTCGACGAGTCCCAAAGAATCGTTACGGAAGTAAATGACGGTTTCGCCTGTGTGGCCGTGTGACACGCCTCTTAAACGGTTAGCGTGCAGGCCAGCGGCCTGTTTATACGATTTTTTTAAATTTTTTTTTTATGTAACGGTAGTAGCATAATAAAAGAGATTAAAAGAACGTGACCAGGATGTGTAATAAGACAAAAAAAGTCAAAATTATAATAATAATAGTTATATAGTACCTAAACTACGCATATCTCTACTACAGTAAATCAATATATAAATAATGTCTAATCCTTATGGATATTGTAGTGTAATAATGATAACATATTCGTTAAAACTCAAAATATCAATCCTGATTTTACTCGATTAAATTAGTTATAGACTTTGGTGGGTAATGTAAAAAACAAATTACAGTTCAATCTTGGTATACCGTCCAATTCTACTGTCGGATTAATATAAATATTAAATTTATATTATTTCAAATAGTCTAACGTGAAAATTACATCATCGCCATTTTTTTGGATGATGTTTAATTTCTGTAGAATACTGATTTTGAATTTACTCGTATATTATATATGTATATGGCCAACCTAGTTAGACACTTAATAACTACAAATTAAGAAGTTCTAAGTGGTTCGACTTTTAAAAACCTTTAAAGGCATAATATTGTATTGGTAATCAAATTAGATTAATGTATAGTAATTTTTTATTTTTATTTAATTAAAATTAAATTAATACTTTCTTATTCATAAATAATTGTTTAACTTCATCTTTCCTCTTATTAGTATTATTATAATCATATAAATTTAAACAATATGTATGAGTTTTATTGGTGCGATGATTTATTTGCAATAAAAAAATCAACCAATCATAGCTTTATTTCCACTTAACAACACATTTATATTGGTTATTGACGATCAATTATTTCTATAGTTTTATTTATCTCTGCGTTTGTTTCACACTTTATTAATTACAACTCAAATACTCTACGGTTTTAAAATGTAAATTTCAACGCTGTGTTGCGTATATTTATTTAATTTAATGTAACTATTTACTTCGCTGTTTCTGTAACGTAGATATAATAATTATAACACATTTATCAATACATATTATTATCTTATGTGAATTATAAAAATACCCAAGCTTAACATACTATTAAAAAAATAATATAAAAACAACAAAAAAAAATTAGATTATTTTTTATAGGCCACTCCATTTCTGATCATGACAATATGACATCATGACCTTCCAGAGTTCACGGTTGCTATTGATACTCTTTAATTATTGGCCCTTATAACAATGAATCATGATGAATTCCCGATTACTAATATTTTGAGAAAGTATTGAACAATATTTTTTTATAATTCAATGAGTCAAAAAATAAAATTTTTTTAGTGAAATTAAAATTAATCAGTCTGACTTTAAAAATTGTATTATTAAAAATCATATTGTTACGAATGTATCCACTTTACAATGCCTTCATATTTGATATAAAAAACACCCAAATAATAATTATAAGGATTCATTTTTTTCCCATTGTTCAAAATACTATTATTGTTAGAAACTATTATATTGTCATTTGATTGTAAATTATTCTCATAATATTTTCAGTCATTATCAATAAAGTATTTACTCGTATAAAAATGCTTATAGTTCAGGCGTTTAATAAATATTATATTTATTTTTATAAGACTAATATTTTTACGTTTATTATGTGTATCGAAATTTATCCTAACTATTGCTCAATTTATTAGGATTTCATAAGTTTATCCTCAAATAAAACCGACATACATCATGATATAGCAACATCTTTCATGGATCATCAAATGCATTTATTTCATGCGTGTTCAACTAACCATTTTCTGGGTCGGAAATCGCTAACGACTTGGTTTCCTTTGTCAATCAATTAGTACTTGCGCCAAACCATCTCGCATGTCTAGACATGTTTTATTTATATTTATTTATTAATTAATTAATTTTTATTATTTTAGATTCTGAACGGAGTGAAGAATGTATTGATTTTACAATGACGTGTGTTTTTTTTTTTTTTTTTTTTTGTGTCTGTCGACACGATTTGGGGCAGTAAAAATGCTTCGATTGCCTTATGTAGCAACTTTTCTGAAAGGAAAGTGAATCTATTTGGTACTTTGGGGGGTCAAAAGTAAAAAATTTCCAATATTTTTTAAATGCGACGGGAAAAACCATAAAAAAATTTGGGAAAAACGGGAGTTTTTACGCAAAACCAGTTTTCGACATAATCAAATTTTTTATTTTGCTATAACTCAAAAACTAATCGATGTAAATACTTGAAATTTTCACCAAGTGTTTAGATTAGCGTTTTCTATACACCATTACATTTTCAAAGTATTTTGACTTTTATTAAGCTATTTATAGACTATTTATTGAAATTTTCAATTTTTTTAAGTATTTTTTTTTTTAAATACCGATAAAATTTTTTTGGCTGCCCAGAAAATCTTGAAAATTTAATACAAGGTTTCTTATAAGTTGTTCCTTAACTGATAAAAAAAAATCTAAAATCGTAAGTCACAATTTTTTTTTATAAGTGCTCAAAGTTCCAATTTATACGAAATATGTAAAAATCACGATAATTTGCAAGTTATTTTGTAGATAAAAATTCATAAAATTTTTTTTGTTCATACTTAAGGTTCAAAGTTTTAACACTAGGTTATCTATGAGCTACTCTTCAAAAATCCTTAAAAAAATTTCTACCGGACTAAGAGGAAAAAATTGTATGACTGTTTGAAATTTAAATATTTACGAAATTGCATAAAATAGCGATTTATTCTCAGACGATTTTAAATATTTGTTATAATTCAAAAAGTATAAGTCGCAGATTTTTGAAATTTTTACCAGCTGTTAAGATAGGTATTTCCTTTATGTCATATTTTTTTCAAAATATTATATTGATTTTTAAGCCATTTACAGGCATTTAAAATATTCGATTTTTTTACATTTTTTTTTTATAATCGGTGATAAAAAAAATTTGGCTCCTACAAAATACTTGAAAATTTAATAGAAGATTCCACAGAAGTAGTTCTTATTGTCATTCAAAAATTATTAATATCCATAGGCACAATTATTTTTTATAAGCGTTTGAACAGCGAATATTGACATAAAATTACATGTAAAATATAATATAATGTATAATATTCTAGACTGACAAACTATATCGCTGTATGCAACTGCCAACCCATCCTAATTGAAAAATATATTTATCGTTTCAAAATAAAATATACTTTTTACAATGTTTATAAATAACAATGTATTATATCCTAGACAAATATATGAACTCCGTTCAGAATCGTTATTCGTATACAATGATATCTATCATTGCATTCAAATTTAACAAATCCATTATAATAATGACCTATCCTATAAGCGAGGTGCACTCCACCCCTAACTGTACAGCAGAGCGAGGCCCATCCGGTTTTTTTTTTATATTTTTTTATATTTACTGGGCCAATCAGAGCATGTACGGTGAGTAGTATATATCTGCAAATGCATCATAGATATAAGACAAATATCGTTTGAACCGTATGTTAAAACCATTAAACTTATACTAGCTATTGAGATTTATTAAAAACATAAATAACTGCCATTGATATTGGTACATATAAGCTTATTAATGCTGGTAGTAATATGATAAAAACTCAACATTTTTCAATAAAAAAAAAATCTTATTTATAAGCATACGAGTTCCAACTTCTTTCTCTTCTACAGTTAAATTTCTTGGTCTAACATTAAATGAACGATTAACATATCCGATTAACATATCCAAATAACAACCACCTCAACTTGAAAATCCCCTATTAAAGTGTTATCATTGGGTGGCTTATTTTCTCAATATATATTTATTATATTATCTGTTATTATATGACTTAAACTTATTATGTCAACTGATATAGGATGTATATTTTGATTTAAAATAAAAATTTAATAAATTATAGGCCTATAGTAAACAATAAAACTGGTTCGTACAATCGGGAGAGAAAGTAGACCCGGAGTTCTCCGTAATAATGAGAGTATACATCATATAAAAAGAAAATAGAGTACAAGATTGAGTATTCGCATTGCGAATAAAAAGAAAAGTAATGCTAGTTAAATCACGACGAGTAATTAAAGAAAGTGAAGACAGGAAAAAATGTTGACATTTTTAGGAACAAGTTCTAAATTTATATATATTCACTGATCTTTGCTGGAAAATTCGCAGACTCCTAGGAAATTGAATTCTACTGTAATTGCAGATAATTCTTTAAATATTAGTAAGTCAGTGCAAAAAAACTATTGATAAATAAACAAAGAATACTGAAACTTAAGATCGAAATTCTAATATATTATACAAGCTATTGCTCATCATGAGTCCAAGTATATTTTTATGTGTAGTAAAGCCTTATTTTTCTTATATTAATTTTTTTGTATTCAATTATTCAAAAGAAAAAAAAATTAATTAATATCGATCATCGAAACCTTTACAAAAATAAAATATATAAAATATTAAATATTATAACTTTTTTACTTAAAAATGTTGAAAACATATTGCTTTAATTAAATTTAAAATCGGACCTTACTTACATAATCCCAGACACGTTCGTTTTCGATGAGTTGGAATCATAGTTATAACCTGTCGAAATATTTTCGTTTTAATTTGAAATTTTTATTCTTATCGTATTAACGATAAGGACTTATTTTAAATGCCTAGTCCATGAACCAAATCTCATCACGCTCTTTCGTTAATAAAATAAAAGTTTCCATTCTAAAACGTGAATATGATTTAAATAATAATATTATATCGTACACATGTGTCTGAAATTAAACTATAATAACATGGTTCGCTTTATTCATTCATATACCATATGATTATTTATGTTTAAGATGCTTTCGCATAAATCGGTTTCCATTGATGGACGGGTCATTGCGAAATTACCAAGTCCACGCTATGTTAATTAAAGAGAAAGTGCCACATATAAAGATATTAAATAATAATAATTACCAAAACTGTCGTGCTTACTATTTTTTAATTTCATATAGATTTAAAGTGTTATGTTTGTAATAAAATTGTTCTTCCATTCATTTTTAGTCAGACAGTTCCGTCATGGTTTGTAATCTGAGCGATAAATAGTACATAATCATTAAATATTTGACAGTTATATTCTTACCTCAAACTAATTTATTGATTAAACTATACATTGAGAAACTTATAGTTCGCTTAGGTAGTTATATTTTTCTAGTGAATATTTAAGGTCTCTAACGTGACAATGCAGTGACATATATTATATTATTTCCCATGTATAGTTCGTTAATAAAAATTCTTTAAAATTGATTTGGAACATAATATTACATATATTTTATATGGTTATATAGGCCGTAAAAAATAAGAAAAGTATTTTCATTATTGTATACTGTTATTACCAAAGTTATTTAATATTTATTCCGGTAACATTGACTATATTAAATAAACTAAATACAATTTAAATAAAAGTAGATATAATTCTGAATTTAGATAAAACAATCGATTTTGTTAAATGATTTTAACAATTCACAGTTTTATACTACCATTAACATTATACCTTACACAATGGATTCATGGTTTTAAAATATAATTTTTATCCATAACCTACTATTTGTTTTCTCAAAACTAATCGAAATCCACGCACATTATAATACATATGTGATCACATTTAGAAATGAAAATTCCAACCTTACGATTTAGAATATATTATCTTCAAACGTTAATAGTCATTCGTGTATGTACACTTATTTATTGTATTACCATTCGTATGTATTGAATGCAACAATCTGTATGGTCAATTGGATGCGGCCCCTTAACCGCATTCAATCGGTTCGGGAACGAATTCTCAACGTGAATCCTTACGGACGAGACTAGCCGGTGCAGTCGGGGCGCGGCTTGGCAAACGAGTTCGAGAAACGGGTCACTGGGTCCTCGAGGATAGATAGTCACGGGAGATAAAACGTGTTGTGGTGTGCTTAGGTTATATCTTCTGATGTTTTATTTTAAATGTGAAAAAAAAAATAAAAATTATACTCTTCTCAAAACGTTTAATAACGACGCACACTGCTTAGACAATGCTAATACATGATTTTAATGCTTGGCCATCATGTGAATCCATCAAATAAGTTTAACGAGCAGAGTTAAAAAAACTTGAGACATGTGTACTCGTATTTTTAATTAAAAAAACAATTGACTATATGTAACAATGACTTACATAGTTTCCGCGATTATATGTTGTAATTGCAATAGAATGGTTGAGATCAAAAATGTTCAAATCTTATGTAAAGTATTAGATAAGTTAAATAAGAAAATTAAATACATTTTTTTTTTTTTTTAATTACTTCATCTATTAACTTATTTCTATGTTCATTCGATAAATATACAATGCGTTTCACTCAAATGGTAACACGAAATATTTCCGTCCGGTGACTTTTGATAGAAATTAGATTTTTTCGGAGAGCTAAGGAATTCTGAAATACACATTTTGTAGATATTTTCAAATTTGTAATCTTTTATTGTGCGCATTTGCAATCAAAATTAATTTTTTTTTTTAATGGAAACACCTATTTTCAATACCAAATTCCAATATACTAATTTTTTTGAAGCAACTTTGATAAATAAACTTTTTTCCCATCTCAAAAACTGGCTGAATTACAGCAATCTTAAATTTAAACAAAACAGATTTTTGCTACATTTTTCAATTTTCTGTATTTTATAATTTTAATATTATTTTTGGTTCGAAGCGATGGGTTCAGCGTAAACTACAATTTTTAAATGACCCCAAAAAAATAAACAAAGTGGTGTCAAATCCGGTCAACTTATCGGTCCAAATGTTCTCATCCAACGATTTCCAACGTATGGTGAAGGTATATATATATATATATATATATATATAATTGATATAAATATATTAATAAGTGATGTATGCAGGTATATAATATTTTATATAAATTTCAATTATATATAGACAATTATGTCGCGCTGAATTCATAAATTTCCGATTGCATAAAATCGGCCAGACTATTTATTTAATTTATTATATATATATAAATATTAAACAAATCGTCCAAATACTACAGATATTTAAAATTGAATGTACTAATTGTTATGATAAAAAAAATAAAGATGAATATTGTCACCCATTATCTTGTGGTTAATAATACCTGTATATTTTACATGCAATATAAATCTTATTTGAAATTTCATTAAAATTAAACAACTTACCAATTTTAAATTTCATCGAATTACCTGTTTGAAAAGTTATTATTTACCTGATATATACGTATATATATATATAGGATTTAAAGATCATTTAAATGCCATTATTTATTTCTAATCACGTCTACAATATTTTAAGAGAATATTGTTTAAACGTTCGTACAATTTTCGTAAATTATTAATTATTAATAAAATAATATAAATCATTAAACTGCACTGTTATATCGTGGAGACAATGATTGCAATTTGTATAAACATAATTACGCAACGTCATCTAATAACATGTTGCTTATGTCTTGAAATCAGCAATTAAATTTTGACTTACTCATTAAATTGACATTAAATTGTTGTCTAATCCATGAATTTGCGGAAACCAAATTGTCAAGTGTACGTATTCAGTCACGAGCCACAGATTTGATGAAAATGACAATTTCACGAATTCGGTGTTGCATAAATATATAATATAAATTTTAATATTAATACGAGTACACAGGTATAAATTGAAAAATATTTTCATTGATACGGAATAATTATTTGATTAATGTTATTATATGAAAATCAACCGAATAATGTAACATGCGTGTGTCTGTTTGTATTTGCTTGAAAATGTCCTTGTGTATACACACTGCCGTGTACATCATACATTATTACCTTACGTGACTGTTTTATTCTAATACACCTATTATTTACTGTAAACAACTACGTATATTTACTCATATATTTAGTATCTATACAATTTCGGAGGACGTACACACATCAGTATTAACATTTCGAAAATTATTATACTATATAATGAGGAATTCAATTGTGTTAGCACATTTTAATCATTAACTAATTGCTATACCAGTCATTGTTTCATATAAAAAATAAAAATAGACGCACACAAGCATAATTTCAACTAAACGGAGGCCATTTAAGGAGATAAATCGAATAAATTCATTATTATAAAGCAATTTACTGTTTGGCATAAAAAATGTCGTTATTAATAAAGACTGTTGGGTATTTTTAAGAAAAATCAATTTTTTCTGAACGTATTCTGCCCGCCGAACGTTATAGGTTTTATGCAAATTTTCAAAATCTTCGTATAGTATAATATTAATTTTGAATTAATGATGTCCCCTAAACTAGTTTATATAGGACATAGTGTTATGCATTCTGGGAGCTTTTTAATAAATCTTCATTACAGTATTGAAATCGTAACTGTTACGCGTGTTCATTATATGCTTCCCTAGAAAGACGTTATTAAAACATCCAATATCTAATATAAACAATACTAAAGTTACATACAAAATAACAACTAAAATTACCGAGAACGCTATAATGGTTTAAAACCAGTATTATTTATACCAGTATTTATACAGGCCATTTCGTATCATGAAATTTTGCACTAAAACAATTCAATTTTATTTTACTAAAGAAATCAAACGCCACATTATTTCGTATATACGATCTTAAGACGATAGAAAAAACCATATAAACACATAATATATTTTAATAAAATAATACATTTTAATGTAATTATTAATTTTAAATTACCTTACTATCATAATATCATAATATTATAGAATATAATCCGTATAAAAACGACATTACAAATTCGTATATCTTATAATATCTTTGCATTGAACGATAATATATAAAATATACCTACTGAAAATATAATTATATATGACGTACAAAATATACAGTTTTATATAAACATAATATACAATAATGAGCTTATTATAACACATTGAATAAATAATAGCTCACTTTAACATAAAATACTAACAAAACTTACAATATAACCCAGATAATGTTAGTTTTTAATGTAAAATTCTATTTTTAAAATTTTATTTTTAATGTAAAATAGCTTACTTAACTATTAACTAAATAACACCATGACATAATAAACTAGGTATGATGCACAGTTAGGATACGCATACACTCCTTTTCCGCCACATATCACTTCAATAATGCAATATAACGCTGAACTTTCGCCGTTTTTCATTAGTTATATTTTATATTATTATGAAAAGCACAGTTTTTGATAACTCGTAAAATTATTGTCAAACATGATTACATAAACATTTAAGTTATAAATTATTTCAAATTGTAAATTGTAGAAAATGTACTTATTTAAAATAACAATATATATGAAAGAACATTATTGACACAGATCAGATTAATAACATAAAAAATTAGGATTGACTCTAATTTAATTCGTAAATATTTTTACTAAAAATGTTTTGATAAAAACGAGATATTCGGTTACTACCAAAAGAGTTTGAAGTCTTGATAATAAGTGAACTAATGTAAATTGACGAAAGATTAACGTTATATTTGCGTAAAATAAGACTAAAATACGACTATTTCTATCATACCTAGTTTATTCTATCATGGATAAAACTATATTTATAACGTAATACGAAACCTACGGTTTTTTGGAAAAATATTTAAAAAAAATATATGTGATTGGTATTTTGTATTTTTTATATCATTGAAAATAAAAGCTAAATATCTATTTTTCCTGTAATAACTAACTATCCTACTAAGTCTATTAAAATAAAAACGTATTTTAACTTACGTAATACATAGTATAATTTATTTATTGTTTTATATTTTACGTGACGACCCCGTAATTAAAAATATGAGTTATATATTTTTGTAAAAATGAAGTATTTTCTAATAACGAACAATTTCTTATTTTTTCAGAATAATATGTGTAGGATCTAAAAAAAAACAAAAAATTTAAATGATTTTAATTTAATAAGTTGAATGTACGATTATAATAAAATATTTAATAAACAATAACTTTGAAATAAATTCTTTAAGACGCATCTAAATTTAAAAAAAATGCTTTTTACTGTTTTTAAAGAAATAATGAACTATGACTAACTAAAAAACATTTAAAAAATGTATTTACTTTAATTTTCTATGCCTAATTTTGTATCTTAAAAAAAAAATGAAGTATAATATATATATATATATATTAATGAGAATACTTTGAAATTTGAAATGCTTGATGGTGAGCGTGATAAATTTAAAACTTATTGTTAAGTAATTAAAATGCAAAAACTTAACAAAACATCGACAATTTTTTTGGTAATTAACCTTGTTCGTACATTCAAAAAAGTATTAGTGTACAAAAATATCCGTTTAAAATATAATAAAAACAAAAATTCTATAAAAAATTACTGGTGGGAATGTGTGTACACCTTAAGTACGTGGACATCTAACTTCAGATATTATTATACAAAATAAACTTAACTATTGCGAAGGTAACTGCAAAAGTTTACCATAATTTTTATAAAGTTGATTTTGAGATTTGATTGTATTATATTGATGTATTGTTATATTTTTTTTTATATTATTTGTATTTATATTTTACTTTTATTTGTTTGTCAATTTAATATAATATTTAGGTACTATAAAATATAAATATATTTTAGATATAACAAAAAAGTAATGTATATACATAAGTAACATTAGAACGAATAATTGCAAAAGATTGCGTCAAAGGTATGTTGAACGTCATAAATATGGATGTCAAAAAGTATCTAAGCAACGAAAATATAATTATAACATTTAAATAATAATTATAATTTTAAATTATACTCATATCATTTTAAACGGTATGTAAGTATTTCCGGACGATTACACTTTCAGATTTACTTAGTGAACTTTACCACAATTGTATTATACAGGAGCGCTTACATTGTGAAAATTCAAGGAAAACCAATACAATTTCTCATAGAGTTAATGTTATTTTAACGGTATAATCCTAAAAAAATTGTCTCCCTCTAGCTATTTTGCTATTTTGTAGCTTGTACATACGACCTTCACTCTTCGTCCAAGTGCTCTAACACAATTCACAGGTAAAATGTTTTGTATTTATAAATGTTTACTGTAGTAATTGGTACAGAATAAGTGTGTCATCGGTATTTCTATAGACTTATCCGCCTATGGCGTATCAATAAATAACATTTTACGCATAAATCGTAAACTGTCATTATGCGCCTATGTCTAGGTACGAGAGTTGTTAATGTTTACGATCATGAATAAAAATACGTTTTTCAACTTAAACAAAATCATTGTATAAAATTAAAGAACAAAAAAAACAGAAATCAAAATTAGTGAATTCAATGACCCTCGTTTAAGTTTGGTGAACTCGTGGCAAATATAATAAAACATATGTATCCATATAAATGTGTTGGCAGCAATAGTACATCCGAAGGTCAAGAAGTACCGGTAGCGTTTCGTGAACTCTTATCCTCATATTGTATGCATGGTAGGTCAAAATCCGGATGAAACCGTAACCGGAACCGTACTTACACATAATCTGAACATGTTAAACTCCCGTGCAACTTGTATGTAATAAGTTTTAATTCATTAGTTTCAAAAATAATCAATTTATTTAGAGATTGTTGAAAAGTAAAAAAAAATATATATATACCGGTTTTACTAAAATCTGATCCGGCTTATGGAATTAAAATTACAACTTAAAGTATTTGTCCTCTATAAAACACGATCAATTATTAAAATTTTCTAAGATTATTTGAAGAATTTGTATTGGTATATACGAGTAGGTATTAACAAAATTAGGTTAACTTTGTTATTTGCGTATAAAAATTATTTCTTTCTTGTTTGCAATATTACAGTATGTGCAGATCAGCTGTAAGAATATGCAAAATATATGTAAAAATTTCTTAGTATGTTCTCGTTTAACTTTTATTTATATTTACCTTGTACACATTTAATGTTGAAATAACTCTTCGGGCAATCACTAAGATTTTTTACTATTCATATCAATTTAATTTTTCTGTACCACTTATGACGTAATGTATTTTAGATTTCTTAACTAACCATTTTGTTTACTAAATTTAAATAATTCGTCTGAGTATTGCAGATCGTAATAACAATTCAAGTCATTACTATAATGTAATACTTTGAAGTTCACTATTGTGTTGACATCAAGTCCATTTAAATGTATAGTACTCATAACTTTTTTTGAGTTAATTATTTGAATTATGTTCTACTCGTTTACGCGTTCTCATATTCAATGACGCAGCAAGTAATTAATTTTATCTATAATTCTGGATTCATATAATTTCCCTATCCAAATGTGATTAGAAATTTAACGACGAAAGTCGTTATTAAAGAATTATGAAAGAAATAGAAATCAGTATTTTATTTTGAAATAGCTTTGTAATTGCTGGACAAGACTAAAGGAAAAAGTACTATATAACTTTTGAATAGTCTGGACACATTCTTAAAGATTTACGTGAAACGGTAAATAACTACGTCATTTTTTGGTTAACGGACTTTAGACAGGTTTACGCATCGTATCTAAATAGAAGGAAAGAAATACAGTTGAAAATATTTTTTAGGAAAAAAAAATAACCGTACGCATTCTAGTCATACTTGATTGCGCCCACAATTTCTTCATGTTGCTAATGTGTCTAAAATATAAAATAAAAAAAAAATAAAACGTTGATGACAGCACCGAAAAACATATGTGTACTCTGCCGTAATTATACTTTGTGTACATTCTTCGACTTATATAGTTTAGTCATAATGAAATTCTTCAAGCCACAAACTAATAACAACGGTGAAATCTAGTATAGTTGTCAATATTTCTACTAACAAGATATCCGTGGTATTTTTCTTTACATTGGATTGTATAATGATATTCTATAATTAATTCAAATTATATGAGATATACGTGTAAATTACATTCCTACATTCTACATTCATAGACCACAGTACATATGGGAAATCATTTATCGTAGGATTAAATAATCGATGAAAAAATGTGTATCCTGTAAAGATAATTTTAAACACTTATTATCTTAATGAAGTATGGCATAAGTTAAATAATTTTTATTTGGATATCTAAATCACTATTTATTTTCATTATCTATACGATTATAGTATTTTATATAATATATATATATATATAAAACAATTTTATTTTATTTTTTACAACAAATGTAGTTTATTAAAATACTGATTATGATAATCAAAGCTATAATTATTTAATGTTTTCGTCTTTTTGTACGTGAATGTCATTGTTCTAAGTAAGTTTGCCATATAAGAAAGATTCATTTGTTCTTTAGAGATTTTTAGACTGAGCTGTGTATCATATAGGTACCTCTTCAACACACATGAAACTTAATTCGATAACAATAATAATACTCATGTGTGTTTGTTATATTTTGATTTTCTAGACAAACGATGTCCTTGCAGATGCCGGTGACGGAAGACACGCCTCCCGACATGTTGTCTGGGGCAATGGATCTAAATGTGATTCTACCTAACGGTTCCGTGATCAAGATGAGTGTCGAGAGAAGGTCAGTATCTATTGAAATTTTACGGTGTATAGTACTGTTATATTGCTGGTATTCGATCAATACTGTTTTCAAACAAATTACCAAGGTTTTCTCACTTTTTTTATCGAACGTACATTTAAATTACACTGAGTATACAAAAATATATAATTATCTTCAGCGCAAATAGTACCATCAATTATAATCTAATTGGATTGAGTTTTAGTAATTTAGTAGGTATTCAAACTGTTAAATGAAGGATGTTTCGTTACTTTTTACTGATTAATTAAACATTTTATCGTAGGATTTTCGTGGGTAAGCTATAATATTTCAAAAACAATGCATATACCGTTTTACAACCCTGCAGTTAAAACGAGTTCTCGTTTATTTTTAAATTATACGCGTCATCTAAAAATAAATTGCATTAAATCAGTAAAAAAATAATACAAATCCTGTTTTAACTAGTTATTTTAGTTTTGTAAAACGTAAACCATTTTTAATAGAATGTTCTCAAGCAATCTACTAAAATTATCAACTTAATGGGGTCATTTATCTATTATATTATTGAGTAATTTATTTTACATCTTATTCGATAAAATCACAATATCAATTTATGTTTAATGCATTGTAAACATATGCTAAGTTTTTTATATAAATAAATTACTGTTAACAATACACCTCATAAAAATATAATTATATTAATTCTTGATTATCTAAACAAATAAATCAAAGAAGATCGTTTATAAATAATAATAAATACACCATCTATCCGTTATGGCTTATTGCTTTTATTTTGCTATTTATTTATGAAAAATAGTCGATTCTTTTTACGTATATAACTAGTAGATATTTAATTTTTTTAAACTATTACGAGTACTTTACGGAATAACATATTCAAATAAACTTTGTATTTCAAGTTTTAATAGTCTTATGAATTTTATAGGTACATGGCAAAGGTTAAGGAGTACTTTTCGAATGGATACTCAAATAACTAAACTTTATGTTACGTATTCTCTACTAAAATGTTTATTTATAATTGTATTACCAATAAAAGAAAAAAGTTTTTAAAAATTTCCTAAATATTATTAGTTTAACGAAAAAATTCCATTCAGTAAATGTGGGATAGTGGATTGGTGAACAACGTGCTTATGAAATAAAATAAAAATATATTATTTTACAAAAATTATGACAGTTACGTAGCCGTACAGTATTCTTGTCGTCATCACTTTAATCTTAACGCCATGATTCATAACAATCTGTAAAGACTATTAATATTTTGAATAATTAATGGGTAAAAAGTCGTATTTAAGAAACGGGTTCTACATTAAAAAAAAGCCTGTTCGAAAAAACACCATTCTTATACCTGAAAATGTCGTTGCTGTTAAGACTACTCTCATAAAGAGTCGAAATAGTTCATCACGAAAACATGCGTTATCGTTAAATTTATCTAGTAGAATTTTACGTCAGGATTTACACAGCAACTTTATCTTTCACTCATATAAGGTGCAGGTGGTTCAAGAATTAAAATCTGCAGATTTCTATAGCCACACAACTTTTTGTCGAATAATCCTAACCGGAGATAACTTACTGAGAATGAAAAATGTGTGTACATCATGAAGATATTTAGTTTTTTAAAAAAAAAATGGCAAGTTATATATCTACTTTGTTATGATAAATAATGATTAATTGTTATTCCTTTTTTTTTTTTTTTATTGTATAATTTATCTTTGAAAAACGACCGTTTTAATGATCCGCCTTGTATCTTCGAATCATATGTAATCCAATTTAACTATTAGTATACTTTTTACTTTTTGTATTGGTACTATTGAGTATTTTTACTTTTTTTGTACTATGGAATATTATTACAATGTTATACATTACCCCAATATTTTAAAGTTCATCCGCTGACTATTTAATAAAAAAGAAATACGAATGAATATTTCTAATTTCTTAAATTAGATTTACTCCCAAATTATAAAAAAATTAAGTTAAAATAACAGTTCTTATACGACTGCAAAAATTCAATATGTCAGTAGGTACATAAAATATAAAAATGTTTAATGAAAACCAAAAATGATTTTTATTTGTAGGTAGTACGTAGTCATACCTTTTTAGCTTAAAAAATCATTAAAATAATAATTATAAACAAATAGCTTTCTATTTTGTCTTATAATTTTAGTAAAAACTGATAGTTATAAATTATAAGATATAAATAACTGTTAGTACCTATATAAATTTAAATTTAAATTATTAATATATATTTATTTTTTTTTAATAAATATTAATGTAAAGTAATTACATTATAATACATACAAACTTCAATTAACCACGATCTAATAATATGGTATAAATATAAAACGTTTTAATACATTTCAAAAATTTTTATTATTTTTCTTTTCTTTTTATAACAGAATCTACAAAATAAGTATTTTATGGATATTGGTATGTTTTTAAAATTTTATTTAAAATTTATATTAAAAAATGTAAAAGTGTTTAAATACTGTATATATTTTTAATACATTTTCTATTTCCAACAATATCTATTTTCTTTTATTAAACAAAATAATTTTCTCTAAAATTTAAAATTTAGTAATTTTATAAAAACTTGTGATATTTTGTAATAACATTTTTTTGAATTTTATTTCTCAAGTATTTGTATTCATAGATTCATAACTTAATCAAATGTGTATACTATATAATAGACACTATAAACACTAAATAATTATATGTAAAAAAATGTCCTGATGTTTTGTTGAATCAAACAAATTAAAAATAACTACTAATAAATTTTGTTTATAAGTGTTATAATTTTGTTTTGCACAGACATAATATACGTTGTTGCCTTTAGTGTTGTTACATATTTCATAATATAAGGTCATCTAAAGCTTTAATTATTCTTAATGTACATTGAGTTTAAAATAATATATTAATAATAATATTATTATAACTTAATTATTTTAAAAGTTAATTGGCATTTATATTTTATTATATTAATCTTTGAACTCGCTGTTATTTTTACATAAAATAGTTTGCAATCAGCTTGTATTTATGATATTTTACCTTCTGTTTAATGCAATATCATACTTTAACCTTATGAAGTCATTCTCAGAATAATAATTTATGTACTTAAACAATATGTATAATGAATGGCATGCAAAATTAGTAACAACTATAATAACCTTAAAATTCATTTAAATGAAACTAAAAAATCCTATTGAGTACAAAATGTTTTCTAAGTAACGACTTTATTTCGCTCGAATTATAAGATCATGCATAGTTTATTTTAAATTATAAGTACTGATTCATTGAAATAATAATTAAAAAAAATATCCCATTTATAATAGAAAATCTGAAATCGACTTTAGATAATTTATTAGTAAGCAAAACATCAGTGTTTATAAAACTTCCAATACGGTATTTTTGTCAGAAAAGAATAAAAAATCTCTAGAGTCTAGTAATAATGACGGAGGACTTTGAAACGAAAAAAACTATAATCAAATTTTAAACCCATTGTCCTGGCGAAAATGTTAATTGACTGAAGAGTGTGTCACTGCCATCAGCCGTACTGTTGAACACAATGCGGATGTACCTATGCAGATTTTTATAGTACATGCACATGTTGGTCGAGATGTATTGTTATAGATCATTGGGTTTTGCATTGGGGAATGGATTGAAACAAAGAATGTGTTAGGAGGGAAAACAATCAAACTAATTTACAGAAATAATTATACATTGTTTTTTTTTTTCGTTTTGTTTTTAGCACACCAATGATGGACTTGCTTGTGCAAATTACTACTGCCCACAAACTATCGCCTGGTAATCATGCAATACATGCTATCGGTGACCGTGGAATTCTACCATATAAACCTAGCACTCCTATTGGTAAGCTATCATATTATGCTTGAAATATTTTCAGAATTGTCCACAAACCGACTGCAATCGTTAATAATGTGCATAAATACATTTGGTTACAAATAAATTGGTACTCGTTACAATATATATATACACATAAATTTATTGGTTTAGTTTTTAATTACTTATTATCTTTGTATTGTGACTTAACAACGATGCTATACTGAATGACATGCAAATACAATTATGTTTTCATTAATTGATAATCGACTGAGAAAGTAGAAATTAGCTTTCATAATATTGTCAACTAAAAATTGAAATAATTTCAAATAAGATTATATTGATGATGTGAAAGTGTCTAAATTTATAACCATGTTGTTTCTTATTTATTGAACTTAAATAGTCTCAATGTGGAAAAAATCTATTACATTTTTTTTGAACTATTTTATTTGTTAAAATCACCTACTGTTAACTATTAGAAGCTTAATAAATGGTCCATATTTAAAATGTTTTTATTTTACCAAATTTTTTTTTTTAATTACTAAAAAAATGTATGATACTAGAACTAATTAAAATATTTTATAATTATATTTATTATTATCAAATATTAATATAAAAAATTAAGGCCTATATAATTAATATCAAATAGTGTCTGATATTTAATTAATTTTTTATTTCCGATTTTACGTTTTATATCTTAAGATATATAACAATTTTAGATTATAGTATAGTTAAATACTTATTTAATAGAATATTTAAGGAATAAATGTAGTTAGAATCTTTAAATCAAGTAATAAATAGAAGAGTTTTTGGATGATTTGAGATTTAAATTCTTATTTAGTACCCTATTAAAATTTTTTTTTGGTAAATCAAATTTCATTATTCACGTATTGTTCAATTGAATAATATTATTAGGCTGTTAATGATTAATAAGATAACGCAACCGGAAAAGTGCAGTAAATATATTTGCAATGTACATTGCTAAATGCAGTTATTAACCTTTGACACATTTTAATCGGATGTTCTCCCTCTCTTTTACAGGTGCCCTAGATACATGGACAGTGAACATTGTTCCTAAAAACTTGAGTAAAAATGGCAGGTATCAAAGCCAGTCGTCTATTATCAAATGCATAACGAAACCATTCGAACAAACTTTTGTCTTCAGGTACAGTATTTTTTTTAAAACTGTTTTATTTTTTTTATTTTGACTTTGTTATATTAAAATTTAAATGTTTCTTTTTTAGGTACATTTACCGAGAAACCAACTGTACGTAACCCGAATTAGTCCGAAAACACAACTAAATAATATTCTAAAACAAGTATGTTTTGAAAAAAATCTTGATCCGAACAAGTACACCTTAAGAAAACCAGGTATGTGTTCAACATAAATGTTCATTATAATATATATATATAACTATATTATACAATATATATTATCACACACATCAATACTGTATATCAACACATATATTAATGTACAACATATGCATGTGACTATATTATTCGAAATTTAAATTTAAACATAATAATATCGTTTATCCAAAAGTATATGCACTAATTGATTATCAAAATATTAATTTGAAAATGTGTGTAAAAAAAAATAAAATAAATATTCATATTGAATTAAATTTAAACTTTTTATATTATATATATTTAATGGTAAATGTATGGCTTTTTAATGACTTAATAAAAATTAGTTTTACTGATAACTAACAATATTCATCATTACATAAACATACTTGAAAAGTTACAAAAATCATTGGTTGCATATGCTGCGACTGCATAAAATCGTAAATTCTTCAATATATATATTATTATAATAATTATTACTATGACCATTTAACTAACCAATTTTATTTAATATAAATTTATGTGTTCTTAAAAAGTCGTTTAAAATAATTTATTATCCATAAATTGGCATATAGCTATTATGTAAACACTTAATTTCTTATTCAATATAATATTAGTTAAGAAATATTATTGGGTTCATTGTTATAACCCTTAATTTTTTTATCGCACTATTTTACACACCCATGATGCCACAAATATTTCTGTTTATGAACTCATTTTTTTTTCTTCAAAATTGTCTTTTTAAACGTTTCCAACGTGAATCTAATATCAGATCATCTAACAACAATATAATCGACATTTCAATCCGAAAAGTAATTGAATAATAAATATCCTAATACTGTAAAACGTATTGAGTACCATGTGTAACTAATAAAGGTTTACTGTACGTATTAATAATTTGTGTTGCCTTATTAACACATTTCTAATTTTTTTTATTAGTAAAATCTAAATTTAAGAAATTTAATTTATATTATTTTTAGAATAATACATTTCTTAAAAAATATGTATTAAAATAAAGTTGTTATTAAGAATAAAATAAAGTGTTAGTATTTATATAACGATTGTTGAGTATAATTCCACTTAATAATCTTTATATGAATAGTAACACTTTATTTCATAACAACTTAATTTATTAAGTTATTAATAAATTATGCTTATATATTATTTATTAAGTTTTTATTTATTTATTAGAGTATAATTCCATTTTAATAAATTTATCATATTTTTATATGCTAAATTTGTTTTGTGTAATCCTCTTTTATTCTTAAACCACTGATGTTTATCAGATACTATTACTATGACTGCGTCTTATTTAAATTCTTTTCAGTGCTTACAAAATTATTTTTCTATCATATATTTGCTCCCAAATTCCTTATATTTCTTTGTCAAGTACTCTGCGATATCTTATCTGCCAATTTAAACTCGCAAAAAGAATATAATACTACAGATGCAAAGTTCTTATTTTTTAACTACGTAGTTTCATAGAAATCAACAGCAAATTCACAAATTTATTTGTCTTGTACTATTTTATTGTTTATAGACAAATTGAATGAGCCATTGAACTTAAGTAAATCATTAGTTGAGTATAAACTACAGCAGTTATCTTTGGTGTTAAACACTAATCGCACTCTCATTGGCGGTTTATCTTCGGATGATATCATGTCCCGGACACCTAAAAAATTTTCGGTAACGTATACAGTAAATGATTATTATTAATATGCAACAGTTATTTTTCATTGGCATTCTAAATAACATTTATTTTCAAAATACTTATCTATTATCTTATTATATTTATCTTACTAATAAATAATTAATTGTAAACGCACCATTAATTTCGCGGAATATAATTGAATCTATTGTAACTCAAATAATTTTTATGTTTAACTTATTTTTTTACTTTTATACAATTTTAGTGCGATGATAGTTTGAGCAGTGGTAGTTTGGGCGGTAGAAGTTTAAGTCCTACAAGATCCGACGAATCATCAGACACACCTCGTCGCTCATTAATGGTCAAAGTATTGCCATCCAGACCCGTACGTAAAAGAAGACTAGCTCCAAAACCACCATCGGTAACATATCTTAATTATAATTCACTATTTATTTAAAATATTCTGACAATAAAACATTTTAGCAACAACGAAATGCTCCAGAACCGACGATAATTTCTCATTCCCGAAATAGTTCTGACAGTAGTGGATATCACGAATCGTCAGTGCTTAGTGATGCTGTTGACTGCAGGTAACATAAAAATGTATTAATTGATGATCTATGATTGTACAAATATAAATATTTAAAATGAGATTGTATAATATATGCACATACATTTCTAAGAAAAATTCGAAAATATTTGAATGATTAAAAAATGTCAAATAATTTATTTTTATATTTGTAGTGTTGGGATGACGGGACCCGAGAAGCTTACTTCTATCAAAACGTCTAGCCCAAGTATATCACGTTCAATGACTAATCTCCAAGCTTGCGGACAAAATCAGAACCAGTTCTCCGAAATACCATTTATGTCTAATAACATAGGTCAATCAAAACACTCGGTATCTACTACATCACTTGTTTCTATTCAAAGTGAGTACAATAACTTTTTTATTAGTTTAAAAATAATTTATACCTAACTTATCACATGTCAATATCAATGAAAATAGTAAATTATTTTGCATACTTAAATTTATTTAGTTTTGTATTAAAAATCAATAATTTTATATTTTTATGCTATAAATAACTAATGAAAACTGTAAACTATTTGTACTTCTAGGTCGTAAAAAGAAATCTGCACCCCTCCCACCACTAGCAACTAAACCTAAGCTAGCACCACCACGAGAAGAACCTGAATATGAACAAGAAACACAGCGAAAATCACAAACACTACCTGTCACTACAAAAACATATTTAACAGAAGCACAAGAAAAATCAAAAACTGTTTCTAGAATAGAACTGAACAATAATGTAGTTGAACCTAATCTATCCCCAGCAACATCCTCATTGTCATCACTTAGTCGATCCGATGTAGATAGAGGTATGTTACCTAAGAAACCAACTGTCCTAAAATATTCCAAAATACCTTTAAGCTTTTTATCTAGTGATCCTGCTATTAAATATAAATCTACAGCAACACTTAATAATTTAAATGATGTAGATAATAACACAGTTTTTAGTAGTCAATACAAAACTGAATCTTGGAATAGATTTTTAGAACATCTGAATGATGTCTTGGCTTGTAAAAGTGAAGAATATGTTTAAAGTCTTTAAAATGTTATACTTTATGTACATATAACTATTTTTGTTAGATTTTTAATCTTAGCTTGCTTGGCTTAACTATGTATATTAAAACCCAATTTAGATTTGAATGAACCCACATCTCCCACATCCTCGATTGTAATAGGTTGTAAATACTTGTCAAAATTGGGAGTGAAATCAAAAAGACCAGCACCCAAACCACCTGTGCGATCTTCAACGATAAAACAACCAGAGACGTCCAATCAACCTACCGATTTGACCAATGTACCTCGATTGTCTTCAGGTGCTTTACTAAACTTCTTCTTTCATTTTTCTATGCTTTATATGCTCTTTTAAATTATGGTGTTGGAAAATTATAAATTTTAAGTAAGACTATTAATCTCAAATGTGAAACTTCAATAGGTTCTACAGCTGACGAAGATGAACTGCGTATGGATGACGATGAAATTGATCGGATTTTCGGAGACGCAACTAGTGGATACGATACACCGTCCATTATTACTATAAAAGAAAACAACACAGACATCCCAGATATAGATTGGGAGTATAAATTACCGGATCCTCCATCAGCATTTAGAGATGATGACCATTCGCCTACTGTAACAATGTTTGACACAGTAACTATTGGTAATCTGAAAGATGTCGTACTTCAAGAAGAACCGAATGTAAATAGTTCTTTAGAAGTGAAAGATGATTGCATTACCGTAGAAGAGTCTGTTAAGAAAATAATTGGAGACGAATACCATTGTTTTCCACAAGACTCTGGAGTAGGTTCAGACGATTCATCGTTACCATCTAGTTGTGAAGAAAAGATACACTCAGAAGAGAAACCTGTAAAAATAGTTGAGCCCAAAGAATCTAAATTAAACAATTTTAAAATCGTTGCTTACGACGAGGACTGTTCTAGACCCAAAGAAATATTTTGTGACGAGTCTGTTAAAACATGGAAGACGACACAAAAAGCCCGAGAATCAAACCCCGCATACAAATCGTATACATCGAACCTGGTTAATAGACACAAATCGTTCAATATGGATAGAACTAACTTCTCTGTCACGGTCAAGCGGAGTACGTCTCATATAAGTCTATTAAGTGGTAATATCAAACCATCGAATCGATTAGCTAAGCACTATATTGGACGAACTTATTCTTCTGAACGACTGAATTACGACGAAGATTCTATAGTAAAAAGATCGTTTAGCGTGGACAACATAACAGAAGGTTAGTCAACAACCATAGTTTATATTCATTCGTGGTTAATACATATCACTGATTTTATTGTAGATGCACAAGAAAGTAGTCAAGAAGACTGCGAGCAAGAGATAATAGCAAAAAAAATTGAACCCACCCTAGAAGAATCTTCTCCCTTGCATTCACTTCAGGTATTTTTTTTTTTATAATTTTAATTACATGATTTAATACATAAAATAATTATTTATCTTTATTTATCTAATGTAATTTTAGTTCTTAAATCTTTTCATTTATTATGAAAAGTTAAATGAATGATGAATGAATACACTTATTACTATATAGTTTTAATATCTAAGATCAAATAAACTATATATCAGTTAAAATAATTTTATTATTGTATAAAACTAGTAGAAACAAATTGTTTTCAATAATTTTAATGGAATAATAATTGTGTTTATCTTAATGTTTTTGATCTATTCTCATTATTCGAAAAATGTAACAGCGTTTTCTTTTTTTTTTATATAGCACAATATTAATGAAAATTAAATTTCTACTAATTTTACAGATTTTAAAAACGATTCTCCCTCAAATCGAAGATCACAAAACTAAAGAAAACTACGAAAATAAAAACTCAAGGTAAACAATAACCATAGTGTTATTAATTGTGTTGCCCGTGTATTATTAACCATGCATACAAATTATTTTATAGCTTTGACAACGTTTCCGATGCACCTATTGCATTAGTAACAGAATCAGCGAAAACCTGTGATGAAAATCAGCTCAGAGAAAATTCATGCCAAACGTATGCGTTGGAACCGATCCTAGATCCAGTCAAACACAAAGATTTACGTTCGGAGACGCCATTGGTTAAGCCTGGTTGTCTAGAAGTCACATATCAACAGAATCACACATCAATAACTACGGAATCGCCGGTAAAACCCGTCGAGTCCGAGAATAGATATAACGAAGTACCCACCAAGTTGAACCCACAACATAAGCTCTTCAACGGCGATAAACCGGACGACGGCAAAGTACTACCTAGCGAAAATGATAAGTCCAAGAGATATCTGTACACTGGCCCGCCGAAAATTAGTCTGTCCACGTGGAACGAACGTCCCAAAAGGCAGGTTAGCATCAAAACCGACCGAGACTATGTGATTGGCATCAGGCAAAGGTTTCAACAAAAGACTGTGGACGTGGAGACGAAACCAAACGACGGCGTGGACAACAAACCCGTGTCCCGGGTGCCGATCGTCAAGTCCGTCGAACTTAAAAAACCTTACGCCGAACAGTTGCAGGCGACTAGCCCTGTGCTAGCTCTGTCCGAGGCTATCAAAGCTCAAGCCAAGCTCAGCAACGGTTACAGTTATCATAGCAGTACGATCGTGTTGACGGGCGGCGACGAAAATGCCAAACCGCCGGAGAAGAAGGAGTACATCAACAGGCCGTACGCTTACAGCAAGTTAATTAACCGGCCCAGGAAACCCAGGGAATTCTCGGCGAATGTGGACCCCAGGGAGAGCCTGCTCGAATCGATCAGGTCGTTCGGTGGCAGGGACAACCTGAGGAAAATCAGAGCCTAACGCCACCTCCGTCAGTACACTATCATCACTCTAAACGCACTAACATAATATTATTATTCTACCTAATTATTGTCGATACCTGTGTTGAAAACTTACTACTATAAATGAGTTCCGTGAAAGTTGTTTTTATTTGACATTGACGTCGCAAAGACTAGTTGGAAAAATTTGATGTTCGCACAATAATTGCTGCTGCTGTACAGTGCGAGCGTTACGGTTATCATTAGAATTATTGGTGATCACGGTTCGATTAATAGTATACCGGTAGGATGCTTCTGGACAAACGACCTGCAAAGAACTTTCAACGATCGAATCAAATAATCGTGCGTTTGCTCTCAATGCTTGTTTTTTTTTTTTTTATTTTAAAAAAATAAAAAAACAATAATTGTTTCCAAATCAAAATCACGATACCAAGTATCTGCTCAATAGATACTCAGTGTTATTAATACGATGTGTCTCGCTTTTGGCTTTTATTGCCGATAACGATATAATCGCTGCAGAAAATCACCAAGTTTTAATGGAATAACCATGCTAGGAATTTCTTGAAGATGTGCTCAATTCAATTCTTTTGTTATTGCGATCAGTGTACCGTTTTCCGTGTTTCTGTTGCAATCGAAACACCGAACAAACAAACACCTGCTCATAATGTGTAGTACCTTAGACGTCCTATTTTTTTTTTCTTGTGTATTTTTAACTTATACACGTTTATATAGACTCAAATACTATATTAAAGTTACAATCGGAACTAAGCAATAATTGTGACGATTTCTTTTTTTTTTATTTTATTTTATATTTTACACGTTTGCTCAATATTTCTAAAATTTTAAATATCGTTTAAAAAATACTTATTTTGGAGTTGTTTTTGTTTACCAAAATAATATTTAAAATAATAGATAATATGTACGTTAGAAATAAAAAATATTCGCTTTAATAGGAAATCATTTATTAGATAAATTATTGTTGTTACAACCTATGTTAGAAGCCAATGAAATTATTGATCATTGTTATTTATATTGTGTGTAGAATCAATTAATGTTTTTTTTTTTTTCATATTTGTATCACAAAATAAACTATAATACATTATTTATAATGATACTAATAAATACAATATTGGAATTTAATTTAAGGGAAATTATTAATACAGTAAAACACCCAAAGTGTATAGACTAAATATTATTATGTAAATTTTTATTATTTTATGTTTGATTGTTTGTGTTATGTAAATAAAATAATGTACACTGTTGTTTGATGTAATTGTTAGAAAACTTACGATCATTCCTTGTGTATTATTATCCATACAAGTATGTAAATAATTGGTTTTGACGAATTATTTTAAACCATTTAGCTTGTATACACATAGTCTATAATATGAAATTAGACATTAATTATATCAATTATAATTGACTTTCAAAGTAAAACTTTACCAACCAACATAATTTTATCAAATGTATAATAATAATAGTGATTAAGATCTATGATACTCTTGAATCTGAATCCACTCCTCATGAATATCATAGCAATGAATAATGTAAGTACCTACTTGCAAAAATATTTATTGTAACTATTGATTCTGGAATCAAATAGGACTGTTGCAGTTTCATGTAGACAATTTATAATTTTGAATAATTTGCAGTTTACTTTCAACTCTTTAAAACAGAATCTAACAGAAAAAAAAATATCCATTTCTAAATGTAAATTAATTAACAAACACATTAAACCACACATTTTCTACATATTTAATATAACATTTACATTTTATATTTCAATCATTGATACTCATAAAATACGAGTCGATAATATACAATCAATAATATTATTAAAATACATACTGAATGTCAAGGATTGAAATATAAAATATAAATGTTTTGTTAATGATATGAAAAGAGTGCGGTCATTTTTGATCATAGCGCGATTAATGATAGGTTAAGAACTGTTCAGTCAACTCTGAATAATAAATCAGTCTAGTTATGAGATTGAACATTATTAGCCAATCAAATCCTTGGTATAGTATGCAATTCTGTATATATAAAATCAATATACATATATAATTATAATAATAAATTTAATTACAATTGGAAACACTTTTAAAAAGTTTAAATATAGGATTAAAAGTAATTTTATCATTAATCTCATAAACAAAAAATATATTTATATATATTAATTTTATATATTTGCGCAGATAATTTAATACCAAAATGTATTATTATGTACTAAAAATGTTATTAAATAAAATCAAAAATTGATTTACTTCGTTAATTAAATAATTCAGTTTAAAATATTCTTAACTAAATTTTGTTGGACACATACTATGTGTATGGTTAGATTTTAACAGTAAATATTTTATAACAATTCTCTAAAATAAAATTACTCAAATATACCACTAGCTTGTGCGTGTAAGCCACCGTTAATAGATACTTATAAAAATTGTACAAGATATTTTTTTTAATATCATTAAATAATTTTTGAATAATATCATGGCCATTTAATTTTAAGGTAGTAAATTAAATATTCTCTACATATCAACAATACAATTAATTACATTAATATTTATCATTAAGTTTTAATAATTGTAAAAATATCAGCCCAAACCTCTATTTCTTTAAAAGGTTTTTTACAGTATTGTGGCTATTGTTAAGTGTACTACTTAGTGTTTACATAAATACATTAGTAATATATAAATAATTGAAACCGAATTATTTAGAGATAATTTAATTGTATGCAATGAGTGTCCTTTAAAATAACCAGTTGCTTTAACTGGAGAAATTATGGTTAACAGAAAAAATAAACATGTAAATGCAATACATCCTTGATTTAAAATATCCCAAAATATATAAAATATATTTAACTGGAACTTGTATATGCAACATGTATAAAAAATATTTTAATAAATTATAAGTTATAAGGACATTTTTTTTTATTTGTGTACTATCTGATTGTTTAAGTTTAAAATTATCTGACTATGAATAAAAAAAATTCAAAATATCTATATAATTTCCCTTAGCTAGAATAATTAATTAATTAATCAGAAAAAGATAATTTCGTACTTCTCATCAATATTTAATAGCTTATTGGTTAATTTTATAAGTATTTAACACAAATACATAATACTTATAAAATTATAGACAAATCTGATAGATAATAGATACTTAATCTAATATTGTTTTTGCTTCATTCATCTTTATGATTTTACAAGTCACATTGTATATCAATACATATAAGTCATATATACAAGTATAATAATTTGTATTCTAAATTAATTTAGAATATTTTTCGGTTTATTAGAAATTCAAAGAAACATTTTTATAATACAATTAAGAATTTATTTTAATTTATAAATCAAAACTAATATAAAATAAGCAAAAAAATATTTTAAACTGAATCAAATTTAGTATTAAATAGCTTCATTAAAAAAAAAAAAAAATGTAAAAAAATGTAATTTACTTTAATTATTACTATATTTTCTGTAAACCTGCAATTTTCAAACTTTGAAAACTCTAAACCAAATTATATTAGACTACATTAATTAAGTAACCTAATTATGTTTCATTTATTTCATATTTCTCCTTTCAGAGTAGCATTTAATTCTCCACCTTCTTTTAATTCTTTAATTATGTCTAAACCGCCAATCAATGATCCTTTAACATAAACTTGTGGATATGTTGGCCAATCAGAATAAACTTTTAAGCCCTGCCGCACTTCTTCATCAGATAAAATGTCAAATGTTTCATAATCGATGCTATAAAATTTAAATTTATAACCAAATTCAATAAGTTATAACAAATTAATATAAAGTTAGTCAACACTTACCCTGTTTGGTTTAAGATTTGAATCAACTGATTACTAAATCCACAACGAGCAACTTGTTTATCTCCTTTCATAAATACCATTACATTAGCTTTATTGGTCAGTGCTTTAAGCCTAAAAGATACAACATGTTAGTACTAATTAACTGAAAATATACATTATAATATTTAAACAAGGATTTATGTTATTTTATTATTTTAACAGAATATGTATAATAAATTATATGCAAAAATCTAAAAATTCAAAAAGTAAATATTTTACTAGTCAGTACTTTACCTTTCATCAAGATTAGTTTTGTTCCTTTCCAGTTTTAATAGATCATTTAGCTCACCAGACTCTTTTAATTCTTTCACAATATCTAATCCTCCGATTAATTCTCCATTGATATAAAGCTACATTAAGTTTAAGTTTTTGTAGATGAGCATTTCATAATTATTTTTTTTTTTTTTAATAGTTTACCTGTGGATAAGTTGGCCAGTTAGAATAGATTTTTAATTTTTCTCGAACAACTTGATCTTGTAGTATATCAAATGTACTAAATTCAGCACCAATTTCTTTAAGCAAATTTATAATTGCAGTACTAAACTTACACCTGGGCTCAGACTTTGATCCTTTCATAAAAAGCATAACAGGAGCAGAATTTATCAATGACTTGAGTCTCAAATTGATGTCTTCTACTTTTTGTTCTTTTTGGCTACCTTTGGTAAGCTAGACATGTAAATAAACATAGAACAAATACATATTATACTTGGAATCAGTTCAAAAGTACCAATGCTTGGATGGTTTTGTTTAGCTGTATTGGGTCAGCACCGTCTATTACATCTACTTGAACACCATTACGAAACAGTATAAACTTTGGTACAGCAGACACATTGTATTTTAATGATAATTCGGCAAAATCTTCAGCTAAACACTTGGCAATTTTTATGTTCTATACAAAAAAAAAATAAATAAATAAAAAACCTCTAAAATTTATTTATTCAGAAGAATATTAATCATCTGTTTTTACCTGGAAATCACTATCTGAAGCCAAATCGTTAAGAATGTTATTCATGTGTTGGCACGCGTCCGACCAATCAGCGTAAAAATGTACGACACTCAGCCCATTTGAACTACAAATAATGAAAAGTTATCACACATACAAATTAATGTTCATGAACGTAAAATGATTCTGTTCTATCTACACACATCAAGGAGTTAAATTCAGTTTCTGAAGTAATAGCAGTCACCATTTTGTAATTTTTAAGGCTTTGATGAGTATTGACAGAAATCGTGAGTATCGTGGTCAGTTATGAGACCCAAAAACCAGACGTTAGTATAACTGCTGAATGTCGAGAAAATGTATTTTTCGATCAAATTCTGTCTGGTAAATAATTGCGTTCAATTTTGTTTATCTTCCGATCACGAAGTCAAATACAACATCGACAGTCCGAAACTAATGAACAAGTGACGACGGCGCGTATTATCAACCAGTCGGCACTCCAGCGGTGCAACTTATTATCAATCAGTGACCACTCGTAACAATGAATTCGTTATCCGAAAAACGTTCTGTGATATCACGGAGAGCAGTGAGGTCGAAAGAGAGAATACAATGAACTTCCAGTTGTGCAATCGTATTCCATACCGCACAAAAGTGTGCGTTTACTATAATTGTATGGGATTTTTTTCTTTCGCTGTCGCAAAAGCTTTTTTTTTTACCGGTTGACAAAGTGTTGGACAATTCTCTAGACATAAATATATTTATGTTTATGGGCGATTTTTAAAAGTGTTCACCTTTTGTTTCGATTTAAAACGAAATAAATTAATCGATACGTTTAAAAATCGATACAAATGAATCGATTTTTCGATTTTAGTCGAATTTTTATTTTTATGACAAGTAATTTAATTTGTGATGTGATGAGAAATTATAACAAAATTGACTATCATCAACTATTGAGTAAAAAAATCAGTATTTACATTCAATAAATGTTAGTAGTTTTTCAAAGTATACAATTAAAAAAAATTAATTAATTAATTAAAAGGGTCTGTGACTCCCACATGAAACGTGATGTAGGCGTAGACAAATTAAAATCAAATTTCTTTAATGAAACATAAAATATATTAAAATTTTTAAAATTAAATTATTTATAAAACATTTTAAATTTATTTTTTTATTTCCTGGATATTACTTTATTTGTAAAAAGTTTATGACTATTGGTTTACTTTAATCATTTTATTTAAATTTAAAGTTATTCTACGTAAATACATTTTTTTCATAATTTTTTACTATTCAAAATTTAATGGATAATATTAAAAAAAAAAAAAAACATGTAAATGGGTCTATGTCTTCCGCAAGAAACGTAATTTTGAGATATATAAGGTGTTATGTCCTATACATTACTTTTATTATTTTATTTAAAAGTTTTAATATCATGAGCGTAGACAAGGGAGGGGTTTTGGGTGTTCAAACACCCCCCGAAATTAAAGAAGAGAACATTTTAAAATAAATGTTGTGAATTAAACTTAATGTATATTTTTTGTCAAACATAATATTCTTATTCTAGAATGTTCGGGAGTTGTAAATCGTTAGGAGATTCCTAATTAGTCTTACCAGGTTTTAAGAATAACATATATTTTTATACATGTTATACGGACCCCAAGTTAGTGTAGTAGTAACATATTCTAAACTAAATAGATGATATCCAACTTGACGGACATAAATAGATGGGTTGTTTATGTTATAAAACTTATAAATATCGATGGACAGCGATTATCAGCGAGCGGCTATCTTCGGTTATATTATCCGTTGAAGTTTCGGTTTTAAACATTGTTCGATTTTTCATTAGTGTGAAATTGTGAAATGTGCAAACTGCAAATAAGTGTGTATAGTGAAAAATGTTTACAATAAAGCCTGGTATGTACTCATGTTATATTATTATTTTATATTTTATTATAATATGTAGAGCCATTTGCTCCCAAATTTAATAACTAGCTTATTTAAACAAAATAAAAATAAATTTAATAACATAATAAAATAACTAAAGAAATAAATACTCGTATAATCTAAATTAAGTGTTACTAATCGTTGGCTTGTAAATCAAGTGTTCATGTCTGTTTTTCCATACCTACCTATTCATTTAGCCCATGCTATTATATATTATTCGAGATATTATTATAGTATTAATGTAGTTTATACATTTTATATAATTATTCATATTCTTTAAATTTTTAAAATCTACAATTGTTTTTAACAAAAGTTCTTAAATAAAAAAAAATTAAAAAAAGAACCGGATGGGCCTCGCTCTGCTGTACAGTTAGGGGTGGAGTGCACCTCGCTTATAGGATAGGTCATTATTATAATGGATTTGTTAAATTTGAATGCAATGATAGATATCATTGTATACGAATAACGATTCTGAACGGAGTTCATATGTTAGTCTAGAATATAATACAATGTTATAATACAATGTTATTTATAAATATTATATAAGTATATTTTATTTTTAAACGAAAAATTTAGAAAAACCGAAAATTTAAATTGTCTATAAATAAGTCAAAATATGTCAAAATACTTTGAAATTTTAACCATGTATAGAAAACGTCAATATAAAGATTTAATGATAATTTCAAGTTGTTGCGGTTTTTCGTTTTTGAGTTAGGGCATTTTAAAAAAACCGATATCATTTGTCAGTCTAGAACATTCTACATTATATTATATTTTACATGTAATTTTATGTCAATATTCAATGTTCAAACGCTTATAAAAAAAAATTGTGCCTATGGATTTTAAAAATTTTTGAATGACATTAAGAACTACTTCTGTGGAATCTTCGATTAAATTTTCAAGTATTTTGTAGAAGCCAAATTTTTTTTATCACCGATTATAAAAATAAAATGTAAAAAAATCGAATATTTTAAATTACTATAAGTGGCTTAAAAATCAATATAATATTTTGAAAAAAATATTGCATAAAAGAAATACCAATCTTAACAGCTGGTAGAAATTTCAAAAATCTGCGACTTATACTTTTTGAATTATAACAAATATTTAAAATCGTCTGAGAATAAATCGCTATTTTATGCAATTTCTTAAATATTTAAATTTCAAACAGTCATAAAATTTTTTCCTCTAATTCCGGTAGAAATTTTTTTAAAGATTTTTGAAGAGTAGCTTATACATAACCTCGTGTTAACATTTTGAACCTTAAGTATGAACAGAAAAAATTTTATGAATTTTTAACTACAAAAAAACTTGCAAATTATCGTGATTTTTACATATTTCGTATAAATTGTAACTTTGAGCACTTATAAAAAAAAATTGTGACTTACGATTTTAGATTTTTTTTTATCAGTTAAGGAACAACTTATAAGAAACCTTGTATTAAATTTTCAAGATTTTCTAGGCAGCCAAAAAAATTTTATCGTTATTTAAAAAAAAAAATACTTAAAAATATTGAAAATTTCAATTGTCTATAAATAGCTTAATAAAAGTCAAAATACTTTGAAAATTTAATGGTGTATAGAGAACGCTAATCTAAACATTTGGTGAAAATTTCAAGTATTTACATCGATCAGTTTTTGAGTTATAGCAAAATAAAAAATTTGATTATGTCAAAAACTGGTTTTGCGTAAAAACTCCCGTTTTTCCCAAATTTTTTTATGGTTTTTCCCGTCGCATTTAAAAAATATTGGAAATTTTTAACTTTTGACCCCCCAAAGTACCAAATAGATTCACTTTCCTTTCAGAAAAGTTGCTACATAAGGCAATCGAAGCATTTTTGCTGCCCCAAAACGTGTCGACAGACACAAAAAAAAAAAAAAAAAACACACATCATTGTAAAATCAATACATTCTTCACTCCGTTCAGAATCTAAAAAAAGAACCGGATGGGCCTCGCTCTGCTGTACACTTGGGGGTGAAGTGCGACTCTTCATAGGATATGTCATTAAAATGGATTTGTTAAATTTGAATTCAATGATAGGTATCATTGTATACGAAAAACGATTCTGAACGGAGATGATATATTTGTCTAGAATATAATACAATGTTATTTATAAATATTGTAATAAGTATATTTTATTTTTAAACGAAAAATTTAGAAATATCGAAAATTTAAATTGTCTATAAATCAGTCAAAATACTTTGAAAACTTAACCATGTATAGAGAACGTCAATATAAAGATTTGGTGAAAATTTCAAGTTGTTGCGATTTTTCTTTTTTGAGTTAGAGCATTTAAAAAAAACCGATATTATTTGTCAGTCTAGAATATTATACATTATATTATATTTTACAGGGTTGATAATATACACGTATAAAATTACTATAACGTATAAAACTTATAATATGTTTTGTTTTTGAAATTTATTTTTAAAAATTAAAAATATTTCCTATTTAAGATATCAAGTTAGGTTTTTTATTCTTATACTTAGTAAAAAATTATATATTAGGTAGGTAATATATTACAATATAATTATTTTATAATTATAAAAAGATATTTTTATTTGCAATTTTCTTATTTTTTCAAATAGGTACCTAAAAATAAAAAAAATAAAATATTACCACTGACAGAAAATATAATATATTATTATATCCCTATTCATATTGTAAAAAGAAATGTATATGTTGTCAAGTTATTATGGAATATTTGTATAAAATAAAATAATTTAAATTTCCTTTGACACTTCTATTCTTTATTAAATAATACATATTAAGAAGAAACAATTACTTGTGTACAATTATTTAAGCTGAAATATTAACATTATAAACTTTTAATTATAATTATATACTATATAGTATACTAATTAATATTATTTTGATGAACTTTGTGTTTTTTTATTTAATTTAAGTGAGTAGTTAATACTTAATATTTTTCTGGAACGTTTTGGATTCAAACGGTTCTGGAGAAAATTGTGAATTTATGACCAATTTGAAAACACTATCTAACTGGGCAGTTGACGCTGGTAAATTTAATAATTTATTTGTCAATCCTGTTAATTCTGCAGAATGCTTATTTTTAGTTAATTTTGTTTATTAGTGATTTTATTTTTATACTGTATACAAAGCATATAATTATGAGTTTTATACTATACGATTTATACGTTTTATACGTACGTATAATACGTGTTTTATACTATACTGTATTATACGTTTCAACCCTAATATTTTACATGTAATTTTATGTCAATATTCGCTGTTCAAACGCTTATAAAAAAAAATTGTGCCTATGGATTTTAATAATTTTTGAATGACTTTAAGAACTACTTCTGTGGAATCTTTTATTAAATTTTCAAGTATTTTGTACGAGCCAAATATTTTTTATCACCGATTATAAAAAAAAAAATGTAAAAAAATCGAATATTTTAAATGCCTATAAATGGCTTAAAAATCAATATAATATTTTGAAAAATTTCAAAATTTCAAAAATCTGCGACTTATACTTTTTGAATTATAACAAATATTTAAAATCGTTTGAGAATAAATCGCTATTTTATGCAATTTAGTAAATACTTGAATTTCAAACAGTCATAAAATTTTTTCTTCTAAGGCGGGTAGAAATTTTTTTAAAGATTTTTGAAGAATAGCTTACAGATAACCTAGTGTTAAAATGTTGAACCTTAAGTATGAACAGAAAACATTTTATGAATTTTTATCTACAAAATAACTTGCAAATTATCGTGATTTTTACACATTTTATACAAATTTGAGCATTAACGGCTTATAAAAAAAATTTGAGTAAACCGATCACCGATATTTTTTAGTTAAGATAAGTTATAAGATAAGTTATAACTTATTATAAACCTTGTATTAAATTTTCAAGAGTTTTCGGTCTGCCAATTACATTTTATAGATGTTTAAAAACAAAAATTTTACAAAAATCGAAAATTTAAATTGTCTATAAATAAGTCAAAATATGTCAAAATACCTTGAAAACTTAACCATGTATAGAAAACGTCAATATAAAGATTTGGTGAAAATTTCAAGTTGTTGCTGTTTTTGGTTTTTGAGTTAGAGCATTTTAAAAAAACGTAAAAACGTGATTTTTCGTAATCTTTTTATCGTTTATTTCGATTTTTTTAAAAAGTATTGAAAAGTTGGATTTTTGACCAGCCAAAGTACCATCTACATTCATTTTCCTTTCAGAAAAGTTGCTGCTTAAGCAAATCGAAGAATTTTTACTGTCAAAAAAGGTGTCGTCAGACACAAAAAAAAAAATAAAAATTAAAAAAATAAAAAAAAAAAACACATATCATTGTAAAACCAATAGATTCCATCACTCCGTTCAGAATCTAAAAAAATCTAAAATGAAAAGATTGAGCAAACAATCATCAATATCGACTTTTATGAAAAAAATAAAATCTTTGATTCAAATATATCAGAAAATATTGAAACTATTAATGTAGAACAAACTATTGAAAAAAACGCAACTATTGAATCATTTTCTAAATTAATTTTTAATGATGATATATAATTTTTTGTAAATACAATTTTGACTGATGAGGAATGCAAATTAATTTTAACTAGTTTTTGGAAACCATTAAATAATTATAATTTTCCTATAGAAAGCACGCGTAATCTAAAATTTCAAATACAGTGGATTGGTCAATTCTCCTGCATTTTATATTCAAAATTCGAAAACGGAATTTATTCTAAATATCGTTTAATTTTTGCAAAAGACGTTTCTGGTAAAGGTTATAACCAAAAACTAGGTAATTTTGTTTCAAAAAGCTTCAATAATTGGAGTAAAGGTAAATAAATATTTAGTAAACATGAAAAAAATGACTATCATAATACTTGTAAAATAATGTCTGATAACTTTCTTTCTGTTATTAATGGAAAACAAATAAGTGTTATCAATATATTAAATACTGAACGAGCACATCGCGCTGAAATAAATAAAAAAAAATTACCTACTTCAATTGTAAAAACAATAATACTGTGTGGTCAACAAGAACTGTGTGGTCAACAAGAAAAAATTGATTTTTTTAATGTTCTTAACTGCAGTGATAATACGAGATAATATCGTAAAAACGATGGTACATTTAGATCACTTTACGATTTCGAATTGATGCAGGTGATATTACCTTAGAAAATAATTTCATTAACGACAATAATAGATCACAATATAAAAGTCCCTCTATTCAAAATGAATTCATTGACATATGTAGTAAAATAATTAAAAATAAAATTGTAGATAATTTAAACAATGCAAAATATTTTGTGGTTGTAGCTGACGAAACAACCGATATAGGTATCCAATATTGAACAAATGTCGTTATATTTAAGATATATATATATAGATGTAATAAATAATGTAATCCGTGAAGATTTTCTAGAATTAATTCCTGTTCATGACATGACAGGCCGTGTATTAGCATTAACAATTATAACACTACTAAAAGAAAATGGAATTAATTTGAATTATATGATTGGACAAGGCTATGACAGAGCAGCATCAATGAGTGGTCATTTGAACGGTGCACAAACTATCATTCGTTCTGAATTTCCAAAAGATTCGTATGTGCATTGTAGCGTCCATTCCCTATTAAAGTTCTTATCATTCGATTTTTTGTTTTTATAACCAATATAACATGAAAATCTATTTTGCACTCTTTAATTTTCAATCAGGCTAGTAAAAAATAGGCACTATATATTGATTCATATTCTAATAAAAAACGAACTAAAGCACTATAAAAGATTTTTAGACATCGTATGTCTGTACGTAACGTAACATTATTCTATAAGTTCACTGTAAAACAAATGCTATTACTACAAATTTTGCTCAACGCTTAATATAAAAATTTACTGGAGATAACCATCTAAATGTACAATCAAAAATCGTAGTCATTAATAACCGTACAATCATAAATAATCGAGACTTGAACAATATCGCGCAATCCAGTGTCAACGTATTATTTTTCTTGTGACTATTTGTAGTGATATAATACGTTAGGCATGGAAGATATTCACCATAGTTTCACACAATTCGAGACATAAGCATTATGATGCACTGGAAGAATTGCAGCTACTTCATAATAATAATTTATGTTTGTTATGCGGTATTTCAATTGAGAATAAGTGTACAGTTTTGCAGTTTTATAGTTTTAAACCAAATGCATTAATTTAAGTGTTTTTTTATGAGATGTAGGAATATAAATTATGTGACATGATACATAGTATTGGAAATTAATTTAAAAAAGTGTAATATACTTCATTATGTATATGATATTAATTAATGATTATTGAATAAAAATAAATTAATTTTTATAATAATTAATTTTTATTTTATCATTCATTTCCATGATATTTACATCTTCATATAAGATAATATCAGTTTATGTTTAATGTTCCTGGTCGATCTTATGTGCAACATAGCTGTAGAACAATGCATGGAAAGCAAGTTGTGGTGCTTGAGTTTGATTTATAATTTGAAAATAGGATCGAGAAATTCGATCATTTATTACGAAACATATTTCTCTTCAAAATGAATACTCTGGCCATATTAAGAAATTTAAAGAGAAAATAAATTTGAATCCATAGTATATACTTTGTTTTAGATTATGTATTGAAAATAAAGCTATGACAATTTCAAAAATAAATCTAAAACTGAAATCCTTGTAACTTATTTGTCAGTGGATATTCTACAAATAAAGGTGTTATTAGAATTATTATTCTCAATCAATTTTATAACAAAGGTTCTTTGATAAACTTTTAGTATAACATAATAATAAAAATAACACCACAATGTGCGTTCTATGCAGTGTGTACTTTGCTATGCTACATATTAGATGGACTAAGCTACCCAAATATAAGCTTATATTTCTTTTAATATGTTGACGATTTCTTCACCGTCCACATTAACATACTGGACAGTTTGTTTCTGTATATTCCGCTACGACTGACTTGATGCATTAGTAACCAGGATACTTCCCATAATTTTTATTCGTTTTTCGATCACAAAAAATAATTTTCAGTTTCATAACAAATACGAGAAAATTTTTAATATGTAATAATAGTAATAATAGAACATGTTTTGTTGGTTAGTTAGTTTATTCCCTCTGATTATTTATTTCAAACGGTGCACTGAAAAATATTCATAATGTTATTTGTATATTAATTATAATACATTTATAAAATCAATTAAGCGTATATTTTTACTTAAAAATATGTAACTAAATAAGAGTCCAATGTATGAGATAATATATGGCATTTTATATGTGATTTAACTGCATTTTGCTCGTTCCATTGTCCGGATAGCGAATTTCATAAACTTTAAAATCAACTCTCAACTTTTAATCACCAAGTGATGATCTGAATAGTCTTGATGCTTATTTATTTTTCGAGATGATTATTAAATTGTTGGTACACAAAAGTAAAATATTTAAACTCTTCTAAGTAGTGAATAAAGAATAGTTATTATACATGTAAGACAAAAAAGGTAATACAAATGTATGAATAGTAGTACTTAATTAATTTTATTAATTAATATAATTATTAGAAAATTCGCAGTATCAACTTTTGATTTTAAAAAGCCATCATATGATCTTGAATTTTTCCAATACAGATTTTTTTATTCCAAAAATATTAATGTACATAAATATTTTGTGTTAAGTAAGCGAAGTTATGTATCATGCATACCATTTTTTTAAATTTTATAATAAGGTTTAAAAAAATCTAGTTCAAGTCCCTGAACTTGACCCATCCACATACTAATTATTTTACAAAATCTATACCAACAGTTAAAAAATGATATCAAATACATTTTCAGAATTAGTAAATAATTCTTTATTTATTTACAATTAATTTGTTTGAGTTGACCAATTTTAGGAAAACCACACACTTTGTGGCATCAACATTCCAAAGGTTAGCAAATCATAGCAATTTGATTTTCAAAATTATATTTAAATATAATATTTAAAATCATTGCGTCTTACCCATAAAGCGTTATTTATACAGGTGGGCAATGTTCAGGCAGTCCACCATATAAGGTATGTATCCGTATCCTACGCATCGTGCAAAAATAGCATAGATACTCAACGACAACGAATGTTACATCCGATGTAATCTTGCAATCCAAATTACCATTAAAATTAAAATTTTCCTTATTTTTAAAATTTTTATGAATATAAATTCACACACTTTTACATTAGGTAAAGAGTTTTGATTTAGATATTTTCTCATTCTATGTATGGTGTGTAATAAAATTAACTGTTATGTTGTACATTATAATAATATAGTATTATAAATCATTTTAATTTTATATTTATTAAAGATTTCATCTCTAAACGATCATTGGACAATTAAAGTGATTTGTAAAACTATATTATTATATTATACAATATAACAGTTAATTTCAAAACACACCATACATAGTATGAGAAAAATATCTAAATCAAAACTCTTTCGTAATGTAAAAGTATGTAAATTGATATTCATGAAATTTATAAAAATAAGAACAGTTTACATTTTAATGGGAATAGGATGGTAATATCACATCAGATATAACACTTGTTGTCGTTGAATATCCATGCTAGATTTGTACGTTGCGTAGGATAAAAGATACGGATATGCTGCCTGAACTTTGCCCACCTATATAAAAATCGTTTTTTGGGTAAGACGTAATTATTTGTTAATTTTGAAAATCAATTTGCTGTTATATGCTAATTATTTGCTAACCTTTGGCATGTGCTTCATGATGATGCCATAAAGTAGGTGGGTTGCCTCAACTTGGCTCACGCAAACATAAATTGATTGTCGAAAAAAAGGATAATTTGCTAATTCTGAAAATCAATTTGCTAACTGTTGGTATAGATTTTTTGAACTAATTGATATGTGGGTTGATCAGTTTTAGGACTATATAGTTTATATAGTATAAAATATAAATAATGTAAATTTATTTATCGTTTATCTAAATTAAATAAATTTATTTTAATTATGTAGAATACAATAAAAAAGAAAAAAGAAAATGTTGTTTAGGATTTAAAATTCAATTGATAAAAGTTGTAATATCCCTATCTATAAATGACCCATTTATATAGTCGGAAATCATTAACAAAATAATATTAGTTAATAATAATTATTAATTATTACTAATTAATAATTATAATTTTTTATAATTATTATTAATTAATATTAGTATTGTAGAATTTTTTTTTTTTGAGAATGGTTCGTAAATTTGTATAATTATAAACCTGCCCTCCTTTTAACATAACATGGTCATGGTTGGTACTTATTATATATACTACGAGACCCATTTTTTGTCACGTAGGTCTACAAGTTCTTTAAGAAGCACACTACTACGTTGAGAATATATCCCTTCCATGTCATTAGAAATCATATTCGTAAATTTTCTGAATAATTTTTTCAGATTGTATACCTGTAAAGATGATACGTTAAGCCATACATTAGAATAAGTTCTTATCTAGTATTGTAGTTATTGAACACAATTACTTGTTCCAATTTTTTTCCAGATGCTTTTAGTAAGCGACATGTGTTATCAAGCGCTCTGTTTGTCAATTTATCCGGTATTATTTGCAAAAATTCTAGTAAGGTATGTGCCGATAACACGTTCGCGTTAAATAATTCGCCGACAAATCTGAGTTAACATGCATAACAAAAAAAAAAAATTATTTTGCTAAAAATTCAAAAAAAATAGTAAATAAAAATTTACGTAAATGGTTCTTTGTGCGTTAATCCATTCCCACCCAAATTATTTTGAACTCCGGACTGCAATATCTGGTTACAACGAAACAATATTTGTTTCTTCAATGATATAGGCTTCGCGTATTTTCCTGATGGATTAGCTACTACATTTCTCAACGAAGAGCATATGGATACCAATTCTGGAATGCTTTCTGGACGAACATTTGCCTTAAATCATTAAAAACAAATATAAATTGTACAGCTGATTCCCTTAAATAGTAGGTGAACATTTTAAATACAATTTAAAACATACCCTAGCAAAAATGAAGTCTACCGTCTTTTCCATCACGTCAATATTTGTAATAAGTGCAGATAACTCATTTATTGTAAAGTTCATATTTTCTGCGGTTAGTGAATTAATGGCTTTTTTAATAGTCTTGTAAACGTTTAACTGATAAAATATCAAAACATTATACTTTTCATTTTTTTTTTTTTTTTTAAATACAATAATCTGAGTTTAGTAACTAGATTTATATATTACTATCAATCAAATAAATAATAATTCATCGCAAAACGTTAAAATATGTTTAGTTTAAATGGATCGAAAATAATTAAATAATTTACTTCTTTTTGTTCCGGCGAAGATATATTTTGCACCGGTTCTATTTGGATCTCAATCTATCGCAGACAATATTTAAGTAATTTATTTATTTTTCATTAAAATTTATATGCAGTGAATTAAATACCTCCGGTTGTTTGCTATTTCGGATCTTTGACACCGATGGCACGTCAGCAAGGGGCTCTTTTATATCTGTGATGGGCGACTTTTTAAAATTATTTTCATCTGTTTTGTCCAATGACTGGGGCTTTTCACAACTTTTACGTCGCATTAAATCGCTATTATTCAGCTCTAACGTATCCAAGATCATGGACTGCATCCTCGAGGACAATTTTTGTTTGTACGTAATCGAGTTCTCATGTAGTTTCTCAATTACGCCACTCTAAAATTTATAATTAATATTTTCAACGTGAGTGTTGTACAATAGGTATTTTATATTAAAAGAATATTTTGCACTGAAATATCCGAAATTTATGATTGTTGGCAGTAAATCTTACATTGTCAAATGCGTTTCCGGCGTGTTCCAGTATAACACAAACACATTCCATTGATATTTCTTTTGAGCTTTGTACGAGTCGTGCCGCGCACATTTCTAGTACAGGAGGTACCAAAATATTCACTTTTAAGAGTTCGCATATGAATCTGGAAGTTAAAAAATAAAAATTGTTTACAGTTATTATTTTATCTATTTTTTTTTTTTGATTGTTGTGTTATTAAATCATCAGTTGTGAGTTTACCTGCAGTTTGCACTAGATCGACTTCTATGATTCAATTCTTTTTGATCGAATTTTGATTGGAGTAGTTTTCGTATTTCCTGTAACGTTGCAATTATGTTGCGTTAAAATACATACATATATTAAATATTGATAATATTATTGTTTATCAAATCATTATTAGGTGTTATTGTGAGTTTGTCATACTTTATCTTTGCAGGATTCAATTTCGTTGCGGTCTTTGGCTACTATACGTTTACGGTTGAACATAGCCTCAAATGCATTTTGACAGGTTTTAATTAAAATAATTTTAAATGAAGTACTGGGTTTGTGATCTTTTGAGTGCACTGCCTTGTCTTTCATCAGCGAACAAATATGTGCATATTGAGGTGTCAATTGTGGTTTGTCCATTGCCTAAAGAATAAAAAAATAATAAATAATTCACAAATATTAAAACATATAACAATGTGTATAATTTAATTTGATATTTTATTATACACCTTTTCAAATAAAAGTTCTACTAATTTTTTTAGACAATCATTTGTTTTAATTGGTAATAAAAGCATGCTTTTCGCCATCGGCACAATATTTTCCGGTGTTATATTGTCGAGAATAAACTGATATTTTTTCTCGATTTCCTATAAGAACAAACGCAATATTTTTATCCACACGTAGAATTATTCGCCGAATCATAATGTGTTTGATATTTACATTTATTTTAATATTTTCAGCTTCCGATGAGTAGTAATTATTTGTGCTCTCGATCTCCCGACCTTCACATGATGATACTAGTGATTTGTTATTCTTAACAACATCATTTGAATTTAGTGGTAACAATGACTGTTTAAGACCACTTGTCTCAGAGACATTTGTTAATTCATTATTTTGAAGCACTACCTAAAGAAAGAAAATGTATGAAATAAAATAAAACATTTAATACTTAAATATATTTTTTGGAAAATTTTTTATGATTTCATATACTATTAATTGATTATTTTACTTATAGAACACTGATGACTTGATTGTCATTTTTAATACATTACATTTAAAATAAATTATGATCTTCCTAATTTTGGTTGGCAGTTTATTTTTCGATTGCATGTTTGGTTTCAGTGGTATGTTTTTATAATAAAGATGACACAAGGATATTAACATTTATTTCAAAACTATATTATTTCAATGGTGTAATGTTGTTGTAGAACTATTATTAAATGAAAAAAAAAAACTTTTTACCATTGATAATGTAGTCAGTGCCGGTGGTATGTAATGAACGGGCTTGAGCTGTTTGTTTACAGGTTTTTCTGCATTAGACGGTGTCCTTATGTTGCAGGACTCCTGCTTGGGACGAGAATTTCTAGGTACCCAATTATTTTCCTTTAGTTCTATTGTGTCTTGTATCATAAATCGTATTCTCGTCGGAATTTTAGTCTTATATGCTGCAGATGTGAACTCATTTAGCTTCTTGAAAATGCCTTTCTGTATAAATAGTAATTTAATCAATAAATAATACAACAATATTTTATACTTCGATCGTGTTTCAACGGTCGAAAATTTGCATTTCTAAAGTATGAACTAAAGCTCTATTCACACTAGTGGTCTAGGTTCGGTCCGATCACGGTCAAGGATTATGATGTACAGTTCTCACTACCGGTCACAATCAGTCAAGTTCTATCTGCACGTTGTCACTAAACGTGTACTAAAGTGTTTACTAAAGGTTGACACACTGTTCACACTAAGCGGTCTCGATCAAAAAGCTCGTGACCGCCGCAGTCTAGATCGTGCATCGACCGGTCGAGACTTGACCGGACCTGACCGCGACTTGACCGTAATCCATAGTAAGTACGATGCCGTTGGATTACGTACTACCGATGTTGACTTGACCATGACTTGACCGTGACCGGACCGAACCGAGACCGCTAGTGTGAATCGAGCTTAAAGTATGATATTATCTTACTACGTGACTTAATGTCTTTCCTGTATGCTTCAAAATATTACAAGCACATTCAAGGGTTTCTTCGCTTGGAGACTTTAAAAGGTAATTCATACTCGTTTCAAGAGTCTTATTTGTTAATATGCCTACCTTATAAAGCTCACACATATATCTAAAAAATCAAAAAATACATTGTAAACAACTGATATCATACATTTTAATCTTATTCGAAATGTTCATACCGACAATTTCCTACTGATCTTTTTCTATAGATCATTTCGTCCTGGTCGTATTTTGACTGTAGCTGATCTTTAATTGCCTGTAAATATGTATTTTTATTGTAAAATGAGTCCATTGATGGTTTTGTAGTAAGCTGAAGCAATTTTACAAAATTGTAAGGAGATATTTACTTGATCTTGACAATCGGCTAATGCTTGAAGATTTTTCGATAAAATGTCTTCATGGACACCCATATGGCATAACCTGTCTTGGCAACACTTAATCAATACATTTTTGAATGACGTTGCCGACCTCTTGTCGTTCTGCTTCACTTCTTTCATTTGCATTGCCGAGCATATATGTGCGTATTGCGGTGTATAACTTGGTTCATCTATGGCCTGAATAGTATTTAAAAACAATGAACAGTATAAGTATCTAAAGTAAAGTATATATTCAAATGATTCATAAAGAATTCAAACATAAATCGAAAATCCTATAAAATATAGCATGTATTTCTGCTCTATGACATACTTTTTGGAATAATAGTTCTATAACTTTATTCATGCATTTCTCGGTTTCGATTGGCAGTGACATAATAGTTTTTGTCAATAACACAATGTTTTCTGGTGACACTTTGTTGAGGATGGACAATAATTTCTTTCGGGTGTCCTTGGTGAGCAAAATAATTCATTGTTAATCGCATTGACAGAAATACAACAGAAATAAAATATTTAGCATAAACGACTATTCATCTTGTACTTGACTCTAAGTGATAATGTTATCGGATGATTTGTTTATTGTATTAAGTATTTATATTACTTTATGAAATTATTATTTACTTCTATCTGCAAGTCTTCATCGCTCAATGGTTGACAGTTGTCCGTGCCTTTCACTCTCAGGAACGAGGGAACCCATGCGTTCTTGTTAGTATGCAGTTTAATTGTATTTCCTTTTGGTAGGAAATATTGAATAGTTTTCCGTTTGGGAGTCCCTTCACTTGGATTTATTTGGAAAATAGATGGTGTCATAGTCTACAGTAATCATTTGAAGCAGTATTTCTTTAGGTCAAAGATGTATAAAATATATATTGTCACTAGATTACCACAGTAGTCGGTGTTCTCGACTGGTCCGTCTGACGTGTTCGCCTTTGTAGATCTTGGTCCATCGGGTGTCCGTTAATGGCTCTTCGGGTCACCGGTGTTCCGGAATTGAATGCTTTAGATGCTGAATTCCAGTTATATAATTATTATGGGATTATAATTTTAGCATTATCTTAAGCGCGATTATACAAGTTAAAATATTTACCGTTGATTTCTTCGTATTGGCTCATCTTTCTTTTGTTATTAATCCTTTAGGAAGAAGTTAAATATATATATGATATGTAACAGTACTTAAGTTAATAAATTTGACGAAAAAGATAATATGAAATATGAGAAATATTTTAAAATTACAAATTCGTCAATTTTACCGTAGATAATTGGATAACTGAAATATATTTTCTATTTAGTTATTCGCATCAGTTAATATTCGATGTCGCGTAGTGACCGATAAAAATAGTAGTTATTATGTTATTAGCCAACATATTTAAATCAAAAATAAATATTGTAATGAATCACTAAGATACGTGTACGATTATATGATTTATTGGATGAAAGTGAATTTTGGTTTACTTACAAGTCTTTTGCAGTGTACAGCATAGGGAATTTTTACCTGAGGGTGCAGAATCAGTGCTCAAAAAGAGCAAATTCAAATGACTCGTTATTTTGGTTTTGTTAAATTTTTAAGAATTTATCATGTACGTAGTTCCATTTTAATTCAAAGGAACATATTGGAATTTCATTAATTTTTTTAGAGAAATTTAAACGATTATTTTCATTTCTTCCTTCGAATATATAATCTTAAATATAAGTGTATTAAATAAATTTTAGAATTACAATATTTCTTTATAAATTAAGTTACTTTATTTATTCAGCTATTGATGATTATTCATTCAACCAACAGGTAATTTAAAATATGTGTAGTTTATTATATTATTGTTGTTTGTACATAAATAGTTGTAAAATTACCTCTATAAATGATAACGTTGGTAATGTATATAAAATGTCAAGTCAGTTAAAGTTGTATTATTGGTGTGATATCGTTAGGGGCTGGAAAACCCGTTAAACTATACCATATAATTTTAAAATATTCAAGAAACGATAACTATTTATCATTTAGAAACGAAGAAAGGAACAAGTTCCTTTTTTTCAAGCCAGGAGCGAGAAAATGTAATTCCTTTATAACAAAATTACTTATTTGTAAATTTTTTTTTTTCGTTTTGAATCAACGACGACCCCGGAACTGTTTCTCATATTGCTTCGGGGAACTTATTTGTAAACTTATTTATTTTTTAAATTAACCTTCTAAGCTCTGATAATAACACAGTTCGTTTATTTAAAAAAAATCACGTTGAATATTAAAATTAATATATAATTCTTTATACCTTTATTCTATAGTAGTTTGACAAAACATTAAGTTTTAAAAATAATAGATTTTCCATAGATATTTTATAAAAAATTTTCTCTTAAAGACAATAAGTTTTTTATAGTTCCCTTAGTTCCCTCCATTTGTAACCAAAGTATTGCATTCATATGTAGTAATTTGTCTATATATATCATAGTGGTAAGTTTTGTACAATTTATCTTTAAACTTTATTAAAAGCCTAGATTTAAATAAAGAAAATAAACGAAGTACACTTTGTAAGTAGACTTTAAGCTTTGTTTAATTTCTGCGTAAACATTTCATGGGGTTCGTGTAAAATACATTCTATTATTCTTCGATCTAAATTTGTCAATAAAAATATTTGAATTTATAAAATAAAATTTCAATAATTAAATTAAGAAAAAAATTTGTTTATACGAAACTACTGGTAAATTACTGATAAATATATAAAAAAAAAGTTCTATATAGGTAATACAAAATTAAATTATAATTATGATAATAATATCGTCGGTAATAAATATATAACGTTCATATTTCATGTTTTTATCATGATGAAATATTTGATTTATTAGCTCGTGTTAAATAAATAACCTGCAAGGAAAAGAACCAGCATATAAACCGAGCAAATATATAAAATAATAATAAATAAATATAATAAATAAAATAATAAATGCAAGGGGTATGTGGTTCTCGCAGAAAACGTGATTTAGGTGAAAACAAAAATTTAAATTCGAAAATGAAACATAAAATTAAATGAATTAAAATTTGAATATTATAGCATTAAATGGGATAAATTGTTTAAAATGTTTATAATTTTTTTTATAATATTTAACGAGATTTATTTAGTTTTATTCTATGCTTTACTTAAATTATTTTACTTAAAAGTTTTAATATAATTTATGTAAATTAACTTTTCATGATTTTAATTCTATTAAATATATACCTAATGTATAAAACTCAAAAAACAAATAAAAAGATTCTGTGAATCCGGAAGGAAATGTGATAGGTAGAGACAAAAAAAAAAATAAAAAAAATATCTAAATTATATAAAGAAACAAAATATTTAAAAATGTTTAAAATTGAATGATGCGTTAAATATTTTGTTTACCAGATATTATTTTATTTATAAATATTATAGTATATAAGTAAACGCCATATATACAAATTGCGAGCAATTTCACTAATCTGCTTCTCCTGAATAATTTTGTGTAATGCTCATACCTACGATGTAAATATAACATACCATACAGTAATAAAACTAAGCAAAAACTGTGTTATATACACGATGTAGCTAAATAAATAAATACATTTTATCTACATCGTGGTTTTATGTTTATACAGCCGAATTGTCTGATCCATCTATATATATAAAACTGAAACAAGCAAAAGAGGAAATCTTTGTTACCGTTTGGCTTCGAAACTTCTTATCCAATTGTCATGCAGTTTTTTTAAATGAAAGAGGATATCACGGAGCAGGTTTTAGACATAAATAAAGTCCGATAATGTTAGTCAATAATTAGTTATCTATATATATAAAAGTCAACGTCTGTAAGTTGTGCGTTAATAACTCCAGAACTACTGCACCGATCGTCCTGAAATTTTGCACAGTGCTTGCTCACGTGCTTCCGAAGGTTATAGGTATGTTTTTATCAAAGTAATTGATAGCCTACTCCCCCACCTACACCCCCGCATAAAATATAAAAATGAATAGCAAAATGTGTTGGTAAGAGCATAACTCAACAACGCCTGGACCAATTTTTTTTTTTTTAATGTTCGTTGAAGTCCAAGAATGGTTTTTACAACGAGAAAAATTCGAATAATTGCTGGGAAGGCACTAAAAACAGCCCTTACTATAATATGGATAGTATAATATTGATCGTCTCCATGGCAATGTAATCACTGATCAAGAACATCATCTATGGTGGTCAATTATTTGTGAGATCTCTGTCAATGAACGATTAAAATTATAATGATTTGATAGATGAACAATTAACAAAGCCATTACATTTTTTATTCATTATTCGTGTATGTATATTATTTAAAGATGTAAATTTTTACTAAAAAAGTTGAAAATTGAAACATCAACATACTGTCAATGTCGTAAGTGTTGTTTTTCTTGGATTTTCTGTTACCTAATCTACTGAGTTTGCTTTTGTCAACTGATACACGAATTAAATTCGTATATCGTGTTTTGTGCAGAGTGTTAAAAGTTACCTATGATCACTCCAGAACTACTGCACCAAAAAAGCTAATGAATAACGTCATTGAGGCAACAATCATATAGGGAAAATACAAAGGAGATGTCTTGATCCCGCGTATACCGATGACTCCAACAGATTTACCATTTGATTTTAAACGTCTACAATTTTCCGTACGTCTGGCCTTTGCGATGACCATAAATAAATCGCAAGGCCAGTCGTTGGAAGTTTGCGGAATCAACTTAGAGTTTCCCTGTTTCTCGCATGGACAGTTATACGTCGCGTGTTCGCGCGTCGGAAAACCGTCATCTTTGTTTATTTACGCACCACAAAACAAAGCAAAAAGTATAGTTTATCAGAAAGCTTTAAATTGATTAACAGACTGTATCATAACTGTGTGCCTATTAGTATAAATTGAAACCTTATTGTTGTGACGTGACTATTTTTAAGCAAAATCATGTGTAATAAATAAAACCTAATTCATACCGATCATTTTTTTTTTTTTAAAAATTATGGATTCCTTTTGTTTGTTTTAAGTTTTTATATATATAAGTTTAGCTTTTTTATTTATCGAATGAGGCAATACGAAGTCGAAAAAATCCCGGTTTTCACCTGAGGTAACTTTTGCCCGGGCAACGCCGTGTGGGACAGCTAGTTATCTTTATATAAATTAAACATTTTCTTATCAAAGGTTTCGACAATAGAATAGTTTATAAATAAGTTATTGTATTTTTTATTCACAAATTATCATACAATACATTAGCCTTTATTTAAAAAATGTTGACATAAATAATTCTTTTTTTTTTAATCTTCAAAATATAAAACGTTCTCACATTTTATACTAATTTTAAAACAATGGTTCATCATTTTATAATCTAAACAAATTTCATAAATTATGCATATTTTCCTCGTATTTGCTTTTTTTAGGATTTTAACTGTGTATTATATGGCATATTTTAATACATTTTAGTGCATAAAAATCAGATCTCTATTCATAACTATGGTAGAGGACTTGAACATTTGCATATTTGTTTTGCACAGTCACAAAAGTAGCAGAGCATGAAACAAATACGTTTCATGCTTTCATAAATCTAGTTTTGAAATTTTATTTTGTATATAAATGCATATTTTGAGTACTTTTTATTTTTAGGGCATATTTTACACTTTTATACATTATTTTATACTTTTTGAGACATATTTAACTTAAATCAATTTTTTTCCAAAGTGACTTTTTATTTAAAACAATAGTCAAAATGTTTGGATAAAAATAAATAAATTTTTATTTTTTATTATATAATATGGTTTTTGACTGTTTACGAGCACACATTTTTTCTAGAAGCCATAATGATCTTACGTCGTTTCTTTACAGAAAATTAAGAAAATTAGTAAAATGTGTTTTGTTTATTTGAGTATGGTATATAATATATTTAAATTATGTAATTATTTTGTCTTGTTTTAAACGATATTTATTTTATTAATACTTTTAAATAAAAAGGCTTAACAAATTTTTAAGTGCATAAGTACTTGCATATTTAGAGCTTTTTTAAAGCTAAAAGTCTCCTGTCTTATTCATAACCAATAACACCTTGCAGCAATATCAAACCAACATTTTACTAGGCAACTTTTTAAAAATATTTTTGGATAAAATAAGAATCAACATTGATTTGCACTTTTAAATTACAATAATATTAAATCTAATAAATTTGAATTAATGGTAGTCCCATTATCTTTTTTAATTGGTTTAATTTATGTTTGTTACAATATATACTTCATTGTTAATTCATTATTCTTACTATGATATTTTAATGTCCATTAAAAAATATTAATTCATCAATAATATTTGTTAAATATATTTAATATAGTTACAGTAAGTAAAGATATAAAACTCACATACAAAAAATTTTCAAATATCTTCTGATTAAATACAAATTTAAATTCAGAAGAATTGAATCTTCAATTTCAACAAAATTAATAATAAATTAGACTATGATAATTACTTTACTGACTAAATTTAACTAAAATTATAAAATTTAAAGTTTTATATAAGATATGAGATACAAATAAAAAATTTCACTTTTAAGTCATTCTTTGAATTGTTGATTTACTTTTAAACATTTAATAAAAAAAATAGATTATTTTTTTTTTAAATTAAGCATCAGCCTTTGTTACAATAAAATATAATGTATATTTATCAGTATAAAATTATAAAATCACATCATCTTAAAATAATCATATATGACTAGGAAGTTTATAATTTTTTAAAAATTGAAAGAATCAATCTTCTATTTTCCATCTGACTATGCTGTATATCAATCAGCAAATTTCTTAACTGTTCATGTTTGTTTGTATCACTGGCTTCTTTTTTTTTCATATAATTAAGAAACCATTCAGGTGGTTGATCTGATTTATTGGTATCATGTGTGGGTGTTTCAGAACAAGTATTATCGTTTCCAATAATGCTCATTACACTTTTTATACCATAGAAATACGGCCAATGTGTTTTTGGCTTTTTACTTATACCTGATGCTTTGCGATTATATGCTCTTACTAAACTATTCCACTTATTTTCTAAATCTTGTTCAGTCAACAAAACCATGCCAATACGACGAAATTTTTTTAAAACAACAGGCCATATTGAACTTGGTTTACGAACCCATTTTTTTACTTCATTTTCTGCATCAGTACGTAAATTTATAAGCTTACGTATAAGTTCTGGGTGCCACTTTACTCCTGTTTTAGTTTCTACAATACTTTCATCACTAGCATCTGAGTCTTCATCTATTTCCACACTAAAATCCATATAAATAGTTGTAGAAAATATTTAATTTTATAAATTTATATATTTAAACTTACTTTTTATCTGCTCTGTAAATATTCAAAATTTCTCGTACATCAGATTGTTTCCATAAACCCTGCATGAAAATAGGAACCAATTCTTCACCGGGTCGTGGATGATTCATATTAGGAATTTCTATTGTTCCTCCCAACATCTGATCCATAATAGCAAAATATGGCCATTTTACATCTTGGGGTCCTTCAGCTTTTAGTTTGTCCAAGTTTTCTTCATATTGTTCAACACATTGGTTCCATAAAGATTCTGCTTCATAGGATTCAATATCAGCATTTGTACCCAGACTTTTGTTCATCTTTGTTACTAAATCATACCATAAAAGGTCTTTTTCAGTTACATTAGTTGCATGGTCAAAACGGTCAGCCATATTACGCCGTAATGAAAATAAAAGGAGTATCATTTCTTGGGTCCATAGTCGTATTTCTGTAAGAAAATGCATGTTACACTAAATAAGAAAATTAACAAATGTACTAATAATATGTATACTCAATAATTTTTTTTTATAATAAATTAATTGATAAATAAGAATAAATAATAATTATAATGATATAAAAATTGTTAAATTAAACTGTATATATATATATATTTAACCTTCAGTAGATCGCGCAGGGTAAATTATTACCCCACTAGTTTTATACTTTGTTTTAATATTATTTTTTGTGATTTAATTGGGTATTGAATTTTATCTAGCTTCTATTTATATGCCATTATTAAATAAAATAATGTTTCAATAATGTTTTATCAGTTAGTACATAACATAGCATTATAAGTGTGCATTTAAGAATTTGGTAAATTTTTACCCTGCGTGACGGAATAGTGTTTTCATTTACTCTTTTCCATAATATATATATATATATATATATATTTAGAAATGGACGAATTAAAACGTTGAAAAATTGAAACATTCACTGACAATTTTGATAATGATAATATTTGGGGAGGAAATTTAAGTGACGAAGAAGAGGATAATAATGAAATTGTATAAAACGATTGTAATACGGATACTGAACAATCCAATATTTCTGGTGAAGAAAATTCAGAATAATTAGTATGTAAATTTGTTTATAATGTAGTTCCAAACGATTATAATTATCATGAATCAGATGATGAGTTACCACTTAGCATGAGAATATTGCCATATTATGTCGGAAAAGATGAAACTGAATGGAATAAACATGTAACAAATCAACGAGTTTGAATGCCTAGAAAAAATTATGTTAAGGAAATAGCAGGTGTTTCCTCTAGTATTAGGAATAAAACAAATCAATCGCCAATGTGATGGATAAACAATAAAGGTATGCACTAATTGTGCAAAATGTATATGCAAAGTACTCGGAAACATTTGAGGTAAAATCTGGTCTACGCCAAGGTGACGCCCTCTCTCCCACATTATTCAATCTAGCTCTGGAAAAAATAATAAGAGATACAAACGAAGAACGGAACATGGACATAATTGGGGAGTCGGTAATTTTAGCTTATCCAGATGATATTGTAGTATTAGGGAAGACGAAAGAAGAAATTATTCAACCGAGAAACTGGTCAAGACAAGTAAGTCAATGGGCCTATGTATAAATGAAAATAAAACCAAGTATATGATGATGTCAAGAAATAATCAGAATACAAACGATTTTTTAATTAGTAACATGAAATTCGAAGCTGTAGATAATTTTAAATACCTTGGAGTAAATGTCAATAATAAGAATAATATGCATCAGGAAGTGATTGAAAGAATTATGAGTGGAAACAGGTGTTATTACAGCATAGTCAAAATACTAAAATCAAAATTACTTTCAAGGACATCAAAAATTCTTCTATATCATAGCTACTTGCGCCCAATTGTAACCTATGCTTGTGAGACCTGGTCCATAACAAAAGGCGATGAAAGGAAACTAATAATATTTGAGAGAAAAGTACTCCGTAATATCTATGGACCACGTTTCAACCAAGAAACCAATACCTACGAAAGAAGAACAAACGATGAATTACAGAAATTGTACAAAAGACCAAATATCCTAGCATTTATTAGAAACAAATGACTAGAGTGGTTTGGACACACTTGGAGAGCAGATGGTCTACTAATAAAAAAAGTATTTGTTGGAAAAATTAACAAAACAAGGCCCTTAGGAAGACCAAGAACCCGGTGGATAGATGTGATAACCAGAGACTTGAAAGACATAGGCCAAAATGTAACTTTTGAGCTGACGTACAACAGAGAGAGATGGCGAGACCTCTTGAAGGCAGCAATGGTTCTCAACGGACCGGTAAGCTAAAAACTAAAAAAAAGTATATGCAAAGACCATTTTGTAGAAGTATGTCTAGAATTTTTTAGTGATATGTAATAATTTAAAAAATAATTTGCAATGTAAAGCATAATTAAAAATATGAGATATAACTTTAAAATAATTTAAAAATATTATATTATCTATGTGTATTTATATAAAAAGTATTAAAAAAATAAAATATGGAAAAATTAAAAGTATTAATTACATTTTGTATTTTTGTTAAATACAATAAGACTTATGTTTTTAAATAAATAAATATAACAAAAAATTAATTGAATTTAATAAAGGAAAATTTTTACCCCACGCAATGGAATAGGTATTCTGTATCCGCACGACAAGAAATTAAAATAAATAATATTATTTAACATTTGTTTCAACACATTTAAAAACTCCAATTATTTTTTCTTACCTTAACCAATCAAAATTCCCATGTGAAAGTAAATAAATATAAATCAGAATAATTACAATGTCAAATAAAATAGAATGGAAAACTATTAACTTGAAAATACTTTGTATTTTTGTTATGACACATTATCCTTATTTATTTTGTTGTGAGATAATTATAGTTATAATAAGTTAATAATCAAAAATCAATAGCTGATAATCATTGAAAAAGAAAATGAATAATCAATAGTTAGTTTTATTAGTTCTTAATTTATATACCTATTATAGGTACAATATATTTATATTCTTTTCGTCAACTTAATTGTCAAAGAGATTATTTAACTTATTAGCCTATGTTTACTACTAGTAAATTGATAAAGAAGAGAGAGCAAATCAAAACAGAAATAAATTAATATTTCCTTAAAATATTTAAAAAGGCCAAAAATAATTATTATTCATTAATGAAAAATACCATTGTTTGCATTTGTAGTAGAAGTCAAAAAAAAATAATCCATGTCATCTTTTGAATCCATGTTCATTATTTCACTGCTACTGAAAACAAATGCACATAATAAAATAAACAATCAAATTTTCTATCTTAAAAATAATATGCATACTCTTCTTCTGTATCAAAATGATCAGTTCCATTAGTTTTATTCATAGTTCCAATCATTTTGTCTACCTCAATAAAAGAGTCGGGTTTCTTTAATTCATCAGTGCCCTTGAGTATTTCATCCATAGCAGTAAAATGTTCCCACCGTACACTAAAATCTCCCATATATTTAATTCTTTCTATATTTTTGCGATATGTAGCTGCTATATTTCTCCATTTATCATCACAATCTTTAGCAGTTACTTTTACAGATGGAATTCCACTACTCATTCTTCGTGCAATCAGTTCCCACAGTTTAAATTTATACTTCACTGTATTAAATTCTTTATTGAGACTACCACGCAATGCAATCAATAAAGATGTCATTTCAGTAGACCATTTTAAAGCTGGCACTAAAATTAAATTATTTATTATAATTATAGGTGAAACTTATTCAAATTTTTTTTTTTTTATTATTATAATTTGATTATATATAACAAAACAAAAAGTTCTTACTATTACTATCTGGAAAATATGCTTCATTTATATCATTCCATGAACTTGTTTCAGCAGTAGTTTGATTTACAACAACAGGCTTAAGATCTAGGGTGGGTCTAATATTATTAGAAATTCCACTGAAATACAACAATTTAACTTTAAATGTTATTTCATACAAATTATTGAGGTTTAAAAATAATAGGAAATTATTTATTTAAAATGCTTTTAAAATATGTATTAATTGCTAGTACTTACTCATTTAAAAGAGCACAGTGAAGCTCTTCAACACCATCATCTTGTACAATAGTAGAAACTTCTAGTTCAATAAATGCACTAGACAAATCTAAATTATCTGTTCTTGTAATATTAACTGGGTAGTTAATTAAATTTTGACCATTTGACACTAACATTCGTGAATTAATTATAGCTTTTACGTAATTCATCAAAACTTCCTCTAAAAGTACAATAGTAAAAATATCAGTATATTTAAATAATAGTAAGAAGATAAAGTAAAATAATACATAATTTGAAGAGTAAATGTATGAAATATTCTAAGTGCCAAAACATGGAATTTTTTTATTTATGTTTCATGCATCAATGATTAAAGTATATTTTAAAATTCAGCTTGATTTTATCAAATATAAGGAATTGTGAATATAACATTTCTATATTTTGAGCCCTTAGGGTGTCACTATTGTTTCTCTAGGACTAAGTTCATTTCATCATAAAAAATGTAAAAATATAACAATAATTGATTGCTACTTAAAACAACAAGTATATATATTTAAACAACATTTTGTCAAATAAAAAATAATTCATCATTATGTGTATATGTTATCGGCAATATGTATAATCCGGTATTTTGCAAAATGCCTAGGTATTATGTAAAATGCCAAAAATCACTCGGCAATATATATAATACGAGCTTTGCCTAGGCATTATGTACAATGCCAAACATCAACTAGGAAATATGATAAAAATAAAAAAAAATTGGGTACCACCTATTACCTACGATTTTACTTATCGTTTATCGTAAATGCGCGTGCTGTATGTGCACGATTTAATGAAATTATGATTAAGATTATTATCCTACTATAATAATAATTCTGAGGCACAGTAAAAATGGTAAAAACTAAGGTATAGCCAATCTTAAAGTAGTGTAGAAAGAGCGAATGTTGAGAATATATTGACAATATAGATGCAAGATGAAGAAACCTAACACTGAAACCAAGGACTTTGATTCATCCAGCTAATGAAAAACAGAGCATATCATTCTGGCATTAAAATGTCTCCGTATGAAGCTTTATTTGGCTGCAAAATAAAAATTGGTCTAAACACTTCAAATTTACCAAACGATGTAATAAGTACGATAGAACATGAAGAACAGTTAACTGAATTAATCACAGAACAATCCCAAGAAATTAATTCAAATGTAGAAAATGAAATAGATACAGAGCAAGTAGTAATAATAATGGTACCCATAATTATAACAATAATAATAATAATAGTAATATCAATAATAATAATAATAAATATATAATAACATTAAATAATTTGTTTTTTACATTGCCTAAAAAAGAATTGGAATTTTACATAATGCCTAGGTATTTTATACAATACCTAGGTTATATGTAAAATAATATTGAAAATCCTATGTTTTATTTACATTGCCTAAAACCGATTGGCAATATGTATAATACCTAGTCATTTTGCAAAATACCTGAATTATCCATATTGCCGGTAACATATTTATGTGTATAAATAATATTAAAATCCCAATAAAAAAATATAATTGTTTAAATATAGAAAATATGCATTTTCATTCCACGTAGATTCCAGGTTTATATTATACATAAATATAATATTAAATATACATTTTCTTGTTTTGGGTTTTCTCTTACATACACATCATACATAATATGCTTTATTGAACGTAGACAAATACATTTTCATAGTAAATATTTCTTCGGACTCCATAAGAAAATACTCCTTACAAAAAGGTTTCCATGGTTGAAAAAGTGTGGGAATTGCTGACCTGGTTAAAACTGAAGTAGCATTTTAACTTCCCAAAAAGACAAATCACTCCTGGATATAATTGGATATTGAGACTTTTTTTACAATGCCATTTGTAGATATTTTTAATCACAGGGATACTTAAGCATCATGGTTATTAGAACAAGGGGTCTTCTTCTTTTTCATTATCCACTAAATATTTTGAAAAACTCTTCTTCAAGTACATTTTCCAAATATAAAAATAAAATTATCTAATCATGAATGACTATGTTAAAAGATAAATCATAGTTATGAATATTTTTGTATATCATTGTAATAGAATATTTAAATTTTAAAAATCTATATATATATGTGTATGTGTGTGTGTATATAGTATTAAATACAACAGCAAAATATATATAAATAATATTGAATTTTTTTTTTTTTTTATATAGTATTGAAAACTTATAATTTTATACTTCTACAGGCAAAATTACAAAGGCACCAATTAGATATAAAACCAAATACATTTTTACACAAATTTGTACTCAAAGAAAATAATTAATGTTTCAAATTTCTGAACATACCATCATTAAGTTTTTCAACAGTTCGCTTGTCCGTTTTAAATACGACTTGTTTATTATTAATCTTAAAGAACAATTGTTCAGAATTTGCAGCAGCAGTATCAGTGTTTCCGGCCGTGTAGCTCTCCATACTTAGAAACAGTGAGACTACGCTAAAATTCTAAAGCACTCGGAAAAAATAAAAAACATACAAGGATTATCCGAACAATGTCTTTAAAATTTTGAATAAAAAAAAAAAAAAAAAAAACGAAAATAAAGTTTTCTTGCTAACCAAAACTAAGTGAACATAGATATGAATCAATCGTTCAACACAAAGCACGCAATCGATGGAAGAAGGAAAAATAGTTTCATTATCAATGGTGTTCATGTTATCATTACTTGCACAGTCGTTGAATGTTTTCACGTGTTACACGTTTGATAAGGCTTGTCCAAGAATAATAATTATAATTTAAAATTTGTTTAAAAATCCCATCGGTGTCCTGTGCATAATGAAGAATCTAAAACTACACAAGTCCTGTGTATCACGCGTCGAGCAATTAAAATATGCAATATCGGCCCTGATTATTAATAATTGTGAGTTTTGTTACGCTTCCAATAGTGCTGTTTGGCGTCTACACATAAATGATCAGCCGCGACTAGTGGTAGACCTATCGAAATCCGGAATTTACTCAGACAACGAAGATGTTAAAATATTGTCTTATGTATACAATGCACCTTGGGACTCGTTTGTTGTTGGTTGTTCTAATGGTGATGTATTGTTAATACAAGAGAATATTGCTGAAGTTGCATACAAATGTGAATATGCAGTTGTTGATATATTGTGCAGTCCAGATGCTGAACGTTTTATTTTATTGACTGAACAAGGTCATATAACTCTATTGACTGAATGTTTTGAAGTCTTGAACGATTTCAATATTGCTGAGGTAACTCTTGCTGAAAATATACTTGTCAACGTTGGCTGGGGTAAAAAAGAAACTCAATTTCATGGATCGGAAGGAAAAGATAAAAGAGTAGTCAAAGAAGTTATCGGAGATGGTGATGACGCAGATGACTCAATAAATATTTGTTGGAGATCTGATGGTCTATTGTTTGCAATCGGATATTTTAATAGAGTAACAAATTTAAGATCTATAAAAATATTCAATAAAGATGGAGTTCTGCAGAATATAAGCGAACCTCTTTCAGGTATATATGACATTTTCTTATTTGAGTTTTGCAGTGAATTTGTGATTTTTTTTTTAGGAGTAAAAGCTGTTTTAAGTTGGAAAACTACTAAAGAACTAATATCATTTCCTCAGCACGCGAATGGAATATATTCAATTAGTTTTATGGAAAAAAATGGACTTAAACATGGAGAATTTGCAATTCCATCTATAATCAATGTTAGTAGAAATACTTAAAAAGGAAAAAAATTATATTTAATTTGTTTTTAAATTACAGGTAAAACAGTTATTGTGGAATCATGATTCTTCAATATTGTGTATTCAATGTTTTGATTCTAATAATAATTATTTATTATTTTTATCGTGCACTAACTATACATGGCAAATTAAAAAATGGATGACAATTGAACACACAATAATTACAGCTAAATGGTTTTCAGACAATAGTTTACAATTAATTACCTCCAATGGTGTTTATTATACTTTACATTGGACTGAAACTTTATGTACATCTAGTCCTGGAACTCTAGATTGGGTTGCAGTCATAGATAATTGTAATATAATCATTATTATAATTATAATTATTCCTGAGTTTAATAAGTATTATTATTTTTTTTTTTTTTTTTAGGTTCAGTATTATTAACACCATTTAAACAAGTTATTATACCACCTCCAATGTTTGATGTGAAGTTAATCCTTGATTCACCTGTAGATAGTGTTTTATATTTACCTTACAATCAAAGGTAAGATTAATATTTTATACCTTTTTATTTATGGTCCTAAGAGTAGTAGTATATTTTGTATAATGCTTAGATAATAAAGAAATGTTTAGATACAGTAAAGATATCCAAACCTAAAATTATCTAGATATAGATGGATAAAATTATTTTTATCTAGATAATTATATAAGATATTAGGTTCTATAAAATAATAATAATTTGAATATTAATATAAATTATCTAATATTTATGGTATATATATATATATATATATATATATGTCATAAAATAAGTATTTCATCAGTTAATATATTTTTAACTGTATTATTTAGTTAAATATATTACAATTAATGTAAAATTTTTAAAATTTTAATTAAAATACATATATACACATGTATATAATAATACTTAATTGTAGATGTACTCATAAATTTATAATTACAATTTTGTAAATTTTCATTTTTTAAAAGTTTTAACAATTTTATAGATCTGCTAATTAGTATACCAATATGATAGGAAAATCACTCATTAATATTTAGACTGTTATATATTTTATGTTGATTTAAGCTTTAGAAAATTCATTCGGTAGAATTTTAGCAAGCATTACTAAATAGTTTATAAGCATTTATCAAAAATATCTTACAACATTTATCTTAGTTGTATTTGTTCATTTAAACTGTATTATTATATAGATATGTTTATAATTTATCTTCCAAAAATGTTTTGACATGTTTATCAGCAAATAGTTTTGCAAAAAAAATTTAAAATTGCAAAGTATTTTATAATAAATAAGTACTGAAAATTCATTTTTTGTATCACAATTTAAACTGAAAATAATATAAATTTTAAATAATATTAATAAGTAAAGATATAATGATATTATGTTATCACAATAAGAGTGAGAAGGTATTGTTAATAAGGGATATTTATATAATATTAATTAGTTATGAGAAATTTATTTAAAATAAGTGTGAGAGATTAATTATATTCATTTTTTTTTTTGTAAGGGACGAAAATAGAGAATTTGTAATTATTGAACTATTTGATTTTAAAAAGTGGATTTAGAAATAGATAACAACTAGATCAGATTTTTAAAACTATTGTTTATAGCAGTATTAATGGGTTCATTATAACTTTTAAATCCTTGAAAAATACTATATGCTTAAAACAGTTTTAATTTCTAAAATTAAAAATAATATTAAAAACAAAAAGGATAAAACAATGTTATTAATTTAAAAAAGTTTTAATACATGTGTAAATCTTCATGTGTTCACCTAAGAAGGTTATAAGCTATGTAAAATAAATTAAAATACAATTTATATATACTTATACAATATATATAAATACAATTTAGTTATTATTATAATATAAAAAGTGTAGTTAAAAAATGAATAATTCTATTTATTATTTATCAATATGTTAATTATAATCTATCATTTTTTTACTCTTATCCATGTTTTAATATTGGTATTGATGCTGAAATGGATTATTTGAAATCCAAAGTACTATGGTAATAATTATGTGTACTATATACTATTATACTTATTTTTTTCCCTTGTCTTTCTCACAACTATTTGGGATTAGCCAAATATAATATACTGTTATACTTAATTGATAAAATATGTTAACTCAATTTTTTTACAATCTCACCCTTCCCAAAAACTATTTCTGTACACTTATTATATATAAAAAGTATCTATCCTAATTTAAAAAATGGTATTTTGTACGATTTTTTTGTGCCAAACAATATCATTAAAAAATAATAATTTGTATAAAATGTTTTAAATACACTATCTTATAAGGAGTTATTTAACTAAATAATTAATTTTTCAACCAAGTTGTTTTTGTTAAAGTTATAAACTTCATGATTTTCTCATCAGTTCCATTCCATACATACAAATATAACTTTAAAATAGACATAATTTATAAGTAATAGCATTAATAAACTCTTCTATGGCGTGGTTTGGCTTAAATATTATTTATTTTTTTTTTACGATATCAAAAAAAAAAAAAAATACTATACTATAATGTATACATATTTATTAATATTTAGTTGTGTGTTTCTTATACTTAATTTTTTTTAATAAAATAATTTATCGTATTTTTCAAAAATTAAATCGCGTCAGTTTTTGTTGATCAACATAACCTATAAAATTACATATACTCCTTGGAATCGTGTGTTATGATAATATATAGATTACATAAAGAAAATTAATATTGTGTTTAGTGTTATATTTTTCTAACGGTGAACTTGTGTAAAAGTTATTTGTTTCGTTTGAAGAAGTTAAGAAAATAGTTTAACAATATGTATGACATGGGAGATGATGAATACGAAGAAGAAGAGGAGACCGAAGAAATTTCCAGTGAACTTTGGCAAGAAGCTTGCTGGATTGTGATTAATTCTTATTTTGATGAAAAAGGTTTGGTAAGGCAACAATTGGACTCTTTTGATGAATTCATTCAAATGTCTGTGCAACGTATAGTTGAAGATTCGCCGCAAATTGAATTACATGCAGAATCACAACATACACATGGAGAAATTGACACTCCTACACAATATCACATTAAGTTTGAACAAATTTATTTATCTAAACCTACTCATTGGGAAAAGGATGGTTCACCATCTCCTATGATGCCTAATGAAGCTAGGTTGCGTAATTTAACATATTCTGCTCCTTTATATGTAGATATTACAAAGACTGTAATCAAAGATGGTGAAGAGCCAGTAGTTACTCAACATTCTAAATCTTTTATTGGTAAAATACCTATAATGTTAAGATCAACATATTGTCTTTTGTTTGGTCTGAATGATCGTGATTTGACTGAGTTAAATGAATGTCCACTAGATCCTGGTGGTTATTTCATTATAAATGGTTCTGAAAAAGTCTTGATAGCTCAAGAAAAAATGGCTACAAATACTGTGTATGTATTTAGTATGAAAGATGGAAAATATGCATTCAAGGCTGAAATAAGGTCTTGTTTAGAACATTCTTCTCGTCCGACTTCTACTCTTTGGGTTAATATGATGGCACGTGGTGGTCAAAGTATAAAAAAGTCTGCCATTGGTCAAAGGATAATAGCTATTTTACCATATATCAAACAAGAAATACCTATTATGATTGTGTTTAGAGCTCTAGGATTTGTGGCAGATCGTGATATTTTGGAACATATTATTTATGACTTTGATGATCCAGAAATGATGGAAATGGTAAAACCTTCTTTAGATGAAGCTTTTGTGATACAAGAACAAAATGTTGCATTAAATTTTATTGGTTCTCGTGGAGCAAGACCTGGAGTTACGAAAGAAAAACGTATTAAATATGCTAGAGAAATTCTTCAAAAAGAAATGTTGCCTCATGTTGGAGTTTCTGATTTTTGTGAAACTAAAAAGGCATATTTTTTGGGTTATATGGTTCATCGTCTTCTTTTGGCTTCACTTGGTAGACGTGAATTAGATGACAGAGATCATTACGGTAACAAACGTTTAGATTTGGCCGGACCACTGTTGGCATTTTTATTTAGAGGATTATTCAAAAACTTAATGAAAGAAGTACGTATGTATGCTCAAAAGTTCATTGATCGTGGGAAAGATTTTAATTTAGACTTAGCTATTAAAACAAAACTAATAACTGATGGTTTAAGATATTCGTTAGCTACAGGAAATTGGGGCGATCAGAAAAAGGCTCATCAAGCAAGAGCTGGTGTATCTCAGGTATTAAACAGACTTACATTTGCTTCAACGTTATCACATTTAAGACGTGTAAATTCTCCTATTGGTCGTGATGGTAAATTAGCAAAACCTCGTCAATTACATAATACTCTCTGGGGTATGTTATGTCCAGCTGAAACTCCCGAAGGTGCTGCTGTTGGCTTGGTAAAAAATCTTGCTTTGATGGCATATATATCAGTTGGTTCTCAACCTTCACCAATTTTGGAATTTTTAGAAGAATGGAGTATGGAAAATTTAGAAGAAATTGCTCCTTCAGCTATTGTAGATGCAACTAAAATATTTGTAAATGGATGTTGGGTTGGTATTCATCGTGATCCCGAACAATTAATGGGTACTTTAAGAAAATTACGACGTCAAATGGATATTATTGTAAGTGAAGTTAGTATTATTCGTGATATACGAGATCGTGAAATTCGAATTTACACGGATGCTGGTCGTATTTGCCGACCATTACTTATTGTTGAAAATGGTAAATTATTATTAAAGAAACGTCATATTGATAGCTTAAAAGAGCGTGATTATAACAACTATGGATGGCAAGTACTTGTGTCAAATGGTGTTGTTGAATATATTGATACTTTAGAAGAAGAAACCACTATGATCGCTATGTCACCTGATGATTTAAGACAAGAAAAAGAATATGCGTACTGTACAACTTATACACATTGTGAAATTCATCCTGCTATGATATTGGGAGTATGTGCATCCATTATTCCATTTCCTGATCACAATCAAAGTCCTAGGAATACGTATCAAAGTGCTATGGGTAAACAAGCAATGGGTGTTTACATTACCAACTACCATGTTCGTATGGATACATTAGCTCATGTTCTATATTATCCACATAAACCACTTGTTACTACAAGATCTATGGAATATTTACGGTTCAGAGAACTTCCTGCTGGTATAAATTCTATTGTAGCTATTTTATGTTATACTGGATATAATCAAGAAGATAGTGTAATATTAAATGCGTCTGCAGTAGAAAGAGGATTCTTTAGATCTGTGTTCTTCCGTTCATATAAAGATTCTGAATCAAAACGAATTGGAGATCAAGAAGAAGTATTTGAAAAACCTAATCGCCAGTCATGTCAAGGTATGAGAAATGCTATTTATGATAAGTTGGATGATGATGGTATAATCTCTCCGGGTCTTAGGGTGTCTGGTGATGATGTAATTATAGGTAAGACAATGACACTTCCTGATAATGAAGATGAGCTTGAAGGAACTACTAAAAAGTTTTCGAAAAGAGATTGCAGTACATTTTTAAGAAACAGTGAAACTGGTCTTATAGACCAAGTTTTATTAACATTAAATTCAGAAGGTTATAAATTTTGTAAGATACGTGTTCGCTCTGAAAGAATACCTCAAATAGGTGATAAATTTGCTTCGAGACATGGTCAAAAAGGAACATGTGGAATACAGTACAGACAGGAAGATATGCCTTTTACTTGTGAAGGTATTACACCTGATATTATTATAAATCCTCATGCTATCCCTTCCCGTATGACAATTGGACATTTAATCGAGTGCTTACAAGGAAAAGTATCTTCAAACAAAGGAGAAATTGGTGATGCTACACCATTTAATGATGCTGTTAATGTACAAAAAATTTCAACTTTGTTACAAGAATATGGTTATCATTTACGAGGAAATGAAGTTATGTACAATGGTTTTTCTGGAAGAAAAATTAATGCACAAATATTCTTGGGACCTACTTATTATCAACGTCTTAAGCACATGGTGGATGATAAGATACATTCAAGGGCAAGAGGACCTGTTCAAATTTTAGTTCGACAACCTATGGAAGGAAGAGCAAGGTAATATTACATTATAAAGTTAATTCCATATTATTGTTTATTTATTAATGATTTGTTGATTTTTAGGGATGGTGGATTACGTTTTGGAGAAATGGAACGTGATTGTCAAATAGCTCATGGAGCTGCTCAATTTTTACGTGAACGTCTGTTTGAAGTATCTGATCCTTATCGTATACATATTTGTAATTTCTGTGGTTTGATTGCCATTGCAAATTTAAGAAACAATACTTTTGAATGTAAAGGCTGTAAAAATAAAACACAAATTTCTCAAGTTAAATTACCATATGCAGCAAAGTTATTATTCCAAGAACTTATGTCTATGAATATTGCTCCTAGACTTATGGTTACTAATTAAATTATATTTCGTATAGTTGCGAATATACCGACTTTTTCATATGTATTTTTCTTTATTTATAAATTTAAGTAATGTATTTTAATATAATACTATTATACTAAATAAATTTCAAATTAAAAATGTTATTGTAATTATTATTTTAATGACTTTTGTATGGAAATTAGATTTAATCATTAATAAAGTATATTTTCATTTTGATATTTATCAAATACTGAATATTATAATTGTTCAATAGTCTTATATCCCTGTTAAAAAAAAAAAAAAAAATTATTAAATCTGCATATTTTCAGTGAAAATGGAAATGATATTTGTGTCATCACTAATGATAGGAATGTTCATTTTTATCAGTTTAGAGAAGGATCGTACATTAAAAATAGTAAGTCATTTATATATTTATATTTATCTTAAATGATGTATAAAAAATATTACTTTTAAAATTATAAATTAAATATAAATATAAATTATTCTGTAAACTAAATATAATATGCAAAGTTAAACTGTGGATATTTAAATTGTAAATATTTACATATTTCCATTATTTTTAAGGCAGTAATTAGGTCAGTAAGTTAATATTAATATTTCTTAATGATTATACTAATGATGTAGAAAAATTATCTAATATTAAATCAAAAATGAATAACAATAATTATTAATTATATATACTGATTATTAAATAATTTTATTTGATATACAAATCTTTCAATATTTTACTTTTATTTATTATTACTAAGACTTGAATCTATATGCTTTTAAAATTACTGTAATATGTTTGCATTTATGCAATAAAACATTACCAACTACACATTAAAAATATGCAAAAATAATAAATTTACCATTTAGTTTCAATTATTCAAAATGTTTTATATTATGTTTTATTTAATTCATTTTTTTAATAAGAAATGTTAGGTACATACAATGTTATACTGTATGTACTGTTTATTTTTAATGTTATCAAATTCTTAAATATATTTGTTATCTATCTGTAGATTTTGTAGCATTAAATAATTTTACTGAGTTATTGAAGCATATTTAAAAATATAAGACTTATTTTGTTAAATACAAGTTGTTTTTAATACTTACTTAATTTAAATTGTTTTAAATAAAATGTATTCTGAAATATGCATTAACATTTTTAAAATTTATAAAATATGCTAAGATATATAAAATAAAAATAATATTAATTTAATGAGAATAACAAATAAAATTACATTTGTATGTAGGTTAACCTATATATATATATATAATTATAAAAAAAATTGCAATTTCACAAATATCCAAGCCCTATTTAACATTAATTATTAACGAGTATTTATATTTTTTTACTTTATTTTTTTGTAGAAACTATCAATAGTTTGCCAAACATGCCTGGATTATTAAATCATTGGTTTTGGTTAAATGAAAATACCCTTGTATTTAGTTTATCAGAGATTGGGGATATTCATCACCTGTGTGTTGCTAAAATTGATAATGATTTCAAAGACATGTAATTTCAAAATAATTTTATTTTACTAAAATATGTTCTTAGATTAATTCATTAATTGTAGAACTAAGCATATTGTGGAAAAATCTGTTGTTGGTATTTTGAACCATAAAAATGGAGCTCTAATTCAATTATCAAATGGACATGTATTATTGTGGAATGAAGAGATGGACCAAGTTGATTCTTATCTTTATTTGCCTGAAGAGTGTACATGTAGTAATATAATGAACAATAAAATATATGCTCTAGGTGTATCAAAACGGCTTTTTGAAAATGATAAAGTGATTCTACACAATGTAGGATCGTTTTGTATTCGTTATCCATTTGTGTTAGCCGCCACATTAAATCAAAGGCTTATAGCACATAATATACAACCTACCAAAGTAATATTAAATATTAATTATTTTTATGAAAAATCAATAAATTATGTCTATTTCAGGATATTGATGATCAATATCAACGGCGAGTTGAATCTGGGTCAAGAATTATAACAGTAACTGGTAATTCAGTTATTTTACAATTACCAAGAGGTAATTTAGAAACAATCAGACCAAGACCTCTAACAATTTTATCAGCTGTTGAACTTCTTCGAGAAAGAAAATATTTTATAGCATTTGATCTTTTACGTAAGGAACGTATAAACCTTAATGTAATATGTGATTTAGATCCTTTAAAGTTTATTGAAGATTTGAATGAATTCATTATTCAAATAAAAGATTCATCTTGGATAAGTTTATTTATTACTGAATTAGAAGACAAAAATTATTTAAACACTATTTATGCTTCTCAGTTCCAACAAAATAAAGTAGAAGAATTAGATAATAAAGTATTCACTGTGTGTTCACATTTAATGGATATGTTAAACAAACTTGATACAAACAAATACGCTTTTCCATTACTTGGATGTTATGTTAAATTAAAACGTTTTGATTTAGCTTTAAATCTTGCATCTCTAAACAATGACTATTTAAAGCATTTACTATTTTTAGTGGATGTAGACAAATTATACAAAGCTTCACTTGCTGAGTATAATTTAGAAATGGCTATGAAAATTATAAGTAAGGGTCTATTATTTTATCTTTGATAATAATTTATACATTTCATTTGATTTACTATGTTTATTTCGTATCTCTAGATAATTCTCAGCTTGATCCAAAAGAATATGTCCCATTTTTAAGAGAATTAGAAAAAATGGAATATCATTACATGTGTTTTACAATTGATAATAAATTAAAGAATAAAGAATCAGCCATAAAGAATTTAATTCTTTGTGGAGGACAGTTTGATGAATGTTTAAAATATATTATTGATAACAACCTTTATTCTTATGCATTAACCTTATTCAATAAAGATCAAAATGAGTAAGTAACACGAATAAATTTACTTTATTTTAAATAGGAAACATGTTTTTGTTCTAATAGTATTAATTGGTTATGAATAAGTAAATACAATTAATATAAGTAAAATTATATCTTATAAACATTAGGTAAGCCTACTCTGAAAACATATTAAATTTCCAGTTTCTAAACGTATTTTAAATATTAAAGAAATTAGTAACTTATAAATGCATTTGTGTAGAAATCTAAATAAATAAAACATCTTATTTGTATTTTGTTACCAATTTTGAATTTTAGCTAGTATTAATTAATTTATAATATAATAGTTATAAAATTATTTATTTATTCAATAAACATACTTAACAGGAAGGAGTCACCCTTTTGCACAAAAAAAAATTAATTAATTTTAAGTATAGCCCATTTGCATCAAATTTACCTGTGTAAGTATTTTAAATTAATGACTTGGTTAATTCATATCTATTAATAAGTATTTATTATGCTCATAAAATATCTCTTTATTCAAATTCTAAATCTGTGTTTGATGTTCATAAAGCGTTAAACGATGAAAATTTAACTATTTCTAAAAACAAAGATTTTTTTTTAATTAATGAAAAATTATCTAATATAATTATATTTACTTGCCACAACAATTTATAATTTTTACACAAGTCAGAAACAATATATATTGATGATACTTACCTTCTAAGGTTGTCCATCCATAAAATTTGAGGTCTTCTTTAGTTTCTTCCAAATATTTTATCCTGAATCATTTAAATGTAGTAGACTATATTTTTCTGTATGCTGCATAACATGGCTTAGATATTGAAGTTTTTGGTATTTTTATTTTTGAATTTACTATTGTATGCTTTATATAAAATAATTGTTACCGTTAATAAAATTATAGTCTATTATTACTATTATAAATTTATTTATGTCTATTATATATATATATATATATATATATATATATATATATATATATATATAATAAGATATACAAAATTGAATATAATATTGAGTAAAGAATTAATTGAAATTAGATTTGATTTAAAATAATCTACTATAATAAGTTGTGTTTTACTTATATGAAAGAAGTAAATTATATTTTTTTATTGTAGGTATAAAGTAATCGCAAAATATTTTGGTGATTTTTTATATTCTAAAATTGATTACAAACAGGCTGCATTAATGTATAATAGAAGTACTGAACGTAATAAAGCTGTCGATTCTTATTTAAAAGCTGGATTTTGGAAAGAATCCATAGAGCTGTCTTATGAACTAAATTTTGAGTAACTATAATTTTCCTATACTGATAATATAATTATGTATGTATATTATTTTATTATATTGTTGTTTAGTGATGCTAAAATGAGTCTAATTAGAACAAACATTTTGTCCATGTTATCTTCCACTCAAAAGTTTAAAGAAGCTGCAGATTTTGCTGAATTTGAGTTGAAAGATACTAAATTAGCTGTGGAATATTGTATAAAAGCTCAGGACTATACCCATGCATTGTATTTAGCTCGATCTAGATCAATACTTGATATAAATTTAGGTATAAATTTCTTAATATTTAATAAAATTGCTTAACATGGTTTTGTAATTATTCTTATACTTTTTTATTTAATATATTTGCATACATACATAATATATTTTCTTTAATAAAATAAATTCATGTATTTTTGTTTTTCAGAAAATCTTATAAAATCAACTTGTTTAAGTACTGCTCAAAATCTTATTTCTGATATTAATTCACAAAATGATACTTTTGTTACATTAGCAAAACGTTTAGTTGAAGTTAGAAATGAAAATTCTAATGAATCAATCCCCTATGGTATTATTTAGTATAATATTTAATATATATATATATATATTTAATTAATAAATTATACATTTATTTTTAGATAACTTAAATGATACAAGTTCTGAAATTAGTAGTGTATCATCTTATCGTTCTTCCAGGTATAATATATTTTTAACATAATTATATTTATCAAGCAAAAATATAATTCATTAGTAATTTAATTTTAATTACAGCACTCGCACTAGCTGTAGAAGTGCTCGAAAACAACAACGTAAAATGTGGAATTTGAAAAAAGGCAATTTTCGAGAAGAACCTACAATTGTTTTGACTTTGAAGCAAATAATGGAAAAGATTGAAAAATTTAAAGGTAATTTGATCAAATTAGAATATTTACATAAATCAAGGAACTTATAAATTAAATTAAATTATTTTTTTTTAACAGATGATGTAAAAAATATTTGTGTCTTACTTGTCAAATTTGAAGAATTTAATATTTGTCGTGATTTGCAAACAGCAATGGAATCTTTTCAAACTACCATACTTAATCATAAGTCTATTGTTTGGCCTATTTTTGTAAG
>JASXSY010000016.1:0-286071 GCA_034509805.1 Sipha maydis | reverse complement strand
TTTTCTTATGTTAGTGTAATATTATGAACAGTTAAGCATTTATCGATGAAATACAATTTTTTAAATGTTTAGTAGTTTTTATGTGGTATACAAAATTTCGGTTTTTATTTCAAATAGTTACAAAAAATCGTATTCAGCTGTTGCATTGGAACTGCACGCAACGCTTATGGGTATTACTACAGTTCAGTGCTTTCCGTTTGAATTTAGAATTTTGAACTTCTAGCCATTATTTGTTATAAACCATGGTTTTTGTTCATTGAATACAATACTCGAATAATTATAAAAACCTGGGCATCATTAAGAAAAAAATAACCTCAAATTCCTTATATAACTACGGCCCTATTCGTACAACCCATAAATAATTATTATCAACACACGGAAAAAATATTTAATTGTTGATTAAAAACGAATTCTCAATTTAAAATACAGGTGTGTAGTTTGAATTAGATGACTTTTATTACAGGAAATAAGTGTGGTCTGTGACTTGTCGTTGTATCAGTATAATATAATGGTTCAAAAGTTTCCATTTCGGACCTATTGCGTGCAAATACATGGCAATAGAGAAAATAGTAGAGTGTACATTTCAATACGAATTAATATTAAACTATATAAATGTATCAAAACTGGGAAAGTTATTGATATTAGTGATTTTCTAAGTTAATATTAAGATAGAAAATCACTAATATCAATAACTTTCCCAGTTTTGAAGATGTAGTTACATGAAGATGTAGTTTAAGTTAATATTAAGATAAACTACATCTTCATGTATTCACTTATTTAACTTAGCGTAATTTATCTAAGTTACGAGCAATAATACAAGGCAAATAACAAGTTATCTTTAGAAAATACTATTTATTTATGGTTTTTCTTGTTATATTCAATGTAGTTATACAAACTATACACTTTTGATACTCTCATAAAAATCACCAACAAAAAAATGCTTAAAATATGATTCGTTTATGTTCTAAATCTTAAAGTTTGATAAATATAACAAAAAAAAAAACAAAAAAAAACAAACACGTTTTACAACTGAAGAATTTTAGTTTTGTGAGTTATACATTAGGTAATAAAATAACTTTTTTTTTTTATTAATACTTTGTTTTACAATTAGGATCCGTAGTTATTGTCCTAATAAAAAAAAAAAAAAAATTAGACGCTTGCTACAGCTTAACTAAGAATACAATTGTTACAATCAAATGAAACTTTAAATTAAAAAGTCAGCTTGGTAGAAAATATAAATAATTGATACGATTACAGCAGGTGAAAAGGAAGAAAGAACGGACTTCAAATTAAATGAGATCTTACTAGAATTAAATATAATTATGAAGAAAGGAGGCTGCGTGGATAAAAATGTACAAAAAGAATATGAGGAATGTCACAAATAGAGGGAAAGTTATAGTGGGTGCAAATAGAGGAGTCTTTCAGAGAAATAAGAAAGGAGTGAGAGAAAAGTAACGTATTGCTAAATCAAAGTCTAGAGTAAGAAACCAGAGTTTTTCTAGGTAAGTTAAGATTGTAAAACCACGGGTTAATTGGAATAGTAATAACAATTTCCCCATACCAGGAAATGAAATGGGGAGGAGGTTTTTCCCGTTATTTAAGCCAGTTTTTACACGTGATTTTTTAGTATAGGGAAAAGTCAATCCAAAATATAGGTTTGTTAGGTGGATAGTACATGGTAGAATTTTATTTGGCTAGAGTCGACATTCTCATTCCCAAAGATTTCTATGTGGCTAGGAAGCCATATAAATTGAATGTTTAAACATTAATAAGATAGCTTAAAAGTTACAAGTTTAATTACTGTTGTGAGTTAAAAATACACACTCGCACGAAATAATATTACGTATAACGTAACATTATAATATATTATGTACAAGGTAAATCGATATACAGTAGAATTCACTGTCGTATGCATGTACTCCTGCACTTCAGACACTATACAAAATAATATACTCGTATAATTCTCGTCGAGCACAAATCGTTATGCGAGAACAACGGCGAACGCCACAAAATTCGACATTATACGATTATTATTATTATTATTATTATTATCATAACTGTTATTATCTTGTACAACATAGAATTTCATGTTTAAATTCAATCTCTTAAAAATCCGATGCGGATGTGTTCACAAATCCGCCGACCAAATCCGTGGTGACATTTTGCGGTTTTATCGAGAGACGAGAATAATATATGTATTCTTACTATTATTATACTGTTATACTTCGCAGAGTTTTATCCTATTGCGTAGTAGTACTATTGCAGAAACTGTAAACTCGAATGTTTCGGTAACAGACTTTTTACCACCACTGACTTCACCGATCGACTATTGTCACTACAGTTACTGTTTGCACGGATAATAATTGATTTCGAATACTTTCGATTTCTATTTAGTTGATTGTGAACATGATTATGTCGACAATTTAACGTACCTATACGTTTCGACACGGGCGACAAACCTATCGAAAAGGTGACAGAAAAATGAGATATGAATCAGTGATCGTATTTCAGACCGGAGTGTACACCGGATAGATCTATTCAGGATCACCACTTGAAGTCAATGCGTGGAGCATTGTTCACGAGCCATCGATAGCGTGGGACTAAGGATTTAAAAAGAATTAAAATTGCCTTGTGATGAATTTGAGGTCAATCAAAAGCTGTATGCTTTACGAATTTATTTTATAGTATTTATTTCCCGGTGTACTATTTGGTACACATGATCTGATAGAGTATATTGATACTTTTATAAGTATACCATTATGTGTAAAATAGTGATATAAAACCTACTGGTATAATTATATGTTTACATCTGCTTAAAACGATTAATGTTTGTAGCTTAATACCTGACGTGTGCTGTTAAACGTGTTGTTTTAGCGAATACGATATATTACATTCAAGTAACAAGTTAAATTTGAAAAGCTCACGTCTTCATTGCAAACGTTTACTGGCATCCAACAGAAATATACAGCTGCGTTTAAGCCCAATATATCCTGCGGAAACGTGCCTTTAAACCCTCGAGAGTTTCGCTAAATTAATTTATATGAATATAACCTACATTAATATGTAAATGAATTGTTTAAACCGTTTTGTTGGATTATTTCTTTTAAATATTGAAAAAAAATTGATTTATTTTCGATGATAACATAAAGTTTTGAAATTCATAAATCATCAATATGATTCCAGGACTCATGTAATATTAATTTGGAATCAGCTTTTAAATTTTAAATTTGCCACTTGTAATTGTTTATTTTTATACTTGATTAAAAATTTATTTTATAACTTATATTTAATGTAATTATTTAAAATTGACATTGTAGAAGTCACAAGAAATTACCCAACATAAGAGAACATGCCAAAAAAAAAAAAAAATAATAATATACAGTTTTATCGAAATCCTGTGGAATTTATCATACAACTGATAAATTATTAAATTATTAATTTATAATAATTAGCTTGTAGAAAATAACTGGAAAATCAGAAGTCTGTTCCAAAAAAAATAATATAAATTAAGTTAAAAATGTGGGTCACCGCCTCGATCAATCATTCAATATTTTTTTGAGATACTTAAAAAGTACACTAATAAGTGTCTATTTGAGTTATAGCTACTTGGACTTGACATGTTTTCGCAAGTATGTGAACTATACAGTAAGTCTAAAAATGTAAAATAAAAATATTTTTACGGTCGTTGTACTGAACCCTTTCATTTTCAACAAATTCTTTATATCGACTTAAATCACTTTACCGTTTTTATATTATAAGCTGTCGAAAAATCTTAATTCGTTCATTAAATAATTTTACTACATCAAGTCGAGTCCTTTTATTTATTTATTTATTTATTTTTAATATTTTTACTTTGATTATCAGTTTGTTATAAAGTTTTGAAATACGCATTTCGCGCCTCTGTTACTTGTTTCGTTCGTACATATAATATTTACTTGATTATTTAAAGCTCCGCAGGGTCCTTGTCATCGTAATAATAATTTTAGTGTCACGTCCCTGATGCATAATACTTAGCATTATGATTATTATTATTATTACTCTAATAATATAACCACGTGAATTAATTACTATTAACGGTTTACCGAAATCGTTGTATTGTCTCTGTATTCCACACGACAATTTAATTAAAATACGGTTCATGATTATTACAGTCCCTGAGTATTACATTTAACAAGTACCACGTGTTCCGTTAAAAATGCCCTACTATTCGACTGCTAACGACCTAAACGAATCATTTATGCCTGAGTCAGATAGTGATTAATATCAATCGCAAACGTAGCATTTATGTTATGATCTACTTCGTACGATTTATTATTTGTATTTTGACTTGTTACAATGATCGAATCGAAATAATGTTCAATTTCGGCAACGAGTTTCCCGTGTTTGCGATAGTATCTCGGTCGGTTTTAAGTTCGCGCCACGTGGCGATAGTGCGTAAAAACAGAATTAAAAATAGTATTACGTAACAATGCAGGTACAATTTCTAATCGTACACGTTTACAGGCGCCCACTTGACCGGGTCCACCTCAACGCCTATTCCACCTACAATTTTTACCTACTATTAGCTATTATACGAACGTCGTTCAATCGGCTTCTACGATCGTTTCCCCTTGTCACCATTTTCTCGTTAATCGGTCCTCGGCCGTGTTTTGTGTGCTTTCAGGTTGGCCCGGCCATCGATCATCGCCGACACTGTCATAAACAAAGGCAAAAGGGCTTCGACCGTCAGCAGCTCGACGACGATGACGTTTATCGTATCCAACGGGCCAGGCAGCGGGTTGCTGTCGAATTCCTGTCAGAACCGCATCTTGAACGTTCCCCCGGAAAATCCGGTCTAAGCAAAACCGTGTCATCGCGGCGAGTGGGCGAGAGCCGATCGCTGCAGTAGTCTTTTCTTGTCGTCGTCGTCGTTGCTGTCTTTCCAGTGAACATATCCGTAGAGTATAGTGTAACAATAATAATTATTATATTCGATTTACGTGGAAACACGGTGTATTAGAACGCTATCCTGTTTCGTCCTGCCCTTGCGTGGCCAATTACAGCCGCCTGGCGGTACAACAACTGAACATACCCGTGCACGACGTAATGTATGTACGTACATCTCACCCCGAATACGCATTACCCACCCCCCGCCTAATATCCTGCAGCATTAATATATACATATATATATATATTTATATTGTACACGTACATTTGTAAGTACTGTGTACGTGTCTCGTCAGCGTGTCGTGCAAACCAGGGGGACGGCGATGAGACTCCTGTCACATTCGTCTATATATTCATATATATATATATATATATATATATACATATACATATATATACACCCTGTGTAATATGCGTGTGTGTATATTATTATTATTTGATTTGTGTACGAGAGCGATTTCAATTTCGCGGATTTTTACCATTACGAAATATTATAATATTACGTTCGTCCGGCGTCGAGGCGGGATCACAACGGAGAGCTAGACGAATGTTCGCCTTTACGGTATCCGTGGGCGTGGCGAGTTGGTAGGTGACGGTGAGGAACGAACGTATAAAATTCGATTTTCTATAGAAATTGGAAAAATAAATTCAAACGCGATGTTGAACTTCAAACGATCAAAACATCCAGTTATGTATACTTGAAAGCCGTTGCTCATAATTTATATTTAATCCTCATATTCGTGTTGTTACGAAATGTTTTTGGAAAATGGTAATGTAAAGAAATGAAAAAAAAAAAATTATGGCGTGAGAAAAAATAATAATAGCGGATCTTTGTAAGACCAATCCGTTTATACACACTTTGCCCGAATTTTTAGGAACGACATTTTGGAAATACCGGCGAGAATTATTAATATATTCCTTGATAATTATTCTGATTTTTTTTATTGTTCGAATATAATGTGAAAAATGCACATTAAAATATAATCATCCAATTAAGATTTTCATATTCAAATTTTAGGTTTTAACCTCAATATCTCCGAACACAATACTCGTTTATGATTATAATATTTTTTAATTTCATAAAATCATATTTTTCAATGTAAAATAAGCACATCAAATCACTATAATTGATGCAACATCTCGATATTTTATTTCGATATTTAGGTAAGAGTTACAAAATTAAATTTTCAATGTACTTTCGTACGCGTATGGGTCAATATCGCATTTACAACTCAGCGTTTTTTATGATGAATATTTAAATCAGATTAATATTTATTTTATAAATCCAATACTATTAAATCTAATTCGCATGGTCCACTTATGCTATTCGTTCCTATAATAATATTATCGATATTTTTCTAGTCGTAAGAGAAATTTGTTTATCATAATACACGGATTACTTGGATATGTCTAACTGTCTTGTTAAATTTTAAATATCATAATATTAAAATTTTTTCTGTTTTTCGTATAAAACTGTTTATAATATGTTATATGTCATGTAAACTAAAAATTAAATTTAAATTGCTTTCACCAATAATTAAACTTATTTACATTTTGTGTTACTCCAAATATCCAAAAAAAACTCTGTGCATTTATTATTTAAATTATTACCATACCTACGTATGTTTACGAAATATCAGTTCGTGTATTATGTATTGCTCGTGTAATATAAGTATATATGTAGTTTAGATGATAATAAAATGTTATTATATAATACGTTATTTTTAATTGCCCACTATACCTAGACGTAATTTTATAATTATTATTATAAATAAATTGAAAACCTATGTATTAATGTTTGCATTGTTAAATATTAAGAAATATTACTATAATAACTGTCATTTTAATCAAAAAAAATATATTAAGTTATTAAAAATTAAATTGTATTTGATTTTCTATGCAATATAATAATTAGTATAAACTTAATTTCAATGGTTCGATGTTTCTATAAAATTTTAATGAATTATAAATACTTCATTTTGTTATATATTTCCATTAGATGTTAAATGTGTTCCCGTGTTTTTAATTAATTAAATTTAATTTTACATATCTGATGAATAAATACTTCCACATATTAAATGTTTTAAATTATTTTTTAAAAGATTTTAACCATACAAAAATATACTTTGATATAAAAAATGAAACAAAACAATTAATCCTAAATACTATGTTTTGTGTGTATTTATTATGGTCACAATATCGTTACTCATTATTGTAACGAAACGTAAACATACCGAACTTTGGTATATTCATAAACGTATTAGTACGTATTATTGAATATTCGACGTAATGCAGCCAAAGCACATACGCGCCCAGCTCAACGATATTTATGTAGGTTCATTGTATTTACAATTAAATAGATTTTAGGTCATTTTGTTACGTCAATGGAATATCGATTTGGAATGTAAACTAATAATCTTGTAGTAATATTTGACTATGGTAGAATGTGAATTTATTGATCAGTTGTGATGGAAATGAAACGATGAATTCGTAGAAATCAGGTGTTCGCAAACGTGCACACAGGGTGTATTCTTTCCTGAACTCAAGGAATTCTGTGAGCATTATTTTTCAGTCAACAAATGATTACTGCACTCCGTCCGAGCAATCGATAGGCATCAGCACGACTCGGTTAGTTAGTCAAAACTATTGCAATCGTATTACCGCCAATTTAATAGATCCAACATTAGATAGGCATTTACAAAAGACATGTATACACTCTGGGGCGAGAGACGTTCGCAATGAGTTTCCCTAGCCGTTCATATAAATTGGACCTTGATAACAATAACATCAAGGACGCAGAAAATACGAACATCGGGCTAAACTAAATACAGCTACATGTAGTTTTACACAGCATTCCGCATTTTCCTTTCTTTATACCAACTTAGTACATCGCGCACAATGTTTCATACCATATCTTGCTTGGATAGTTGTCTCTTATTTTTCGTTTCACTCTTATCAAAAAATAATCCCAAGATTATCCTTTGGGTTATAAATTATTTTTCCAAAATTAACTATACACTGCACTACCATGTAGTATGGATTTAAATTTATTACACCATCTTTTCCTGTTTTTCCTGTTTCTGTTTTCCTGTTTTTCTATCTGTTCCGACAGTGGATGTGCTATAAAAACGAAAAATGAAAATCCACAAAAATGAGATATACTATTAATTATGATTTAATTATCAACTTTTGAAAGTTTTAGTTTATTGTTTTATTAAATCGATACAAACCATATGACGTACGAAAAAAAAATAATTTCACCTTCTGATTAGCTGTTAATACAAATTTAGGTGGCCTCAAGTGAAAAATAATATCTTTACTTTTAGGAGAATAAAAATACTCCGTTGCTCAAGAAGAACGTAGATAAAGTAGTTTGTAAACATTTGAAATGGATACGGATGGTATAACTTTTCAAAGAAAAGACAAAATAGTTATTCAATGTTTTATAGTATTGTATAATTTTTCGAAGAAGAAAATGAAAATGAAATGTAGGATAAATTAGTTCACGTGTTAAATAAATAAAGCCTGTTTGAAAAAAAGTACGAAACGTTTTTTACTTGGATTTTATTGCTGCTTACTAAAAACACTTTGGAAATCAAAAAATAACATCTTTGAAGTACCATCCAAGTTTTTAAAGTTTATCTAATGAGAAGCAGCGTGAAACTTTTGTTACAGTTTAATACTAAAATAAAAATTTAAAACCTATATATTTCTCGCTTCACTTGGAATGTCAAACGATTCTGAACGAAATGAGTATAATATATAAGTAGTATAAATAATGCTCAAGTGTTTATACTTTACTAAGAGTAAAGGTGATAGCATTTTTTTTAAAAAATTAAAGTTTTAACAGCTTTAATATTATATAAAATATGTTTTCATAAAAATACTTCGTAGTGTATATTCGTTTGAATTTTTATAGCGATAAAATTATTGTACAAGATAAACATATAATTTTGACGGGAACAAAATTATGATTTTGAAAAAAATATTGGTAAGTAAGTTTACGTGATGTATATAATAAATTTAAAAATAAAAAAATAAATATATAGTTTTAACACATCCTTTGTCTCGTCATGAATCAACAGTTATTATACTAGGATGAAATTAAACAAATATTAAAATCTTCAAATCTGTTATGTTGGGTAGTATACGATGACAAAATCAATATTATACGAGGCCGTTACTTTGGTGATGTGTAAGACCCAGATGATTTATTACGTTGGGAAGAAGATGGAAATAATACAGGTACATATAAAATATTATATTCTCGAGATACTCGAAAAGTAATTTAAACCAACCATTTTAATTGATAAATTATCCAAAAATTAACTAGCAAATATATCTCACTGAAAATTATTGAAATACAAATCAATATTTTATATATATTAACCAATCAGTACAATATTTAATAATAGTACGTACTAAATCAAATGGTCTCGAATTGTTGATGTCTAGTACATACTATATATTTTGTCTATTGAAATTTGAGTGAGGTATTTCTGTATTAACGATTATTCAAGCACAGTTGTTAAATGTGTTTAAAATATATAGTGTATTTTCACTTGTTGCAGTTCGATGAAATATAAATTTTATAAATTAAAATTTTATTATACTACTCGAATTTTTTTTAAAAAAAAAAACACAAATGATAATATTTTTATCTATTTGCTTGGTGAACAAAAAATTAATTTTTAAATTTTAATTGATCTAAATATTTTGATAAGAAAATACTATAAAACTGAACATTTTCCGGCTTTGTATTAAAAATGACTATTAACATTCATTAGACTTCTATAGACATTATACCACAATATACAGTGTATAACAGTGTACAAAAATGTATATATTTATACATAGTATAAAACTAAGGGTTGTTTTGAATAACTGTATTCTACTTTAGAAATTATTTATTTTGACGATATGATAAAATTCACCCTTCCATTTATAATCGTTAAGTAAAATAAAATAATAACAATAAACAGGTCATGCATTGCATTGTGTCTGCTGTGCTGTAATTAATCTTAAGTTAAACATGAAGTACAATCATAATTCATACACTGTAGATGTGAACCGGAGATTTTAAAATACTTTTGATTGTTTTTGATGCATTGCATAGAAAGGAAATATACTAAATTAATATGTTAACAGGCTGTGTAGTGTGAATCCATTTTGGTGTATCACGAGTGTCATACTTACAATGAATAAATGTTAGTATTGTGATAACGAACCGCCCACATTTGTATGAATAAATGATTTAATGAAAGCTGCGTATGGTGGTCATATCGCCATAAAAAAATTAAATTGCAAAAAATTGCCGTTTTAATGCAATCGAAATATTAACGTTTAACATTAATTGATACGAGCGTTTATTGGTGCGGTATAAGATATTGATTTGGCGAACAGATAAATTGAACAAACCAGTCGACAATATATTACGTGTTCGTTAGAATGATGTGATTTGGAACAGATAATTTCTCATTTGAGTTTTTTTTACAATTGACCATCCAAGTACAAAAATGCATATAGAATATATGTTCATTAAAAATATCGTTCTTTTGTATAAGGACATTTTTTGGCCTACACAAAGAATTAATATGAACCATGAAAATCGTTTGTCTGATGTAAGCTACGAAAATTGGCATGTTTATTAACTTAAATTATTGATAATGTTCCAATATTTATAGCCATTGTCATTTTATTTGTAAAATCGATTTAATGATTTGTTAATTGTTAATGTTAACCATACAAATCAGACATTTAAACCATTCTTTGTATATTATTTATAATATTTGTTAAATTTGTATTGCGCATCAAAATACTGAGTAACTGGAAGTTAGGTTTTAAAATAAATGTTATTTTTTCGGTCATAATATAATAAAATATTTATTAAATAAATATTTCCCGTATCATGTTGAATAATGAAATGAGACATTGACATGTTGCTAAAATCTGATAGTGTTCGTTTTACCTTTCAACATAAATATGCAACACGATTGTGCTTATTTCACCTTTTTACCTACAAAAATTAAAACGGGGTTACTCTTCATGATATATAAGTATTTATCAATCATTTTCCTTCCATAATTTTCTAGGTATAATACTGATACAAAAATTAAGCTGTTAGCTTGCTTAAAAATTGTTTATAATATTGATACACACAATACACTATTTAAAATATTAAAACATAATATGAAATTTTGATTTTAATACTTTTATCGATTTTTGAGATTTTAGGGATTTTTTTTCATGCGTATTATATTTACATTTTTTTTTCTAAAATTCAATAATGGAAAATTATTTTCCTTACTAAGAATTTTATTCTTTTAATAATATATATATATTTCGTTTTCGTATTTTCTTTTGGTTCTGGATTTTACTATTTTTGTACTAATATACTAATAATTTTCCGAAATTATACTATATCTTTACTGATAAAATACGCTAAAAACTTATGTCACATTAATGTCAACATTTAAAAAGCTTGGTTGAAAATTTTTATAATATACTGGCGTCTAATTACTAGGCACCGGTATATCTTCTGAGTCTATTATTCACAGGTAGAATGCGAATATACGCCGAGTAATTTCTACATTGGTTATCATCGGTTACCTAAGTTCATGATTCTTTTAAAAACCTATATTTGCCTGTTCTGTGTGTATTTATTTTAAAATATTTTCAATTAAAAAAATATTTGTATGACATAAAAAATCTGTTGGCTTATACATTTTTTTAAAGTGATTTTTGTGTATATTAAGTTATATTAACCCATAGTTATCAATATAGAAATCACCCAGCAAATATTCGCATTTTCCTTGTAAAAAAAAATTCTAACACCTACACATATGTACGTTATAATAAATTCTTGGTTATTATACCCATATAACTACATAATATAATTATGTAGTCTATAGAATAGGTGATTGTAAGCTCGGCCTCAATTTTTTTCAGGTAAATATAATTGATATATACGCTTAAATTAAATAAAAAAACATGCCCTGATCTTCTGATATCTAATTTAAAACAACAAATTAATAGAAAATAGAATATCTGGCCTGGCAATTATGCATGCCTCTATTTTATATTATTATTATATTTTTATTATATATTATATTTTCCAATATTTATATTGGAAAAATAAATTTATTAAAAAAAAAAAAAAAATGAATGGCCAGTATTTATTATGCCATGTATTAATTAAATGTTGTGTACTGGAAAATTATTAAAATAACAACACTAATGTATCATGAAGCACAATCATGCTGCGTTTACGTAGAAACACAGGTATAATGAGCGCAATCATATGACAGCCGCAAATAGTACCTTGTGCCTTCTCATAATATTTGTCATAGATGAATTAAAATACCTCCTCTCTAATGAAAATCAAATTATTAATACATGAGCATGAAATCTCAAAGGCTTGTTATATTTTTGTTTATTACTTACTAAAATTTTTATAATTTTAAAAATCAAAATCTCGTCAAGTTTAATAAACCATTTCAATTAATTTAACTAAATAGCAATTTTAAAGGAATAAAGAAAAATAAATACAATATAATATTATTACATATATTGTAATCTATTTCGTAAGCATGTTCAATTATTGAATTATTTTAACTATCCACCGCGTCGTACTTATGCATTTGATACTTTGCACACTATGCAGTCGTACAAATATTTGATATGAATGACTATTGAGTTTGATGTTTTATGTCAATCATTTTGTCAATTTGAATATTTTATAGGAAGCAGAGGTCAACATTGAAGAATTTAAGGATTACTAAACGGAATTTTTGGACTACAGTTCCTTATTATTATATAACTATATAATTTGCATATTCCTGCTATTTACGGAAATAAGGGAAAATACGAATAATATACGTAGAATAAGGAGAGCAATTATTATAAATTCTTTATATTCATATGCTTTTATCTATTTTCTTTTTTTAATAAAATTCAAAGCTATTAGTTTACTATCATTAATCCCAGAAGTATCAAGATAATTCAACATTCAGTCGAATAATTTTTGTACATATGTTTAAATGAATTTGAAATTTGTTCGTATAATTTGTGTAACAGAATGCGATCATATTTCACTTTTGTGGGAATTGTATCCGTCAATTTTTTTTTTTAGAACCAGTTCAATTTAATTTGTCAAGCATCGATAGACGTTTTGAACGTCACTCATCGTGTGATTTCATTTTACAATAATTTTGATTATTAATCACTGATACACTTGCGACATGCATTTTTTTGTAATCTTATACAATTCAAGTTAGCTAAATTATACGAGTTTGCTGCTGATTTAAATAAATCGATGTTTAAAGTTTAAACACGTTATGAAAAAGCGTAAAAATAAAATTTTAACATTCTGTATTTTTAGTCATAAGTAGTTCACTTCAAAACTCTTTTTGCATCTTTCACAACCCATCTAAGGTGGTTTAAGTTCTCAAGTAATCAGGAATGTGATAATTAAGTATTTAAGCGTTAACGTTAATATCACGTTGTATACAATTTCTTGTCAAACTTTGAGTTTTATTTTTATTTTTAATAAATGTTATATCTTCAATACAAATAATTGTGCCTTCTCATAAATTATATTCATTAAATCATACATGAAAATTATTCAAAATGTTTTTTGTCGAACTTATTATATAATAAAAAAAAAAAAAAAGAAAAAAAACTAATAATATAAAACTTATAATATTAGTATTATAAGTAATCAAACATGTTTGAAAATGTATATACTTCTATTGATTCACAGGATAGAATTCATTATATAAAACTATAATTTTTTTTTTGTATTTATAAAACCTGTAAATATATATCTTTATAATGTGCTTGATTGATGTGAAAATAGTGGTCAGATTGCAGTCTTGATTGTAAATCCATCCAGTGATAGAATTTCATGACAGTGTACAATTTTTAATCATTTAAAAGGTCTCGGATCCGTTTGCGTTTCAAATGCCTTTAGAGATCATCTGGGATGCTGAGAACATATAAGTTCGAAACAAGAGGATTGTGATGGTTGGATAAATTTGAGTGGAAACATTTATAGAGAGTGTAAACTTCTTCTGTAACTGTTAGAATGGAGAGGTCATTATGGATTGTATCATGTGAGTTAACGAAAGGTGATTTTGTAACGGAAAGATTTAGAATGGAAAGTTTGGAAATTGATTAGATTCCAAACCTTAGCTGAAAGCTAAAGTTGTATATTATATGACCATATGATATAGGTTTTAAGAGCAGTTTATAAAGGAAAATTTTATTATTTAGACTGATGAGTTTGAAAGTTAGAAGGGGTGGTAGCTGCCAAGAAAAATATAAGATTAAAAAAAATAAATAAAACGTGATATTTAAATTAACACGTATTTCGAATGAAATGCGGACCAAGAGATTAGACGATGTATTAATCAAAATAGTTTACTCTTGAGCTACGATTTAAATAAAAATACGCGTAGACTCTTTTTTAAATCATATACGCACTTCAACTCAATTCGTCGCTGGTAGATTGTCTTGCGTAACATGTATACACATAGGCATACATCCATATAGTGTTGTTTTTACGCAGAAAATCGTCGGTGATATTTGAATAACGTAAATACCTCCTACGGACGGATGTCATAACGGATGACCGAGTTTCTATTATTTTCCCGCCGTGTATTGCGTTTCGCGTACGCATGCTTAAAAGGGATGATGCCGTCCGTGTGGAAACCGTATACGGGATCGGCAATTAAAAAGCTGCGCGGAACGGGTGCTGTGTCGTGATTCTTCGATACTAGTGTACCACCGCAGGAAGTGTGTAGTACATCGTGAAATAATTGTTGTTACCAATGTTACTTATGCGCCTTTGCGAACGGGTGCACGACGGAAAATGCGCGGCTATATTGGTTGTTAATTATAGTGATCCAACTGATACTTCACGGAACACGCGATGTGCGTGATTTCAAAGTATATTTACCCGCCTATTTCGTGATGTATATTCTTAGGAGCTCACGTCACAAACAATGATCGCTCATGTCACAGCAAGACAATTAAAAGATTAATGTATTTCTTTAAGTTTAAATTCACCACGGGTTCAGCTATTACTGTGAACTTGTAAATGTGTACAATTTAACAGCGTTAAAACATTTAGAGTGTGGAAACAATTAATACCGAATAAATATAAAAATATATACACGTGAAGCACTGTGCTTTGTGAATGGGCCGTTTTTGCTCTCTCGTGGTCTACAGTAAGAAAACTCGACATGCGATTTCCGATAAAAAATAACGAGAATTAAAAGATTTCTTTGTATAAGACTCCTAAGCAAATACAAAACCAATCAAAAACTTTAAAATCAACATTCCTTAATATTTTCACTCTTATTCAAATCATTTTTTAAACTTGAACTTTTAAATCAATAAAAATTAGCATTTTTCTTAATTTATGTGTTACAAAGAAAGTGGTCAAATTAAAAAAATAAATAAAACTTTAAAGAAAAAAATGCTGAAATAAATTATTTATTAGATTTGTCGATAAAATAATTATTAGGAAAAATGATGGTGGATTTAAAAAACTCTAGATACAATTTGGTTTAAATATAGTTTATAATATAGTTTCTATTATGTTTATAAATACTTTTTGTAAATATTGATAATGTGACAATTGAAGTGTAGTAATATTTATGACAAAGTTACAATATGGGAATTTTAGAATTTAATGTTCTATCATCAAGATTTTATGAGCGTTAACATAAAAATAAGTATTCATTTACAATGAAAGTAATACAGAAGTAATTGAAAAAAGTTATGAAGTACATAGTTAAACAGTATGGATTTAAATTTTTATAACCTAGAATTATTTATGTATAAAGTAAATGGAAACATAAACACCGAATTATGTTGATGTTATTTTTTAAATGAATTATATTATATTTTGATTTGTTAATTTTTTCTAAAATTTCACATTTATTTAAAATGTCTCTCTTGAAGAATTAAAAGTATTTATGAATTTTAGGATTTAAAATTGTTATTTCTAATTATTTTTATCACGTAGCCAAAATATTGAATATTTTATAATATTTTAATAATTTTAATAACTTTTTTACAATACATAAATACATATTATAAGCTTTTGCAGTGATTTATAACTAGTGTATCGCAAAAAAAAAAAAAATTAAAATATATGGTGTTAAAAATAAATTTATCAAAAATGAAACACTCCGTTTTAACAATATAGGATGGATTAAAATCTATGGCACTGAACTGGACTTTGCGTCAGAATTTTGTAATGATGTGTATCATTCGACCATATATCATGTCTAAGATAAGTTGTATTAATGTACACTCTAACATATAAAAATCCGATAAATAATGGTTCTTTCGATACCCGCACAGACAACACAATTTAAATAATAAAAACTTAACCCAACAATACACCATTGACATCTAAGTAAGTTAAACCTTCACTGGACCTGTTTAAGGTCCATTCCATCATACTTCGCTATATAATAGGGACACACAACCCTCTACCAAGTTCTTGATTTTAGATCGTCAGTGCGTGTGCACTGACCATTAGATTAATCAAGGAGTCTCTTGTAATAAGTGATTATTACGTGCGATTATTTCACTTTTAAATTCATTTTTAGATTTAATTTTTCTGTACGAGTGTTGAAAAGTGTCCAGCTTCAGTTTATTAAATCATGTATCTATCTCGCTTTATTTTAACCGCATCATACACCTACGATAATTATAATTTTTCAGCTCGTCAGTACCCGATTACTGTGAAACAAATAAGTATTATTTTCATATCAGTTGCACGGATCGACTCTCGAACTTTTGTAGCCCCGAGAGCTCTCCTTTGAACATGGAAGAAGGTAATCAACCTACTATACCCTATTCCATCTATCGACCCTCTTTATTATATTTCATTTTTACATTTGTATTTTTGGGTTATTAGAATTATGTTACAAATGCGATTGGATACGGGTTTTTCCTTTTTCTTGCTATTCTCGAAGATAGCGTACCCCATCACTAAATTGTGATCAATTTATGTAATACCTATATTTCATTTTATTATAGGTAAACGAAATTTTTTATCTAACCACGAAACGCATAAAATATAATATAGCGTATGGTCATATTGACAGATGGAAATCGGAGAGTAAAAATGCGTGTGATTACAACAGAATACACTCAAAATGGTTTGGATAAAAGTGAAACATATAGGTGAGAAACTCGACGATGATAGCAAAAGTCTTAAAGAATAATAAGGAATTTCGATTAAGAATAGTGGTTTAGACAACAAACCCGGTCCGGAATGTAATTTTTTGAGATTCGGAATGTACGAACTATTGCACAGTGTAGTTACATTACATTTCTAATAAGATGCGATAGTTGTGTGTGAAAATGTTTAGGCATTCGTTGGGGTTATACGAGCGTCTCGCAACGTTCAGATTATGTTTGTGTGAAGCTGTGCGTGTCTGGAACGGAAGGAAGTTCTTTGAACATTCGTTTGATACACATAATACTCGCTGAATCACCCGACGTTGCCCGGAAAAATAATTGTAAGTGTTCAACTCCTTTGGGTGGAAATCGCTGAGGAAACAATGTCATTTTAAGACTAAGTCGTTAACGACCATAGATATGTCATGGAGAAGAGTTGTGTTGCTGTGTCGATTTTCGTGCGACGATGATTTGAAATCGATATATGCATACTTTTATCATGTAACGTATAGCGAGTTACCCGTCGCGGTTTTACCCGCGAAACTGTAATAGGTTTATGGTAAAAAATAATAATGTATGATAATAATCTTGTTATACAACTTGTCTTTAAACTAAAAGAAATAAAAACTGGTTCATCTTTTGCAGATCCAGTCATAATTTGAACTTCTCTCAGGTTTTTTTGAGGACCAGTAATACGTAGAAGAGTCCCATTGCACGTTTTTGACTGACAAAGATTTCTTAGGAGCATTATAGGAGTAACAAATTAATAAATGTGGTTGAAATTCTGTAGGGTTGAGTAGGTTGTGAAATTTAACTGGGTAATTAACTGTATTATATAATACCCGTACTGAATTCACTGATCTGTAATCTATATTTTTTGCTTGAACAGAGTCCAAAATACTTTATTTATTTCTCCTGCTGTATCATTTTTTGATATAATATATAATAATAATATTATGTAAAAACGTTTCATTAATGTACTATAAATTATGAATTTTACTGATTCAATATTGTGTAGGGGTGGCCGACCCCAAATAGTTGGGAGGAAGGCGAAGTAGAAGAAGAAGAAGAAGACTGATTCAATATTGAATCTTGTCCTTCCGAACAAAGCCAATGATCGAGTTCAACACTTGGTTTATTTGTATATTTTTCATCTGATTATATTGGTTTCCATAGTAGCTTTATTAGCAGTATAACAATAAATTAGTATATCTTTTAGCTAGTGATAAATAAATAAAGGATAATAATAATAAGAATTATTATTATTACAAAGCACGTACGAAAAAATTTAATATAGCTCAGACGCCTTAGAACCTGCAACTAAAATGTGATGTACTCGTGCGTATAATATGCAGCTAGAGTCTTACGACTTATAAGTACTTACTGATCTATATAGTATACATATAAATACATACTTATGTATATACTCGTATATATATGTTTACATATATTGTATACATCGTATACATATGTGTATTGATTCTGGTATATAAGTTACACGTAAAATTTTGTTTATTTTTGCCGATTCATAAACCTTTTAAATTCAAAATTTTGAAAAATCATTTCTTAGTGCACAGTGAAATTGTAATTTTAATTTACCCTCAAAATTTAAAATCGATAACTCTAATATGTTCGACTCTGCGTTGATTATGCATTAGTAACTCAGGACAGTTTCGTTTATGCATATTTATATATTTTTCCGTAGTTACACCGAAGTTTAGACTTAAAATTTAAGACAAAACAATCATGACAATCAGAGAGACCAACAGATGAAAACGAACGAGAATAAATCTCGACCTATAACATCAAAATTGGGCAATAGAGTTGTTCCACAAAAAGATAAGGAAGAGGATTTTATCGTTGTTAAGAATAAGACAAGTCGAAGATCCCGTTCTAAAAAACAAATAGAGAAAGCAAAAAATGAAATAATAGAAACGGGACTTATAATTAAAAATACAGAGAGAAATACATCGTTAGAACTCAAAAAACAAGTATATTCTGAAATATTAAAGAAAAACTCAAGACCAAATATAATTGTAACGAATAATATTAAAAGCATCGGAGACATATACATCAAACCGGCTGACCGGAAAACATGAGAAGCCATATTGAAAAGTAACCTTGACGTGATCGAACAAAAACCATTAAAGCCAAAATTATTGGTGTACAATGTTGATAGTGACTTGACTGGTGAAGAAGTCATCAATGATTTTATACATTTCAACGTTGAACTAAGAAACACAGAAAAAGAAAAATATAACGCAATTAGTAAGAAATCTGCACAAGGACAACATTCTTCCAGAAAAGTATCTTGGTTACTGGAAGTCGATCCGAGTATATATAAAAAACTTGTCAATGGACGATTCTTCATTGGTATGTCTTATTGTAGAATCTAACCTTATGATCAAGTGACTCGGTGTTTCATATGTCAAAGATATGGACATATAGCAAAATACTGCCCAACAAATGTACAAACATGTATGATATGCACATCACAAGAGAAAGATCACGATTGGAAGAACTGTAAAGCAAACCCAAAGTCTGTAAGCTGCGGAAAGAATGAGCCGTCCAACCATCTTGATTGTCCCTCAAGATTGAGGGCAATAATACAAAGGTGCAAGAAGACTAACTATGGAAAAAATCCAACATGATTAGTTTAAAGATAATACAAATAAATGCAGCGAGAAGTCAAATAGTGAACGACGAACTCCTGCATTTTAGTCACAAAAATCAAATTTACATAATATTATTACAAGATCCTCTGTTGGTCGGGGAATAGACCATCGGTTGTTCCTGCCTCTCATAAAAGGCAACTAAAAGAGACTTGTAGTAGGGCAGCAGCTATTACAATATTGGGTGTAGATTCATCATCTACACGCCAGACAGCAACCAACAGATACGGGAAACTGTACGACTGGTGGCTGCACTACAATACGGAAGGCAACGGGAAACCACCATATTAATATGCCAAATATCAGCAATCAACATGTCTTCTTCTAAAGATAAGAGGGAAGATTAAAATGAATGCAAACCGATCTTCGGATTGAAACCATAGAGAGAGACACCGATGTGACAAGTGAAACCGAATGCTTGCGGTCGCGACAACTTTGATGGTGTTGTGATGCTATTATTTTCTTAGGTGGAAATTCGATTTTTAACTCTGTAAGTGAAAGGGATAAAGTTTGAAAAATATTATCATACTTGATACAATATTATGGTGTATTCGAGGAATATGTAATTGGTGTTTTCATACGTAATGTGAAAAACTGAGTACAACGCCATCTGTATAAAGTAATTTAATCTCACCGTGATTTATTTTGTTTACTGTTTCAGATACTAACAATGTCAACAATAGTATTTTAACTTATTAGCAATACTCAAAATAGATAAATATGGAATGAACTAACGAATTATTAAATAATAATTTTGTGGATATTTGCTTTAAAACCTGAATAATTCCGCGTTAAATCGTTTTATTCAATTACAATGGGATCACTTAAGTTACCGTGCTTTGGAAAATAATTTTCCAAGATAAAATATTTGTTGACAAGTTTAAAATGAGAATAAATAGAGATATTATCTCAAAGTTTTTTCCAAAATAATTTGTAGCTTTTTTGGAATAATGTTTGTTTTGTTCGTTCAGAAGCTTTTCCTTTGGTTGAAATTTTTAACACTAAAAGTATAATTTTTTTCTTAGCTCTATAGAATATTTGGCAATGTTGATATATCTCACTACTATCACTTAGTTTTAAATTTTTTTCTTTCGTATAATAATAATCGTTAGCGGCACAATTTAATAAAACTTTGATTTAACTTTGTGGAATCATTATGCATTATGTTCAGGTATGTAAGTTACTTATCTTGAATTTATATAATATAATTGTTTTATTGTCTTAAAATGTTAATACACATGTAATAACAACCTTTTACATAATATTTAAATATCGGTGCGTCCGAAAAGCATGCCAAAAAAATTAACATAAATTTGAATGTCCGAGTTGCAAACCACGTCTTGCAAGGGTCTGTCCGAATTTCATGCCCCGTCTTAGTGGTGTATGTCCGAGTTGCATGCCGGGGCGTTTGGACTAGTGCTCTTGATTTGATTTGGGTAATACCCGGGTACCCGTTTATCCGGGTAATACCCGATTTTGTGGGTAGTCAATGTTTTCTTAAATTATACATTACACAATTATTCGAATAAAAAATATCTAAAAAATATAAAAATTATCAATAAAAATATAATCTAAGATATACATACCTTAACATACCTAAGATCATTAAGATATGGTTATCGAACATAAACAGATAAGAAAAAAACTAAAGTCTAGTTATTTTTACTTAATTTTAATCATCTAAATCATCACAAAAAAAAAAAAAAAAAAAAAAAAAACAATCCATTTTCAATCATACCCATGGAATTCGCGGACAGTACCTACCAAGTCTGTCAAAATGAGAGGGAAAATGAATTGATAAAATTCAAGATGCCAGGATATAAAAAATAAATAATAAAAAAAATTGCTAAAATCGAACAGGCATGCAATTCGGACAGAACCCTATAAGACCTGGCATGCAATTCATACTTTTTTTTTTTGCATGCAATTTGAATACAGTCTTAAAAATCACTGATTTAGTATCCTAGGTATATCCATTTTTTTAAATGTATTATTTCCATATAAACAACTGTTTTCTATATCCATAGATATTACAGACAAAAATGTACGTGATTTTTCAATCAATTTTAGTTACATTATTGATTTTAGTATTTGGCAGTAAACTAAATCGATTACATGGTTTTATTATGTTCCTACAATTATTAATATAATAACCTAATAATACATGGCAATATTTTATGAGGTAAGTGTAAGCATTTATATCTTTGTATCTTTGATTGATCGATCACTTAATTCACATAATATTTTGTGCTTGTAATAGTAATATACCTATTCTTCTTATAGTCCGATTAACTTGGTCTACTATTTAAGTTTTTATCATTTATCAGAAGAAAGAGAATGATTATGTGAATTTAGGTTTCTATAGCTAACATTACTAGTTGATATCAATAAATGTATGGCAAAGAAAACTTCGTTATAAAATAATATCACCATTCCAATCATTTAACCCAACCACTTTTGGATTTGATTGTTAACATAATTGCAAAGTTATTATATTTTTAACAGTTTGTACTCTTAAGAAACGCATTGTGTGATTGTATTTTTATATTCATCGTATAATAATTAAATAGTATTTATAAATACGGTTTAAACGACGAGTATTTATCACTGAAGAGATTATTTTATCGTTGATTACTAACAAAAAAAAAAAATCGCGTTTGTTTGAAACATTTTATTGGCGCCTCACGACACAATATAATCGTAATTCCTAATGCATTTATCAGGTCAGTTTGGGTTAGCAAATCCGTGATGCAAACGTTGAACATTAAAAACGTATACGGTCTGTAATACAAGTTTATAAACTTAATAAAAATATAAGTTTCTGATGAAATGCGTTTGGCACAATGCGCATGTAACCGGAGTACTTTCTGTTACAATCAGTTATCGAGTTTATCGTCACGACTCATAAAAATACTGTATTATTTTATAAAATAAAATGATAGGACACGGAGGAAAAAAACGATTTGGAAGATTTGTCACCAGTGTTCTAGTTCAAGGATAGACTACTGTCGTATTATACGTTATCCTTCAAACACTAGGAAATACGTGACGGATAATTCGATTTCCATTTGAATCAATCGGATTTAAAGTATTTCGGCTCATAAAATAAATTTATCAATCAGATACTATTGGATAGTATTGCAGTTCGATTTAGTATATATTTTTGTCGATAAAGCTATATGCATAGTCCTTGTGAGCAATGTCTTACCTCACTTTCGCTGTAGTAGATTTTAGAACAAACATTATTCTTAACTCAATCGAGTTGTAAACTATGTAGGTACCTCGAATAACCATCAATGCAAAAAGTCAATGGTCCCCCATAAATGACGATTTTTTTTAACGATTTAATGGTCTGCAGAAAACAAATATTGTTCAAATAGATGTTTTTATGCAACGAAGCTTAGCTAAGAAAAAAAGGCCTTGCAAGTCTTAATAATGAGTGCAATGCTAAATTAGTGGGGGAAAAAATATTATTAAAATAAACGTATAAATTACATCTAAGCATTATTAGTATTAATAAATTACAGTCCTATAACTATACCATAGAATGACCTAGAAAATATAGCTCAAAAATTACGAAAAGTTACAATACGTTAAAATTATTCAAATAATTAAACCAATTTCAATAAAGTACATAGAGGGAAAGAAAGTTAATGTATGAAATAACGTAATTACAGTTCGAAATGATAATTATGATTGGATTTTATTAATTAATGTAGGAAAAAGGAAAAGAAAAGGCTCTATATCATTTGTAAATTTGGAGATGAAGAAAGTGAATAATGTTTTTATGATAAAAGAAAACAGAGTATAATTTTGACGAGAACAAGTGACATGAGCATATGATAGATTGGCGGAAATGATACGATACGTAGGCGTAAAATAATTATTTTCAGTTGAAAGAGTAGGTATGAAAATAACTCATCTAATTGGACGGATAAAGCGTTTAAGTTTTGTGTTATCTTGACAACCTTTATAATTTTCAGTGTAGTTATCATCACATAAAACACATATAATAGAAGTACGCTGTTCGGTATATAAATTTAAGCTGTGGTCTTCTCTACATATAAAGAAGCATGTATTGTGGTGTCACTTTTTCGGGGAATTTCCGTAAGACTAATATATTATGTGGCTTTACAATTAATTTTACAAGATGCAAAATGTTGATTTTCACTAGATCCCGCTCTGCACTTACATCTCAATACTTCCTTAATGGTAATGCTGCTTCCCACACTGTCGATCGTGTCATGGACTTAGGTTTCAAGCTTATCTCCAACCTTGATCCGAGTAATTATATTGGACATATTGAACACGTATGTTTCAAGCATTAAAAATTATTTGTTTTATCATAAGATCATTCAAAGATATTCGCCTAAAATTATCGATTGAAAATGCTTTACTGTGCACTTGTGTGCCTCATTTTGGAATATGATACTGTAGCCTGAAACTCTTATGCCGCTGATGATTCAAAACACTTTGAGCGTGTTTAACACAGATTCTTTCATTTTGCTAGTTTCACCCTAAACATTTCTTTTAACCTCATCATTATATACCGGTTACTACTATGGTCTGTCTTCCTTAGCTGAGCGTCTACTGGATTTAAGTGTGGTATAAGCCACTCTAATTATCTAGAACACTGATCATTGAATTTGGTTACATGATATAAGTGTACGAGTACCTGGAAGGTAATAAATAATTAAGCTTAATACTACCTGAATGATGATGATTGAAAATTTAGGTAATTAGGTGGTATATAAGAAAATATTTAAGCTCTACTAATTCAAAAACCTGTGAGAGCCACTGCGTCGACGTATCGCTGGTATTAATTTTCTTGCAGCATTGTAGAAAATTATATTATTGAATTTCTAAAAAAATTTTAGACTGAATTTATAAAAGATAATTTTCTATAACCTTATTTAGATAGTTAAAAACCTGTTATTATTTTGTATTTTATATTAATTACGAATATTGTGTAATTGAGTACTGAAATAGAAAAAAAAATTGAGGCATGGAGAACGTCTTTTTAATGAACAGTTGATGAATTTTGTTTTCAGTTTTGTAATTTAAGGAAGAGGTGTGGCAAAATGTTATTGCCTCTGGGCAGCAAAATTTTAAATAAGACCCTGCTTTTAAGGTCCTTCATTGTTTCACTAGTAACTGATTTATAAGTGTAAACTGTGTTATAAACAAAGTATAAACACGTTTTGTTTAATGTCAAAAGCAAAATCATTTTCAGTAAAACGTTATCAAATTTTATTGAAAATTGAAAAATGCAGGAAATATATAGTATTAATTAAACTTGGATTAAAAAATATCTACTTACATTATAATATAATATAATTAATCAAAAGTAATTTATGTTTGGCAAAAAAATTACCAATCGTTAAATTCTAACTCTTTCGTGTTTATAGAATTCCTTAGTTCCTAAGACGAGACATCAGTGTAATTTATCTTCTACCAATAGATTTCAAGAACTTCCTGTGAGATGTAATTTCAACATTTAGTCACGACCCAGAAACTTTTGATAAGTCAATATGATCGACGTCTATAAGTAGCTCGTGATTTTCTTAGTAGAGAATATCAGTGCCACCTGCGCTTCAAAATTGTCATTTAGATGCAAGTAAGACGTTTATGAATTTGGTCCACCAATATCAAATTCTAAACGCATTAAAAAAAATATTTGAATAATTTACTAGGTTTCGCAAGTTTATCAATAACACTTAGGAGTTTATGACTGTTCCTCAGGCAAACTAATCAACTTCATGTGTTAAGTCAAATTTCTACTTCCGATTTGCGAGTTCATTTGCAACATTTACTCATTTAAAGCTCTGTTATGAACTTTCAAAGTTATGTGCTCGGATCATCTATAGAGCCCGATTTCCATAAAGATGACAACAAAAAATGTTTAAATACTATGGTTGTCCTACAAAAATATATAATAACCGATTTTATTTACTTAACTTAATATAAAAGAAAATGGTCAATTTTTTTACTAGAGTTTTGAGTGACTAAAATATTCTGAGGTTGAATTCGATAGTAAGCCGCATAAAGTCGTTGAGCTCAGCTGGTCTTAACTTCACGTCCAACACGTGTAAGAATTGATCGATTCACATGATTCATAAACCAAAACATTTATTTTCGGTATAGTGATTTTATGTATTAAACTCGATGGAAGTATTAAAATTTGTATACAACTTTTATTTTACTTAAATATTTAAAATATCAAAAGAGATATATTTGTAAAATACGTATCTGGAGACATAACGGCATAACCAGTTGATTGGAGGACATGTCGTTCGTTTGCCACTCTTCACGAATCAAAATAAAAATAAACTGTCGTGACGATAGGATATTTAGGATTTAAAATATTTAAAACACTAAAAGTTTTATTACAATTTTGATACTTCTATCGTCTTTAACGCATAAACTCATACAGTAATATATAAATTAAACTTCGAAAATAAAATGTTTATGTTGGTAAATCATGGTGTTAAGCCAGAAACTTGTACGCATATAAATAAGACAGGTCATTACAACAAGACGTGCTTAATGATATAGGTAGATAAGCTCAGTTGAAATAAAGTTGAAATACTTCGAGTTTTCTAACAATGCATACGTGCACCCGGAAATAGATTTCGATGAGTAGTGGTCCTTAAAGGGAATATACTGTTTCCAAATAAAGAAACGAAACCATACTTTTTTTGCTCGCTTAAATATTAATTAATATTATTAAAATTTCTTCTCGATATACTTATTATATGTTCAAGTATTACGTTCACATTAAAATAAAATAATTTTGGTTGTGATTACTGTTAAACAACCACCAATCTGAGAGAATCTAAATTTGTGAACCCATCCTTCGTTTAAATAGGTACGTACGACATACGCTGTAAATTTGTTTTCGGCCATACTATTTGTACAACCTTTAAAATTTTCTTAGATTCTCTTATGAATCCAATAATATTATCAATATTTTATTATTAATACAAATTTAATTGAGTAAGCAAACGAAACAAAAATAATTGGGAAACTTTTAATTTCTAATTTCCGTTACATTACGAATTATAATGTTATTATGCTGTGGATAACGAAATTATGTACCGTAAACTTATGCGTTTGATATTCTTACGAACGACAATTGATATTTTATGTCTTTTAAATATATCCGAAAATTTTATATTTGATAGACCGGCAGACAAGTGAAACTGTTAAATAATTGTTTTTGAATATAAGATTTTACTTATATTAGTCTATTAATGAACCACAAAAGAAAATACGAGTGGGCGTCCTTATAAAATCGATAGATTTTATGCTCTACTTATTGAGATTTAAACAAAAATAAATTAAATAGAGTTCTTCCGTCTCTCGAGAATTTGAACAATATAACATTGTATTGTAGAGTACACGGGGCATGAATGATGAGTACTTAAAATACGTTTTTGATCGAACAGATGTAATGTATAGTTTTATTTTGTAATCTATCATATTAAGATCAAAATAATAATATATTATTTGCTTTATATGAAGTAAATTAAATAAAAATGATGTAAATTATCATGATTTAATGTACAAAAGAATATGTTTATACAACGACGATAATGAGAGTTTATAAAAAAAAAAAACCTTATAATTTTAAAATGTTTGTAATGTTTTTTTAATAAGTCAGAAAATCAAATTTATGAAGTTTAATTAAAAAAGAGCTGTAACGACCATTCTGAAACAATTAATTAAAACTATTCAAAATAAAAAAATATTTTTGTATCAGAGTGTAGTGTTATTTTGTAAGTTATCAATCACTATAAACCCGTAGTTTAAATACTATTTGAACGACATCTCTATAAATAATGCAAAATTGTGCAAATCTCTTCGGCTTCAAGAAAAAACAACGTAAAATATCAATATTTGTTTTAATATTATTATTGTATTTATTTGTTTTCCGATATTGTATTTAAATACTTGAGTTTCCCATATTATTAGAAGTATTAAGTAAATGCTATTAATTTTCATGTTGTCTTTTAATTGCCTTATAATTTGTAACGTAAAATTATACTTACTTTTATTCATTTATTTTTTTAAAAACAATTAATATTAAATTATTTACATCGACTTGAGTTATGTTAAACTGCAAGAAAATATATTTCTGAAAAAAATTATTTCAATTGTAAACCACAATGTAATAGATTACAAACTAATCGTATTGATTATTACATTTTTGAATGTTAAAAATATACTATTGTTTTTCAATACAAGCAAATGTCTTGCCTTCGTATACTACGTAGGAATAATTATATATATATATTATATGATAATACAGATAGTTCAAATAGATATTTGAGTTTTTACATAAGTAAAAATATTTTAATGTTTACTGGGTTCAGTTAGATTGATTTAATCGCTTAAAAGACATGATTATGAGTTGCAATTGATATTAGCAGTTACTAAGGTCACTTTTTCATAGTCAGTCTGATAAATTTATATATTAAGTTCGTAATTTGAACTTGAAAATGTATAATAAATTAATTTAACGCTTTTCGTTGTTTTGCTGTTGTTCATACATATGAGTAGTTTATTTCTCAACCATAAATTAGATCCAATAATATTTTTTATCTTTGTCAAACACATCAATGATTTTGGGTGCAACAGGTGTTTAACAAAATATGAATGTCCTTGCGTAGGTGTTTTTGATTTTTGTAATTTTTCTAAAAATAGATTTTTTGAGCTATATTTTATTATGATAGGATGAGTTTCAAACGAGACTTTATTTACACATAATTAATGGATAATTTTTGAGCTAAATTGGACACATTAAGGAATTAAGACATGTATATTTTATAAGGCTCGGATTTTTAGCAAAAAATATTTTTTAATACGTAATTACGCACACAAAAATTAAAAAAATATGCAAAAGTAAATTTTAAAAGTTTATTTATGGAAAGTAAAATTAAATATATTAAAATAATTACAAAATGTATAATATAAAAAAAAAATGTGTAAATATAACATATATTATTAATTTTATAACAAGTACTCACACGAAATTACATAATGTGATTTAAGATTGTTAAATTGAATACTATTGCAAGTCGCAATATATATATATATATATATTTCGTGATTTTGGGGGGTTTCAACCCTCCCCTGGATCCGCCACTGATTGCGACAAACATTAAGCATAGCATTAATATATAATTAAATTAATATTAAAATAAAAATATAACTTTTATGCAACTCTTAATATGCAGTCGACAGTTATTTATACTAAAATATGCAAAAATATATGAACTAAAAATAAAAAACCATAGGATGTAAATATTGCATTTTTAATTAAAATTTTAATAGGAGAATTCTAGAAGAATATTTTATACTCGTAAATATACGAACTTTATGGTCAAATATAATACTTATATAATATATCAATATACCTATAATTAAACCATAGGTACTAGTTAAGTTATTAAGCAAAATTAATTTAATTTTATTATATTTTTACGAAACATTTTTAGAAATACTTTTTTACATATAGTCAACTGCAATAAAAGAAGCATATAATATGAGTTACAAGTATTTTACATTATAAGAGTGTTAAATTCTAATAAATATTGTATAGGCTTTACAGTTATACTCGTATTATTCAATGAGTTATGAGAAATAGAAAAAATAAGCATTTCTTTAGAAGCATTATAGTCATCGTTGTCCACCTAAGGTATCTACATACCTATTTAGGTGTCAAATACATTAAAATTGGATATCACATACCTAAATCTACTTATGGTTGAACATATGCGTTAGATTAATTTAAAAAACATAAGAATAATATAAAATCAAGGTATTGCCAGACTAATTGGATTGTCTCTACTCGCTATATGCAGTACATTAGTTTGATAAATGTATATCGCCTCTAAAATATAAAATAAAAATACCAAATTAATAAAAATAAATGTTATTGAAAATATTAGAAAATAAATGAGGACGTTTGCGCGTAAAACAAACAATGTTATAACGTGATTGTGACTTATTTTCAATTAATTATAAAAGTACTTAATGACTCTAGAAATCCTTTTTAACAAAAAAACGTAATTTCTTGCCACTGCACGTCACTCGCTGCACGGTGATGATGACGTTTTCTACGAAATAAAAATCAAATTCCTAAGATTTTAGAAAAATCACTCGTGTAAAATAATACGAAGACTCGTGAGAATGAACGGTAGAGATATGGTCGTGAGGCATGTTAGTATGAATGCACTTTTGATAATGACCAGGGTTGTTTACCGGAAACGAAAGAAAGCTTGTCTTCGAAACAAACAAATAAATACGCATTCACATACCGCTTTATGAATCAATTCTTAAATGAATTGTTGGGTGGTAGAGTAAATTCTCCGTCATTAATCTTATTTTTACGTTTTAGAATTCCACGACGTTCCATTACGATCTTCCATGTCCCTTTGTGTACCACCAATCACCTATAAAATTAGTCTAAAGATCGTATGATGTCTAATACCAATATGGATCCCACTTTTTCTTTTATTTTACCATCCATACTCCACAAATCCAACATTTTGTTACATTTTTCTTTTGTATACTGTTGCTATTCTTGTTTTGTATTGCTCTATTTTCAATTCTCTGTCTTTATGTCTTTGCTCTTGATATTATTTTTTTCTGTTTGACATATGTTTACACTCAGTGGCGTGGAGAACATTTATACGATGTATACCATGATGCACAACCTATATTTCAGTACCTACTCCCAACTCACCACTTTCTCTAACGCACCATTCCAGAAATGTTTTCAAAAACGTAAATGAAAGAAAAATAAAAACTATTAAAGATACCAAACTACTTATATTTTACCAACTTAAACTTAGGATTAGCAAACCCTTAGAGTTTTCCTATTTAATTTTACAATTTACTACACAATACTAATGAACTAAAAATACAGAATTTTGATCTGATGTATTTATATTTTTATCAACTATCGTGTAGTCCGCTGCTTCGTGTTTCGTGTCGGTGGTATCTTTAAACTAGAAAATTTTCAAAGTATGTATTCATCCAAAATCACTACACAGACCTAAATCCAACCACAGACCCGCCAACCCATAAAAATGTTCAACATGACGCCTGGGAGTCATGAAAACCCCTTCATCACGCTACTGTGTACACCTGTTATTCTCACTTGTTAACTGTACTAAAAGAGCTCAGTCCGTTCGTATTCTAAAATAAATAAATAAAATAAAATAAAATATTGATACCTGCATTACGGGTAAGTGGGGAGTGCGATACGATACCGAAGAGTTCCAACAAAATAAAAAAGTGAAATAAAATAAAATAAAAATGCATATCGAAAAGAGTTTATTCTTCCGTAAATGTTGACAGATCCTTATCCCTTCTCCGCGAGTATACCACTCACACAAACGTGATACGCAGTGCCACGGTCACGGTCGTTAAAAGCGAATTGCAATTGATTGTTGTGTGTCGGACTGCGAAATCGTTTCGTCGCAGCACATTATACGCTGTTGTACGCCCACCCGCGTCCGTTTTCGGTTTCCAAACCGAGACGATAGTAAACGTATAGCACGTTATTATGATGCACACGTTATTACGCAGCCGTGCGCCGTCGCAATTAACATGATGTACGCGTGCCGCGGGATTTCATCGGCACACGATCTAATTACGATGATGCGTCCGACACGTATATTCTTCCCGTTCGCAGGTCACGACCAGAATCAATTACCGCAACACATGTTGCCGGAACGCAACAGTCGTGCTTCGGAAACATGGTTATGCGAGTCCATAATATTTATCGTCCCAAACGGTATAACAGCAGACGCTTGTGGTAACCGCCAAGAATGTCCATTGTCGAGAGGTTTTCACTTAGTAAGTAAGATTGATGAAATAATAATACGTGTGTCTATTGCCTTTGGAAAATCAAGTTTAATTGTTTTATCACTCAAAATCGGAAATTTAACTTAGTTAAATTTCTCGCATGGCGATTCGGTTCACGAAGTTTACCGTTCAACGACAAAATAGCAGAGTGGTATTCTTTGAGTCTAAAAGATATTTAAACTCACAAGACTACCGGGACCTATCTGCGTCCATTATTAAAATAAGTCCACTATTTAGAGGACTATGACGTACACATTTCAAATGGGCCGTGCCGGGATCTGAAAATTTATCAGTTTGTAAAGAGACTTCTATTTAGAGTTATCTATTATGAGTGGTTTCACTGAACTACGAAAGTAAAACAAAACTATTTAAACAAACACACATACACTCATACTGATTTATTAGTGTGATTAAAAATGTTACACGCGTTCTACATGCTTGGATTATATAAAGTTTAGACCTTTCTACTAAATCTATGTTTAGACTATAAACTAATTGTTCATCGTTATAACTATTTAACAGAACGTGATTTCATATAAATGTCCATCTCTTATGCATTTTCATTTCACACCATTTTTGGCAATTGTGTATCAAGGCATCGATATTGTTAAAAACGATAATTTTATCATTATGCTTCACGTTTCTTTCAGAATATTAATATAATATTAGGAACATGATAAAGTACAATATCATGTGTACATTTTAACCAACCTATATTATAATAATATACATCTAGGTGTATAGCTTTTCCTATTTTACACTTAAAACTTTTGAAATACGTTTAATATTATAAGACATTAAAATATGGTTAAAATCTGAAAGTTTCCTAGTGTTACAACGAATTGTATAGTAAACATTATGTAATATAGACCAATGAAATTATTTTAATACTTATCGATATTTTTTTAATTAATTATGTAGAAATTAATTTTTAAGTGAACGTTTATTCAAATTCTTCTCCATTCATTTTTCCTATGTCAACGAAACATAGATTACCGTTCACTGATAAAATAATTGTTTAAACATTAATATTTATTTTTTTAACATCACTTACTTCATAGTAATGTGATTTCAGTTAAAAAATTAAGATTATAATACGCGGTTCAATAATAATAGAACAAATAAATGCTGTTATATTAATTTTCTCGTAATACATTTTGAAACTAATGATATTTTAAGCGATTGAATTTTGATAATTTTTTAATAACTAATTAATTGTAAAGAACTATTGAACTATTTAATTTTTTGATATTATAATTTTAATTTAATATTTTATTAATATTCCAGAATTTCTACTCTTTGGTGCTATCATCGGTATCACTGTGACCAATTTTTACGAGCCAGTTTGTATTCTATTGACTTTTCACTCTTAAATTATCTACTTGTAATTCTGACTTATAACAATATAATTGTGTTGTTTTTCCAACCTACTAGTTTTAGTTATTTAATGGGTGCGAGTTACACAAATTAAAATCTATTTATCTATATAAAAGATATATTTATCTATTATATTAACCTCTCATTTGATCAGCAGCATTGTTAAATCAAATGTATTCCTACTTTGCTTAGTAATTAATTTACTTTGTATCTTGTGCCCATGCTTCATTATTTTATTACCCAACGTTTTGCACAATTCTCGAGGAGTGATTTGAGAAATATTTGAATACATTGCTCTGCCTAACTTCATACGAAATTAGTAGTTACGAAAATTGATCGATATCCCTATTTTAGCCCTTAAGATGATAAATAAGATAATGTTTCAAACGGGATATGTTAAATGAAATATTAACAGAAATGTCAATAATTTTTCAAGCAGACTTTCAATAGTCCCCCATACACATATATATGTAATATATCACAATAATCTCGAGAAAAATCATTTATTTTTTATTACAAGTCTACATAGTATATGAATATATTCAAGCTTTACACGTTAAATAGCCAGTATCAGAAACGATAAAACATTTAAGTATAATATGTGAATAATTATCAGATATAGATAGAACATCGTTTGTTTTTCTATTTTTTAGGAAGATTCATATTCGAACTCTGGTTCGATATAAATTCATTCCATATAACTTACAATTGAAGTACAAAAATTTATGTTGCATATTTATGCATATTTCACAAAAATGTTGTAATGTAAATTTTAAGGATTTAAACGTATTAATACATATTATATTCATAAATTGGACAGATTTCATGTTAAAAGATACAAGTTATAAATAGTTATGTCTATCTAGTATATTTTCCAGGAAATGAAAACATTTTTTTTGTAAAATGTTTTCAAATATTTTAACTTTAATTTGGTTATAATATATAGAGTTTTTATAATATTATATATATTTTAAAATACTTTTTATATACTTAAGTAATTTGTATCAGTTGTTTTTAATTGTGCCGTTTAACATTTAAAATTATAAATAATATGACTTATCTATTTTCACGTATTGTGATATAAATGTATGTAACATATCTCCACTCTCGTATAATGGCTTATTACTATTAACATCTACAATATTTTAATATTATGATTTGTACCTGTTATTTTTATCATTGTCACGAAAACTATTAAGGTTAGGTTTTTAAAACCAAAAGATTTTATATTTTATTTTCGTACAGGTAATAAATAAAAGTAGTCAATTGAAAACAATATAATATTAATCCTATAGGTAATAATGATTTACAAAGCCAAAACAAGTTAAATATCTCAACGATTTTACCATTAACGAATACTGACTATGATTTTTCTCCTTATGCATAACTCCAATTTGACTTGTTCTTAAACACAATTGATAATAACTAGATAACACCATATCTCGTGCATATTATAGTGTCACCAATCGATGATTCAGCAGAATTGATATGTAACACAAAAATGGTTAGAAATTACTAGTTCACTTTTATATGAATCCCGTTCAATTATAATATATTACCTATTTCCGTTCATAATTTTTTCAATAGCAACATTTTTAAAATATAAATATTATTCAAAAGTTCGTGATCATTTTTTTTTTAGTTGTATACTTAATATTAACATTTAAATCTTAACAAAGAAAAAATTCAAAAAATAAGAATTAACTTAATAATAATTTAATAATGCATTTTTGGAATATAACCTCATAGAACTGCATATTTTTTAGAAGTATTACATGTTTAGCTTTTTTTTAATGAATAATTGTGCTCATATTTCATTATTATTAAGTGCATACAGTTTTGAGTTTAAATAAGTAACACTAGTGAAAATTAATTGTGTGTAGGAGATATCGATTGTTAGCATAAGATATCCTAAAATCTTCGTCGAGAAAAACAAAAGAACATAAGTAAGTTGTGGGTCACTAAGAAAACATGGAATCGTGTAATTTGAACTGTCAGGCGTGTGAAAAGCATTATGTTCAAAACACCGAAGTTGTTGTTGTATACTTTGTGAATCGATTTTTGTTTTTATTTTTTTCTATCTCGTTGACCGTGTGGATAGGGTTTTTGGGTGTTCGAGACAGATCGAGCAGCCGTTGTAGTTGACTGAATGACTACATTTACATATGACGCAGATGTGACAGGGATATCACGTGGTCTAACATAGGATGAGCAGTATCGTTTCATAAAGCTCTTACCAGAAGTTTTATCGATGAAAATCGATTGAGACCGTTCTGGATGAATATCAAACCTCAGAAGATTAACAATCGTATTTTAATAATACAAAAAAAAATTGTTTTACTTTGAAGGAACTTACCTTAAGTTTACTGAGTGTACCTAATATACTTAGATCATAATATTCTAAAAAATACAAGTTTACTATTTTTATAGTATACTAATTTAATTAATTAAAACTAAATTTAACAAATTAATAATAATATTAATAATCAATAAAATGAGTTAATTACATTAATCTACTACTTATTTCAGTTCTATCATAAATTAAAAATTTAAAATAGTATTTTAATAATAATATTTTACAGGCGTAATTGGGACTACGAGTATTTGAAAATAAATGTAAGTCTAAAATGAACCTATATTTAGTAGGTTGTGTATTTACACCATGAAGAATCGTGTAATATAGAAGGGACTTAAGTCCAAAAACTTTAAATGGACCCCTTTCGGCTAAAATGTAGTTTTATTTTTTTTTTTTTGCATTTTATATCTAACCGAGTTCTTTTAATGACACCTTTCGGCTTATTCATTATCTATCAACCGTTGTGTAAAAACAGCTTTTATTGTTTTTTTTTTTTTAATTACCTTTTACCGATTTACATCGTTTTTCAAATAGGTAGTTCAAATGTTATCTTCAATGCACTGAACTGCAGTATAATGGATACACTATTATCGTATTGCAATATAAAATGACCATTTTATGTGTCTACAGTTTTGTAGCTTTCTGAGAAAAGAGTATTACGGTTATACGGTTGGCAAGGACAACGCTTGACTTTTTCTTTTTTTTTTTTTCCTATATTTCACGCGAAATAATGGCAGACGCTTGTTTTTACCATACATAAGGGTATGTAGGTAGTGTATACATCTAATACATGAGATGTTTGATGTTCCATTCCTATCAGTGTTTTAATTGTGCTTCATGAATGATGGCAACTGCAAATTCCGAATTACCTTTACTTAGGATATACATAAACTGCACCCATTTAATCTTATTTTTTTGTAAATTGCACCCGAATTGTTATTTATGTTGAAAAGGTATAATGTAAACTGTGCCCAAATTGTTATATATGCTAAAAAGGTTAGAAGAATGATATTCATGATTCTATAAAACGATTTTGGCTTGAATATATAAAATTAATTATCGAATTTATTGAGATATTCTATAGAATTCGCAAAAATGTATATGAACAATGATACATTATGATGCTCTAATTGTACACTAAATTTACTTATTTATTAGGTCGTTCAACGAAAGGTTACTGAAAATTTTTGAAACCACGCAAAACACAAAATACATTTTAGTGTGTTTACTTTATTACTGTAATTGGTGTTTCTATAATTTATTATTAAAAACATTAAATTTAAACACACCTGATGAAATTAAAATTAACAATACCATATTATATTTTGTAATATGCATAGGTACAGCACAAGTTATAAGAAATTAAATAGTTTTGAGTTATGCAATGAATTGCAAAGATGAAAGATCTTTCTACAAGTCCAAAATAATTTGTCTTTTATTTAGTTATATTTGTTTTTACTTACCAAATAACATAAGTTAAAAGTTTTATTTCTATAACTGACTGCCAAGCTTTAAATGAATCCCATAGCGCATCATATATCATATGTCTAACTTAATCATAGCATCCAATTTCAGTGAATAAATATTTGTACAGCTTTGAATAATATGCTAAATTGCAATGTTTCGGTTTAAAATGAAAATGTCTGCTTATTTATACTTAGGGTATAATAATAAATAGTAGAAAATAATTCGTGAATAATAGTGAAGTTAAATATGGGTGCGTTACGATTGCGTATGATACGATTCCGTATGGACCTTTTTCAATATTACGATTGCGTACATTTTACCTACCAATACTTAGTGTAACGTTACCGTTGTTCAAAATCGTGAACAGATTCGTGAAAAGATTGCTTATATTTTATACAATTTCATAAACGTTACCGAGACTATTATTTCCAGACCAATAGGTATTTATTGGTAATCTATAAAATACTATGAGATAAGATTATATGCCGATTATTATATCGGATTTCCTGGCGCGTGTCACACTTTAACATCGTTATATTAACTAACGGATCACTACATTTTGTTCCACAAAATATTTATTCCACGGTATTGTTGTTCCAAAGTGAACTAACCTTTTGTTTCATGACATATTTGTTCCAATATACTTTTATTCCAAATCTTTTTCTTCCAATGAATTTTTGTTCCACAATATATTTGTTCCAAAGTACTTTCTTCCAATAATATTTTGTTCCATATGACACTTTTTCCATCTATAAAATTGATTAGAAAACCGACTCTTGATTACAACAATATAAAATGATAAGACAAAAATGTAATAACTACACAATTTACTTGTTTCAAATGTGATAATTGGTGACCTAACTTAACCCGGTGGTAAATTTTTTAATTAAAGAATATCTTAATAAAAACAAACTCAAAATCAAATGAGATACCTGATTGACATTATGGTCAATGATTTGTAATTATATTTTAGCAAGTTCTTCAAAATTCTTGTTATAAATGATTAAGTATCACTACTGAATTGAACACAAGGATAAAAGAGCTGGGATGAATAAAAAAAAGTACATTACGTTGATGTAGATATTTATATTATAACTCTAAATATATTAAGTATTTTTAATACTTTAGTTACCCTACATTTAGATAAAAAATGGTCTAAATACCATGAACAAACAGCAAAATTAATGTATCAAAAATCTTGTGGTCATTTATAGCATAAAAAAATAGTTATTTAAATATTGAAATTGTTCTACTATACCTAGCTGTAAATAAATGAGCAAAAAATAAAAAATTAACTACAAACCGTCAACAGTAATCGGTACTTGTAAACTTAGTAATAACTTAAACAATTTATTATTAATTTGTTGATATGAAAAATAAAATTACGCTTTTGAATCATATCAAGATATATATATATATATATATATATATATGTATATATATTATTGTGTATATAATATGATATTAGTTAGGTAGATATTTTATTTATTGATTGATAATTAGATATTAAACTATTAATAATATATTTCTGTATATTTTTTCAATAAGTTCTACAAATGTGAAAATGTTGATAAAAATTTAAATAAAAACATTGTGGTTAGTCTTTATTCTTTATAAAGATGTTATATCCATTTTTGAGATCAATTTTTTCTATATCGTAAAATACCATACACAATGTAATAGTTGAAGAAACGTACCAAAACATTATAATTTATTACTATTTGTATAAGTACCAGACCCTATTTGTTAGTGTACAAAGTGTATGGGCAATTGTAAACTCCGCCAGTTTTTCTTTTTTACCTGTAATAGGTATATGTAAACGGCTGTAGTCAATTTGCACCAAAATTGACCCAAAATATTTACAACATATGTAATTTGCACCATTTTTTTAAAATGCGTTTGTAATTTGCACCAAAATAAAGATATGTAATTTGCACCATCCTCAGGTAGTAAGAATTAGGAATTGTAATTTGCACCAAAATTAAAATCGGTTCGATAGTACAAACTTACAAGTTTTTATATCCTAATATAAATTTAGCTTCGTTTTTATTTATATCTATGAGGTGATTCCCTTGCTTTTATTTTACACAATAGATTTATTTTATAAACATTTAAGTTTTTCTCATCGTGATTTATATGTACACTTTCATCACGGACAATCGTCATATATTCACCTGTAGTAAACAATTTTGTTGAACATTTTCTCTATGTACAGCGCCAACGAAGTATATTTGTAGTTTTTGTTTTATAAGCAAAATAAAAAGTATGGTTATTGTATTCTAAAATATCTTCCCCGCGATTACTTTTAATTATCTTAACTTCCATATTTCAAGAAAAAAATATTAAAAACTGCACTACATAGGTAAATATTACGTTAACTTACGTATTACGTCGAAACGGCAAGACTAAACGTAAAGGTAGCTTAGTATTTGATCAAAATAATAAATTGATATACACTAAATAAATATAAATAACGCGATTCAGACCGATAGTTGGACATAAAACGTCAAAATATTACCAGATATCGTCATTTGTGTCAATCTAGTCTCAACGTCTACGAAGATACCGAGGAAAAATCGAATATTCGATAATCGAACAAATAAATAATCATTTTGGTGCAAATTACAAATTCTATTTTCGACTACTTGAGGGTGGTGTAAATTACATACCCTTATTTTGGTTCAAATTACAAACACTATTTTTGGCTACCTGCAGTGGTGCAAATTACATATTTTTAGTTTGGTGCAAATTACCAACTTACATATAAACTCCGCCAGTTTTTTTTGTGTTTTGCTGGTGAATCCTTTCATAGTCATCTAAGAAATGAATTTTATATAAATCAACCGAATGTTCATATTTTTAGTAAAGTTCTAACCGAATTTCAAACGCATCCTTATGTAAAACTAAATGGTATATCTCAAGTAAATAAGCTAAACAATCGAAATAAAAAAAAAATTACAGTATTACAGGATACTATAAATACGTACACTAATGGAGTAATACAAGACTTAAAATATTTACAAATTGTATCACATCATTTTAGATTACATACATGTCATAACTACATATTTGTAGATTATTAGGTATAACGATTATTTATTATGATTTTTTTTTTTTTATGTGATTAAAATATTTAATGTGGACGATTCTTAATTATTATTATGAAAAATATAATTTTATATTATTAGGTATAAAGATTATTTATTATGATTTTTTTACTATGATTTAAATATTTAATGTGAACGATATGATATTATATTATATTATAATTTTTTTTAATAATATATCATATTCATTTTATACTACTACTTAATTTTCTTCACTGGCGGGGTTTACGTGAACTCAATTTTACCTTATTTTTTTTTGGTGGAGTTTACAGTAAAAAGAGGTAATTGTGACGGAGTTTACATGCGCCCAAAGGTTATATGTATGTCGAATTCATAAAAGGTATACCTACTAAATACTAATAAATAAGACTACCTACTATGAATAAGTTTTTCAGGAAGCCAGTTTAAGTAAGACAGCTAATGAGGACTTAAATATATCTATTAAATTTTAAATTACATATCTCACGTTAAAGTAAATGATTTGTTAATAGTTATCAGATTTATAAGTATATTTTATATTGGTAGTGACCTAATTATAATGTGTAATTTGATTAATAAAAATAAAAAAATATTACTAATAATTATAATCATAAGTAAATGTGGGCTCTGTACCAAATCATAGTACATTAAAAAATGTGTAATACGAATTTTTATGAAAATAGGGGCTGATATTGACTGTCTCTGGGAATGTATGTTCAGTATAAGTGAATTTGCAAAAACTGAAAAGTACCTATAAAAGATTTAAGATTGTTTTTTTCTGAGCATAAAATGTGCACTGTATTATAACTTTAAAATATAGGAAAATTATTATATTATACTTAAAACTTTACACTAAAATATTCACTCAATATGAGCATTAAGCACCAACTACAATAAATTGATTTATGATTGAGGCTTACGAATAGATGTTTCTAATTTTAAAAAATGAAAAAAAAATTTGGATGAAATACAAGAAACGGATATTATTTTTTAATGAAATGGTCTCTTAAATTTAAAATCAGGTCTTGCTTACGTTATAATAACGTTATATATGATAAATAAAGATTGACATTTTTAAACGTAATCATACGGAAAACTATAAATGAAAAAAAAAATATACCACCAAATCAAACTTAACAAACGTAAACATAAAACAAAACAAAAATACAGGATGACACATAACGATTAAAAATATCTATAAACGAAGACAAGAAATCAATAACGGAATAAGTGCCAAAAAGTTGTTTTTGAGTTATTCAATTTTTTTTGTTCTATCAAAAAATTGTTCATAACAAAACCTAAATTAAATTTTTATTTATTATCTAAATTACGTTTAATATAATTGTTGAAAAACTATATTGAATTTTCTTACCTTTATATTTTAAAAATTTAAAAGGTGATATGTGCCATAAAAATGGCAAATTTAACCGACACAAACGAAATAAGTACCAATGAACAAAGTATCTAGTGTTTTTGATAAATAAAATCATTTTAATTTTCAATATTACTCCTTCTTCTTCTATTCTGATTTCGGTCAATTAAGACCATAAATAATTAAGACCTCTAAATAAACATACTGCCACCTATCTCTATATTCTGCTATATACAAGTACCACTAATGCCTATTCGGTTCCACTGTTTCTGTATCTTTTTTAACGCAATCTTCCCATTTTTAACGTGGTCTTCCAAGAGGTCCGCCTTCCTCCTGGGTATTCTTCTATTACTTTTTTTATCAGTGAACATGCTTTCTCTATGCATGTCCTGCCCAAACCAATCTCCTTTTTAAAATTATTTTACCATATTTGGGGGCGAGTCCATTTTCGACCAAAACCGTACCCTTCCCTTATCGACTAAAACAAAAATGTATATAATAAATTTAAAATAATAAAATAATGAAATACAATGTTTGATTATGATGGAAACTACTATATTTTATTATAATGATTTAGGGTTTTACTCGCGTAGCGATGTTTTAGGTTCACATACAGAGCATAATCCCATTTGCAACAGTATCCAGGTTTGTATAAAAACCAGGATAGGCTTAGACTATAATTCCCCATTTGGACGGAGCCCCATTCCCCCGAAAAGTGACACGCAGTGGCACTCGAGTTTGTGAGTGGAGCCTGTAGAGCAAAGTCCTAAAATTTTTAAAATTAAAGTTCCGATTTTTCGAAAAAAAAATTCAAACAATTTTCATTACGATAAGAGATCAAAACAAGATACAAAAAATCGTTCTCTTTGATATTAATATTTTAATAATTGTTGTCAAAAATTGTATATCATTATTTTATTATTTTAAATTAATTATATACATTTTTGTTTTGGTCGAAAAGTGAATCGGCTAAAAGGTAAGGGTACGTTTTTGGTCGAAAACGGCCATGCCCATATTTGGTCACTGAAAAAAGGATTGTAGCTTATCGTTGTGTAGTTTCCTTCATTAATTTGTCTGGACATCAAAGTGTGCCCCATAGATTTTCCTGAGTACTTTTCTTTCAAACACTGCCATCCTATGTTCCTCAGTTTTTTTCAGTGACCATGTTTCTCCTCCGTAAAGGGCCTTAACAATGTTAGGTACATCCTAACTTTTAGGTTCTTACAGATTGGTCATGATCTGAAAATTTTGCTTAGTCCATAGAAACATTTATTTGCTGATTATAACCTCATTAATATTTCTGCTTTTATGTCATTATTTTGGGTAATGGCCTAGATATTTAAATTGGTCCACTCTTTTAAATATGTATTCTTCCAATATTACATACAAATTAATTTATTATGCTTATATAATTATAATTATTTAATTCATTCTTCAAATCTTACTTCAAATACGGGAGCATCTGTTGCAAGTTAATGATATATAACACTTAAAACATTCTAAACTATGTAGGAAATATCGACCATAAATAGGGTGCTTAATGAATGCTATATCACACTATCATAATATTTACCAAATGGACAAGAAGGAATTTGCAACGACAAGTACATGGCAATACCATCCCGGTGTGCAAAATCCTATAGCATAGTAGTCGCATAGTTGTCACACTGAAGGTTGAGAAGTTACGAATAAGTGCCTTCTTCTCAGATATGTATTATGGACGCTTAACGCCAGGTTGAACTAAGTTACTGTATGCGATATCAACATGCGATTCCTATGAGTAATCAATAATGTCATATTGAGAGGTTAATAATGTTAGTACATAAAGATTTTCAATCTAAATGTGCCTACATATGGAAGTATTTTTTGCGATTAGTTTTTAGTGATGCTCATGAGATGACTAATGGATATAAAACGGGGAGGTCACATTTGAGATCTAAACAGAATATCATATAGTAGTGGAAGTCACACTATTGCACACCAGGATATTAGGAAACATCCGTCAATCCCTTCTTAACTCAAAGCCTAAACCTAGTATAAATAACAGTCCTGGACACTAAAATGTATAATAAGTTACTAACTTAATTGAGAATGTCATTGCCCAACACGGTATAAATCAATGAATATTTTTTTTTCCAGGTTTGATGTTTATAAAAATATTTTTCGAAGCGATTTATTTTTACATCAATCGATAATCATTATACCTATATTATTAAATATATAGAAATATATATAATGATTTATAATAATAGTATTAGATTCTGAACGGAGTGAAGAATGTATTGATTTTACAATGATGTGTGTTTTTTTTTTTTTTTTTTTGTGTCTGTCGACACGTTTTGGGGCAGTAAAAATGCTTCGATTGCCTTATGTAGCAACTTTTCTGAAAGGAAAGTGAATCTATTTGGTACTTTGGGGGGTCAAAAGTTAAAAATTTCCAATATTTTTTAAATGCGACGGGAAAAACCATAAAAAAATTTGGGAAAAACGGGAGTTTTTACGCAAAACCAGTTTTTGACATAATCAAATTTTTTATTTTGCTATAACTCAAAAACTAATCGATGTAAATACTTGAAATTTTCACCAAATGTTAAGATAAGCGTTCTCTATACACCATTAAATTTTCAAAGTATTTTGACTTTTATTAAGCTATTTATAGACAATTGAAATTTTCAATATTTTTAAGTATTTTTTTTTTAAATAACGATAAAATTTTTTTGGCTGCCTAGAAAATCTTGAAAATTTAATACAAGGTTTCTTATAAGTTGTTCCTTAACTGATAAAAAAAAATCTAAAATCGTAAGTCACAATTTTTTTTTATAAGTGCTCAAAGTTACAATTTATACGAAATATGTAAAAATCACGATAATTTGCAAGTTTTTTTGTAGTTAAAAATTCATAAAATTTTTTCTGTTCATACTTAAGGTTCAAAATTTTAACACGAGGTTATGTATAAGCAACTCTTCAAAAATCTTTAAAAAAATTTCTACCGGAATTAGAGGAAAAAATTTTATGACTGTTTGAAATTTAAATATTTACGAAATTGCATAAAATAGCGATTTATTCTCAAACGATTTTAAATATTTTTTATAATTCAAAAAGTATAAGTCGCAGATTTTTGAAATTTCTACCAGCTGTTAAGATTGGTATTTCCTTTATGTCATATTTTTTTCAAAATATTATATTGATTTTTAAGCCACTTATAGGCATTTAAAATATTCGATTTTTTTACATTTTTTTTTTATAATCGGTGATAAAAAAAATTTGGCTCGTACAAAATACTTGCAAATTTAATAGAAGATTCCACAGAAGTAGTTCTTAATATCATTCAAAAATTATTAAAATCCATAGGCACAATTTTTTTTTATAAGCGTTTGAACAGCGAATATTGACAAAAAATTACATGTAAAATATAATATACTGTATAATATTCTAGACTGACAAAGATATCGGTTTTTTTTAAAATGCTCTAACTCAAAAATGAAAAACCGCAACAACTTGAAATTTTCACCAAATCTTTATATTGACGTTCTCTATACATGGTTAAGATTTCAAAGTATTTTGACATATTTTGACTTATTTATAGACAATTTAAATTTTCGATTTTTGTTAAATTTTTGTTTTCAAACATCTATAAAATTTAATTGATTGAGCGAAAACTCTTGAAAATTTTATACTAGGTTTATAATAAGTTAAACTTATCGTAACTAAAAAATATCGGTGATCGGTTAACTCAATTTTTTTTTATAAGCCCTTAATTCTCAAATTTGTATAAAATGTGTAAAAATCACGATAATTTGCATGTTATTTTGTAGATAAAAATTCATAAAATTTTTTTTGTTCATACTTAAGGTTCAAAATTTTAACACTAGGTTATCTATGAGCTACTCTTCAAAAATCTTTAAAAAAATTTCTACCGGACTAAGAGGAAAAAATTGTATGACTGTTTGAAATTTAAATATTTACGAAATTGCATAAAATAGCGATTTATTCGGTTTTTTTAAAATGCCCTAACTCAAAAACGAAAAACCGCAACAACTTGAAATTATCATTAAATCTTTATATTGACGTTCTCTATACATGGTTAAAATTTCAAAGTATTTTGACATATTTTGACTTATTTATAGACAATTTAAATTTTCGGTTTTTCTAAATTTTTCGTTTAAAAATAAAATATACTTATATAATATTTATAAATAACATTGTATTATATTCTAGACTAACATATGAACTCCGTTCAGAATCGTTATTCGTATACAATGATATCTATCATTGCATTCAAATTTAACAAATCCATTATAATAATGACCTATCCTATAAGCGAGGTGCACTCCACCCCTAACTGTACAGCAGAGCGAGGCCCATCCGGTTCTTTTTTGGTGTATTTGATTTTCCTGTTGTACATGAATTAACTAAGTTGCGTGAACACTAAACACAGTAAATACATCAAAATAATGAAAAACCCCGTCCAGAGTAGTCATAATTCTCTTTGATGTACCGACAATCCGGCGAAATACACACATAGATGATGTATACTATCGCGTCCACACTATCACCGTTATTAATGAATGCTGTGTATGTACGTGTGCTGCGTGTTTGCATATTATGTGAATATGATAACATTTTCTTAATCATTTGTTTCGATGAAATTGTAAAATTTTGTTCCAAAACACTATTGTTCCACAAAATATTTATTCCGGTGGTCTTTTGTTCCACACTACGTTTGTTCCACATTTGGAAGAAGTATAGTATGGAACAAAAGTGAATCGGAACAAATATTTTGTGGAACAATAGTGTATAGCCCTTAACTAACTTAATATTAACCAACTTGTCATTCGATAAGTCACTGGTTTTAGTTTTAGTATTAGTAAAAGTGCGGTAACTATGGAGAATTCTTTAAATTACATAACGTGTAATTAGCACTCATGTTAGATTCTGAACGGAACGATGTGTTTTTTTTAATTTTTTTTTTTTACTTATTTATTTATTTATTTTTTTTTGTGTCTGACGACACCTTTTTTGGCAGTAAATTTGCTAAAGTAGCAACTTTTCTGAAAGGAAAGTGAATGTAGATGGTACTTTGGCTAGTCTAAAATCCAACTTTTCAATACTTTTTAATAAAATCGAAAAAAACAATAAAAAAATTACAAAAAAACGGGAAATTTTACGCAAAATCAGGTTTTTACAAATTACATTTTTTAAAATGCTCTAACTCAAAAACCAAAAATCGCAACAACTTGAAATTTTCACCAAATCTTTATATTGACGTTTTCTATACATGGTTAAGTTTTCAAAGTATTTTTTGACTTATTTATAGACAATTTAAATTTTCGATTTTTGTAAAATTTTTGTTTTTAAACATTTATAAAATTTAATTCAAGGTTTATAATAAGTTAAACTTATCGTAACTAAAAAATATCGGTGATCGGTTTACTCAAATTTTATTTATGAGCCCTTAAAGCTCAAATTTGTATAAAATGTGTAAAATTCACGATAATTTGCAAGTTATTTTGTAGATAAAAATTCATAAAATTTTTTCTGTTCATACTTAAAGTTCAAAATTTTAACACTAGATTATCTATAAGCTACTCTTCAAAAATCTTTAAAAAAATGTCTACCGGAATTAGAGGAAAAAATTTTATGACTGTTTGAAATTTAAATATTTACAAAATTTCATAAAATAGCGATTTATTCTCAAACGATTTTAAATATTTTTTATAATTCAAAAAGTATAAGTCGCAGATTTTTGAAATTTCTACCAGTTGTTAAGAATGGTATTTCCTTTATGTCATATTTTTTTCAAAATATTATATTGATTTTTAAGCCACTTATAGTCATTTAAAATATTCGATTTTTTTACATTTTTTTTTTATAATCGGTGATAAAAAAAATTTGGCTCGTACAAAATACTTGAAAATTTAATCGAAGATTCCACAGAAGTAGTTCTTAAAGTCATTCAAAAATTATTAAAATCCATAGGCACAATTTTTTTTTATAAGCGTTTGAACAGCGAATATTGACATAAAATTACATGTAAAATATAATATGTATAATATTCTAGACTGACAAACTATGTCGCTGTATGCAACTGCCAACCCATCCTAATTGAAAAATATATTTATCGCTTCAAAATAAAATATACTTTTTACAATATTTATAAATAACAATGTATTATATCATAGACAAACATATTAACTTCGTTCAGAATCGTTATTCGTATACAATGATATCTATCATTGCATTCAAATTTAATAAATCCATTGTAATAATGACCTATCCTATAAACAAGGTGAACTTCACCCCCAACTGTACAGCAGAGCAAGGCCCATCCGGTTCTTTTTTTACTTGCTTTTATCGGGAAATATTTTGTTGTTTTTGGTAATTTTTGTTGCAAAATTTTTATAAAAAGTTCACGTGCAGACTGGTGTCGGTCTGCCCAAAACCTTCCTCTCAGTTATGTTTTATAGTAACGTCCATTAATTTTACACGGCCGCGTTAGGAACGTAAATTTTATATCCGTTCTATCGGCACATCCATACTGTCATCAATCCGTTAACAACCATTTTAGCGATAATCCTAATCTGTATCAAAATTGATTAACTGCAGCTACCAGCGAGATTGTACGCCGTTACCTGTTACATAGTGCGCGTAGTGATTTACGCAGTGGTCTACAGAGTGCTGAAGTTATTTTATTTTTGTGTAAAGAATGACTGCATCGTCCAAAACCCGTATTACTCGGGGTACTGCCAATATAAATACTTCTTCAACTAAAGTAGTTCCTAGTAACCAATACTCACCTTCTAATGCTGATTTAATGTCAGTCATTAATGAGTTGCGTAATGAGTCCTTATATTCGAACAAATCAGTGCTTGCATCATTGTCTGAATTAATGAATAATTTTAATAACCTATCATCTCTAGTATCTGAGCTTAAAGTGGAAAATGCGAAATTGCGCTCTGAATTAGATGATTTGAAGTTGAAAGTTAATAATTCAGACGTACTGGGTCTTCTGTACAAACCCCTACCCTTGAATCTCATATATTGCAAGAAACATTTGAGCGTGAGAGATGCGCCTCCAATGCTATCATCTATGGTACCACTGAATCTGCTCATTCAACTACTTCCTAAAGTATCTTAGATGACAAAATCGCAATCGTATTTAGGACCTCATGGCTATGTTATTTCTGTGTCAGCTAGAGTTATACGCCTTAGTACATTTCGTGAAGGCCCTCTCGACCCATAAAAATCATATTTAACTCTAAGGAAAAGGCTGATAATCTTATCGATATCTAAATTGTCTTCCGTCAAGAATATTTTAATCATTTTCGTAGAATATTATATTTTTTTTAGTTTTATTACTACTGTCTATTCATATAAAAACAAAAAAAATCAACCGTTTTTGTTTTTTTTTGAACAATAATAAGTAAAATATAATTGTTGAAACCAATACAATAAGTAGTAATATATTATGCAAAGAAATATATAACAAATTTTATTTGACAGTTTGTTGAGCAAAATATAATTTTAAAAATAATAAACAAACATTAAATCACATGATAAATAATTATTTGAGAACATAGTTAGCAAACAAAATTCCTCTAAAAACTTGCTAATATAATTTTAAATGAATAATTATTATGGAGTGAAAATAATAAATTATATATGTATAATTTGATACATTCAAATTGAAGCCAGGAGATATATTTATAAAAAATAACAGACAAAAATAAATTGAAAATGAATCGAATAAATTTGTAGGCACTTTATGATCAACCAAATTATGTATAATGCAGGTAGTTTGAAGATATTGTCAACAGAGACTAATCTCAAATAACCTCTTACAAACTTTTAATTCGAGCAATATTCTGAAAACGGTTGGTCATTTTAATTACTAGTGTAGCTATACATTTTGATTCTAGCCACTATTTATATTTTAAGACTTTTATAATATTTTTTATGTTTTTGAGCAGTGGAAAATTTTTTTTTTATAGATATTCAACTGAGCAAGGAATTTATTTATACCACAATGATCTATTGTGTTTGGCTATCAAACTGTTGAGTAGTTCCATCATATACCAAAAATCGTGTATCATATTTTATTAATCGTAAACTAGACCGAGAAAGTTTTTCAAGTTGTTTATTTATGGACTGACTCCATATTTTTCTAGACATAAGAAACCACTGAACTCTACATGATTACTAGAATGCTTATCAAGAAGTGATGACCGAGAGAGAATTTTAGAATAAAATGACACATGCATTATCTTTGTTTTACGTCTAACGCCAATATGTTATATTAATTTACCGCGTTATTATTTCAGTTGTGTTCTTAAAATTTAGAATATAATTTTATAATTTTTTGAGTTGATTAAACTTCAGCTAGATGTTTTTCTGTAATGTCAGTAATACATTACATTTTTAAAAATATATTATTTAAAATAAACAAGCAAAATACCATTGTGATAAATGATGTTTATTTTATGAATTTTTTTTTTTTTTTTTTAACATTTATTTGTAAAATATACAATCTGTATGGGTAATTTACAATAAGCATATATGAAATTTAAAATCATTCATACAACCTTTTTAAGTATATTAAAAAATAAATTTAAAACATAAATTAATATTATATTGTGATACCAAAATAAGTGTTTAAATAAATAAAATAATTAATAATAAGTGGGCAAGAGTTGTAAATATTAACAACATATTAAAATGTAAGTATTTTATATTGTACAGAAATGAAAACTATTCAATTAAATTGATACCACCGTAAATACATACACATATTATACGGTCAATAATTACTTCATTGTAATACATTAATTGTCAGAGGGAAAACTGAAAATAAACAACAAAATAATGCCTAAATTAAAACCTGTAAAACTTTTCTTTTTTTTTTTATTTATTTTTTTTGAGTTAAACAATCTATACAAGTTATGTATAATAAGCTTAAGTGTTAACAAATTAAGATTACAGCCAGAAAAATATGAAGGAGAAGCCACCCACTGGTGACACTCCAGTAAACCTGTAAAACTAATAACAATTTTTCCACGAAGTGTCTGATACATGAGTGTATACGTAGTATACCAGTGAATTTTGAAAATGTTAAGAGTATACTACTTATAATACTTATCCCTATGGGAACACCATTGAATGCATGTATCAATAATTTGGTGTGTTAAATTTTTTTCTTAATCCAAAAATTGTCTTTGAACTTTTAATATTTTATGTTTTTTAAAGTTGTTGATTTTTATGTTTGAAGAACATGATGGCTAACCTTTTTTAGTGAGTAATATTATATCAAAAATAAACACTTAACCAAATTTCAGTTTGCCTCGTTTATTTAAAAAAAATATAAATCAAACATAATCTGTTATTGGCTTTATTGAATAGTTGTGATATTTATTACAAATATCGTTATTTAAAATTATATCTTCATAAAATAAACAAGGAAACGTTTCAATAAATTTATAAGATTTAAAAGATGCATTGTCTGCTATATAATAAAGATATTTTTTGATAATAATTAAATTAAATGTATCGTATATCTAGATATGAATATGAAAATACTTCTTTGTTGATAAATTCTTTATGAATAAAAATACTTTTTTACATGTGATGGAGGACAAATTCCAATATACATTTTTACTACCTACAATTTTAATTGTTTATGAATAAAAGTTAAAAAGTTTAAAATGCATTATAAAATATTAATCGAATTACATAATTAGTATGTAATATGTATAAATATATATGTGTGATTAAAAAAAATAACGACCCCATTTTTAACTACTTTCTTTTTCTCATACACTATCTTAGTTATATTTATATTGGTTTTATGGTGGGTCAGTATTCTACTTGTCATATAAGTTTCAATGTTAAAAAACACGAAAACTAATTTTAAAAATTCGTTAAAGTAAATATATTTCATAATGAATTACTATTATAATTATTCGTTGTAACATTAAATTATATTGTATTTAAAAATAAAAAAAATTTAAAATTCGGTTTAAAAAAGTTAACATTTAAAATTTGAAATTATACATTACTGTATATTTTATTTAAACAACCAATATAGTTACGATATATAACATTTATTTTGCATTTAATATAAAATAATGATTTTTGTATAAAATAATACATTTTAATTTCGTTTATTGTATTTAATACATTATTTTATTGCTCAGGTTTTAGTATTTCATAATTAATAATTATATTTTTATGGAAATACTCGGGACATTTTTTATGTCTCATTTTTCTGATATCTAATCAAACATTTTTTCCCAAAATTGTTACAAATATACTTCTCAGAGTGTGCTTGTACTGTTACCCTTTGATCATTAATTTTTGTCACGGAAAAAGAGGCTTGATTAAAGCATTTGAATGTTTGTACACTTTCTTAATATTTTTTTGCTTTACTGTATCGAATATCCTTCTCCTTCCCTTTTGGAGTTCCTTGACTTTGATTTTTACTAATTTTTTTCTTTTGAGAAGGATGGGGAATAACGTTTCCATAATACTCTTTTACGGCTAGTGAATCTAATTATTTCATTGTGCTTTTAACAATAGCTTTCTCCGAGTGAAAATATTATCACTAAATTTATAAAATGCATCTACAACATAGGTACTACAAAGATTAATTTAACCGAGTGTTATGAGTCTAGATTGCACTAAACAATGTGCGATCAATAATTCTTATTCTGCTTTATCAATTATAATTGCCTGCCTAACCTACCAAAATGCATGTAAGTACTGTATCGACAACGAAAGCAATGTAACAATGTAACATATGGTATGCCTACTATTGTTCAGAATCTCGCCATTTAATTTCAATTCACAAGTATGGTATTACCGCTAAGAACAAAAATAAAGATGAACACACCACTGCACTAACTCATTACCTAATATACTCGTATATGACACATAATATTTTATTCTAATAACATTCTAAAATTTAGATCATTTAATGTTCTAATTAGATCATTTTCAAATTACCTTGTAGAAAATATTATTTTCATACCCAAAGAAGATAGCATATTATCCTCAACAGAGTTGTTGTATTATTATTATTTTCTTGCTTTGTGTTTATTTTTACTTTACTGAAATACCGTGCTAGAGAATTTGATGATTTAAAACTCGTTAGTAAAAGTAATCGAAGCGTCGTGTTGAAATATGAACATATTTTATGATAAGTCATACTATTTTATAATGTTAAAAGGTTTTACATTTAACATTTTCGATTCGAAAGACTTCAACAGGGCATGTTATTCGAATATAACTAGAAATATGTCCCGGTGATAGAGGCTATGATACTGATCAATATGTGATTCCATGACCATTAATCGTTATCGAGTCCATGGATCTACAAATAAAATAATCATTTATTTACAAATGTTTTTACCTAACCGACGAAACAAAAAACGCTTTCTGTTCCTTTATAGAAGAAAATCATTTTTTATTTATTTTAAATAAAATAACATTATCCACGCTGTAGCGTTTAAATTTATTTTTATAATTTTTTATAGCTAAAAAAAATATCTAATACTTGTAAGACATGTTATAAATGACATTGAATCCTATTTTGTTAACGAAATAATAAAATATGCTATACAGATAGTGTTCTTTTCTTTAGAATAAAAAAGAAGATGGAGCTTCTACTATGAATTTACATTGAATGATTTTAACTTGTGTGAAACTTATTTTTACGCTTGAATAACTTGTTAATCTTCTTAACAAACGCATTTGACTTCCATGCCCCTTTCAAAAGTCATATCATCAATACATTATTGTCTTATGCATACAATATTTTAAATTTATATTGTTGTCTGATTGAATTATTTGGTATCTCGCTTTTTCTGTATAAGTTTCAGCTCAAGCAGATCGAGGTACCCGCATAAACACCTTTCTAATGTAATAATAATATAATCAGGAAGTTTTGAGAAAATCAGTTTTAAGCTTCAAACTACTTTTGTTAGTGAATTATTACGTATGACCACATTACGTTCGTTGTAAATACATTTTTAATTCTCACACCCCATTCTGAACTTTCTTTGGAAAACTTTGAAAACCTAAAATATGTAGTATGGTGATCAAGTACATGATAACATGCGATGGTTATAGTTCAATTAAATTTAATTATCTCATTGTTAAGTGTTATTGATTATTTAGATCTTAGATTGTCACATTTATCATCAAATGCATAGTCTCTGCGACAGACTCAAGGCTTTACAATTTTCCAGACAAATATTGATGCATTTATAACTATGTGATCTGTGATCTTTTATAATAAGTCACGCTCTACGGTGTGTTTGTTATTTATTACAAAGAATCAACGAAACGCATTATTTTTGAAAGTTATGTTTTCTACACGAAATATTAAATCTATATTGTACTGAGTAATAATTGTTTTCGTTGTTTACTAGACCGGAATCGTGAAACTTATTTTGATAAGAATATCTTGAAAACGTTTGTGCGTTGGAGTGTGCGATGTTTTATTAACTTTTTTATTCAAAAAGATGAACCGATGTACAGCTCTAAGTGTGAAGTAAAGTGAATTTATTTTATATCTTTCGTTTTTTATATAAATTGGAAATCGTTTCAATAATTAATTTTAATATATATATATATATATATATATATATATATATATATTATTTAACCTCATAACACAAAAACATTTTAAAACTAATATTCTTTAAATGCATGAGATACTATTTCTAAAATTGATAATTTTATAAGAGTGCATAGCTTATAAAATTAAAATAATGATGTACTTTGAACAGATATTGAATTAAAATTTTAAATGTCAAAGGAAGTGAATATATTTATAAATTTGATTCATCAGACCACGAGCATGAATATTACAGAGGTAGTTATTATATGATATATATGAGAAATTACTTTGGGAAATAGTCAGTTGGAGTACTTGAAACATATTCTAGAAATATGAAAAATGTAGTTTTGGTAAATTTATTAAGCTAAATTATTAATTTTTTTTTTTAACTGGATTAAGTTTATTTTCTAAAAAATATCATATACGTAAGTATCCTTTTATATTATAAATTATAACATCAGAAAAAAATTAATCGTTTATGACTAAAGCGAAAATGGAAGGTTCGAAAATCATATTTTGTCCCCTCTGTTAATATATTGGTTGCAACCGTAGCTGAAAATTCAATTTTGAATAGCACGATGACATGAAATAAATCTGTATATTGTTTAATGTGTTTGAAAGAAATGTCTTTAACTGCAGATATCCAGAACTCCTTTATTTGCTATTGTAACTCACTTTAAACGAATTGTCTCCGAGCGAATCGATTAATTATTTTGCGGTATATTGTTATCATTATACCTTGGAAGGCATGTTACTCCAAAACTGATGACTACCAAGTTCTTTTGCAAACAGCATTTCATCTCATTGGAAAAATCGAACGCTACTACAGTAAACATTATAATGATATGAAAAGTTCGGAAATTGCGTTGGACGAGACGCGTCTTGTTTTTTGCTATAACAATGGAGAAAATAATATTATAACATGTTCGTTTCATTTTGTTCAAATATGATTAACTGATTTTAGTTGATTTTAAAAATACATGATATATCGTAGAATCGATTCATCGTCGTTTCCATTCGTAATGAGATACAATATGAGTTATCTAGAACAGTTTAATTTCTTTTGTCATCATATTAACGACCATTTATAATAGAAATATTATTGCTCATATTTTTACATATAATCAAATCGAGTTCCAATATATAATCACAAATCATTGTTTTCACATTTATAAACATTTTATAAATTAATAATTCTTTACATGAACTTGACATTTCTAAGTATATTTGGCTGAAAATAAAGTTTATTAACTATTATTAATACCGAAATAAGGTCCAATACGAGCAATCAAATGGCTTGGGTAATAAAACTTACATGGAATGATATTATACTGTTATATCATCTTCTGTAAATATACATCACATATAGTCAGTGTCGATTGCCACAGATCCAGAATGGCAATAAAGCAGATTCACTAAAAAATTAAATATTGTGTGAGTATTTGAATGTTTAAAGTTATTAGTCATCAGCAACTATATGTAAAAGAAACACAATGAAAATGGGAGTATTGTGTTGAAAGTGATTTTTTGAAAATTAAACAAATGCGCTTACTTCAGTATAGGTAATATAACAATTGAAAATTATCACGATAATGAGATAATATTAATAGAAAAAAAATATAGCTAACGATACAGTTTAATGTATAATCTACACGGGAAAACAAAAAAAAACATTGCGTAGAATCACTCTTTTGTGTTTTAATAATAAAAATTAGTACTTTTTCCCACTTAAAGATATTCAGTTTCAATGCGATACACGATGCGAATAGAATAAAAACGTGTTATTTACGATCAAAGAAATAAGCAGTCATGGGGGCATATAATTATACCAATTTGATTCATTCATACTCGTATGTTCCATAGTTTTATTTAATATAAAAATTGTATTTCATAATACTATCGTGTTTACCACAACATCATCAACCTCATTTTTGATATTTTTTTTTTTAACAAAAAAAAAAAAATAAAACCTTAAATATTGTGATTATTTTTACATTAATACTAAATAAATGATTATCGTTGAAACTTATTGATTTATTCGTTCCTATGGTAATATTTTTATCAACACTCAAATAAATTAATGTTAATAAAATTTTCAATCGATCATATTATTAAGCCACTTGAGTTCAAGAAGAAAAAAATATAAAACAGAAATTATAAATGTACTTGTATAGAACATTTCGTAAAAATAAAAATAACGCTCCTTTTAGTGCCATATAGGTTGGAATTAATGTACTCGTAATTTACAAAATGTATTAATAATAAATCATTTTAATTTTAGTTTTAAGTTATTGACATTTAAATAATCATTAAAAGATTAAATACAGCAATCAGTTGACTAGATTAAAAGCTTGGGTAGTCAATAATTATTCATCTCTAGGGTATACGAAGATACAAAAAATATAAGTTACCTGTTGAATCGATTCATAGTTATATTTTATATATTTCAGTTAAAATATTAAATTACATTTTTTCTTCTAGAATATTTAAAATAAACATAATCATTTTTAAAGAACAGTTTACCAAATTAATAAATATAATTAATACATATACCTATATGAATTACGTATAATAATTAGTATTAAAATATATTATTTTACAGCTTTATCGTAAAAATGATATTGCGATGAATTAACATGAATTTATACTGAGCATTATTTTTGTTTGTACTCGTATTATGCTATTCTTATTTTTCTTCATTTTTATCCTAATTAATTGATATCCTTTATTCACTTTTATCCTAAACTCGTCTCGATTTTCCATATCCTCTCTCCAAACAGTCTTCATATTATATTCAATCGTATCCAACCATCTCATTTTGGTCTTCCTCTTTTCCCTTCAACATTCATTTCCATAACAACTTTTACTGTTTTTGTTTCCACTCAACTGATCACATGCCTAAGTCATTTCAGTCTATTTTATCTTATCTTGTCCAATATCGACGTTGCACCAATACTGTCGCTCATATATTCGTTTATTATTCTATCTTCTCTTGTCACTCCATTCATCCATTAAAGCGTTCTCATTTCTACAGCACTCATAGACCGTTATATTGTCCTGTCAAACGGCTAACACTCTGAATCATATAGTATAGTTGTTCTTACTACACTCCTGTAAAGTTTACATTTCAGCGTCATTGAAATTTTCTTATCGCATAAAACGCCCGACGCTACTCTCCATTTCATCCAACTACACTTAATTTTATGTTTTACATCTATTCCTAAACTTTTGTTTTTTTGTATAAAAGATCCTAAATACGAGTATTTAAAATTCTCAATTTTAAACATCACATCACTACTTATTGACATCACTCTCCTCATACTCTCAAGTACTTAGTATCTTCCTAAAATGCATGCTCTATATACAGTTTATTTCTACTATTTCTCAATGTATTTCCTTTAAGAGCTTATGTTCCTTCATCCAACCAATTATTAACTTTTTTCAGATTTTCTCCTAACTAAAAATATATCATCAACAAACATCATCCTTTGCTACAGAGAACAAATAAAGGCTTGTATCCGACACTTATGTGAACTTGTGTTAACATGTTAACCCACCACCAAGTTTCCTTGTTTTCTGGCATACTACTTTGGTTTCACCAACAATTTCTTTTGCAATATTCCTATTTCAGTTTCCTATAAATTTACAACACCACCGAATCCCAACTACTTCTAGTTTTATTTTTCTTACTGATCATACTCACTTTGTTTCTACTACACCATGCCACCATTATCTTCAACATGTGTTGTGTTATTACACTCTTTCCAGAAATTAATTTACAATATTTTATTATTTTTATACTGTCCCTTATCTACATTAAATAATTAATCATATTTCTTCCACTCTTATATGTTATATAATACTCTTTTTTTTTTTTCTAAAATATGTATTGATTATTATAAGCTCAAACGATGGTACAAAATTAAAAATTTTTCTTCCAACATCATTCTTCTCGCATTCTTCATCTGCAATCCCTAACTTACATGCACTCTTTCATACATAACTCTCCCACTAACTACATGGCCATTCATATCATCACTAATTACGAATGGCCATGTAGTTAGTGGGAGAGTAAAGTATGAAAGTAAAGAAGAAAAGTAAAATTAAGAATTTTGGCGAGAGATGAATGAGGAGGTGCAAACAATAGCAGAAAATTATGATATTACCAATTTCCAATATCATAATTTTCTGGTATTGTTTGCACCTCGCCAAAATTCATAATTTTGCTTTTCTTCATACCCTACTTGTGGCGTCTATACACTTATTATGTAAAATATTTTTCCCTCAAATACCAATTATACTATAATAATCAATAATATACTATTTTATAACCTTTCCTAGTTCTTTTGCTTTCTATTCATTTCACTTAGTTTCCTAAATACAATAAACATTAACTTTCTTCCTATTTAATATTTCTTCTAAATCTTTACTTCTGCACGTTAACGTTCCAAAATTGCATGTGCCTATTCTCATTTTTTACCTATCATCACACCTAGACGCAGATTTAAACTGAGACATAATGGTGATGCCCCTACGCCGTCGGTATTACTCTGGTTGGATATACCTGAACACATAACTAGTGAAACAGTTACCACATTGGCTGTCCGACTGGTATCTCACACTTCGTCGTCTAGGCCTCCTCCAACTTTAACTATGATACTTCCTCTCATCTGTCGTCCTTGCGCACATTCGAGATGGGACAAACCAGCTATGTTTTGTTTCGGACTCCTCATACTTTTTAATAACATTTTTACCCCGGCTATCAATCCAACGCAACCTCATTTAGTTACCTTATGACTGGCTGAGGAATCGTGGAAGTATTCTGATCTCTTTATACAGGGATTTAATTCAAATTTTGCAAAATATAAATCATTGAATAATTAAAATAAATTAACATAACATAAATCGTTTTAAAATTTATACGATGTATAATTATTTATATTTTTGACCATTAAGAATAATAACGGTTAAGATGTACAAGAATTTATTGTATAATTTGTGTCGAGAGGTAATCCGTAATTCCAACATAATTGTATTTAACTAATTATATTTTTACAATATAAATATCACACAAACTTCTTTTTAATTAGTATTTTATTACTTATAGATAACAGTCAATATTTTGTATCTATAAAAGTTGATATTTTTCGAATATTTTTCTATTATATTGATCTGAAAATAAATTGTTTTATTCATCTATAATAGCCTTTATTTTGTTTTGTTAAACCAATAGAAATCACAATTAACTGAGCATAATAATACAATTTAAATAATAAAGTTCTCAAAATTTTAATATTATACGAAAACAAACACGAAGGAAATATAACGAAATCGTTTTCGTTAATCCACAACTGTAATTGTTATTATACTGACCAAATCCAATGTAGAAGATTTCAAACAATGTACTTATAAGAAAATATAAATAAATCAAACAGTTTATCCAAGATTATTTTAACAGTGGAAATTGTTATAATACTATTATGGATGTAATGTATATTAGTACTTTCTTGTTTTCTTCAAGAGGAAGAAAATAAAATTATGCGTATACGTCATCGTTTAAAGTATATATTATAGATTGGAGATATTTCCGTAAATAAATATGTTAGTATTACGTTTTAATACGTAGGTACCGATATGGCAAATGTATCTTCTTGCAGAGTTCCGATTTTCTTTAGAAAGGTCGTAATGGAGAAAATAATAACATACTCATATTATATTTACGAAATACAGCTTTAAGAGTATAAATTTAAAAATTACAATACCGTTGTACCGTTATTATGATAGGTTCTATAAAAAAATACTCTTGTTTGGAAGTGGGTAAAACCCAGTTACCCGAATACCAAAATATCCGGGTAATACTCGTTTTTATGAGTAACCAACATTTTAGGTTTGTATCCACTACCAAACCTTTTCAGGTATCCGATGGTTTTTGATAAATGTAAATGGTCAAGCTAAGACCTAGTTGCTAAGAGGTAATTAGTATTATATTATAATTATAAGATTATACAATTATGAAATATTCCTTCTTTTAATTTATCAAATTTACGATTTATAAATAATGTTTAGTATTTTATATAAGAGCTTTTAGTGATATAGTTTAATAATTAGTTTATTCAAGTGTAATATTTTAATGGTTATTGTGGCTATATCCAATACCTTTGATGTGTAAAGCTACGTAAATAATAAGTAATCAAAATCATAGAATTAATAGATATAATACAACACGTGTGACATTATTATACTGTTATCAGGCAACCGTTCAACATCTTGTGTACACATTTTCGAAATTACTGTAGTCTATTTGTAAATGAAATAACGAGTATACAAACCATAAGGGGTACTCGAAATTTTGTAAATCGGATAATACCCATAAACTAGGGTAGGTTAGGTTAGGATATCCCGAATACCCGGATAACTGTAACTATAATCAGAGAACATGGGTATCAAGAGCAATAATAGGTTACTTATAACAGGTAATAATTATATAATAGGTACTAAAACATAGCATATGCTAATAGTATACTGCAATAATACAATAAAAAAGCAGTAGTTTAGTGAGTAGTCCTCCGTAAATATATTACTTTAATATTGTAAAATTAACGATATAAAATTGCATTTTAACTGTGGCTTAATTTGATTTGTTAATTTTATAATGAATTATCTACATTTTTTTTATCTTCTTTTAAAATACAATTTACTACTTTTTAACAGTTATCCAATTTGTTGATTGACCTCAAACAATTTTGAAAACATAAAATCCACTAGTCGTAGACGTAGTGATTACTATAGTATAACGTACTATTCCATATTATTCCGTGTGCTCCAATTATAATTGTAATGTGGTTTAGGTTATTTCCGAACAATTGACCACTATATACCCGTATTAAAAATCCACAACGGATACGAAATAATTGATTTCTTAATGACAATTTAAAAAATAAAATAATCAAAAATATATATAATATTTAAATCGTAATTCATCAAAGTGTTTTCTAAATTTATCTGTCATGATATTTTATAAGGGTACTGTATTTATTAATATATTTACAAATCGATTATTTTTAATTATCAATTATATTTATCTAAAATCTAAATCGGTATGAGCACCGAAAACAATACATTTAATTGATAGTATTTATCCATTGGCTTATCACTGATTCCTAAGGTAATTCTAGTACCGGCACAATAATGAGCTCCCCCTTACGTCATTGCCGTTCTTTTTATGGTGATGCTTAGGATATAATATTTTACACGGTACATTTTCGCTTTCGGATCCGAAAACGGTGGTGGTTTTCACATCGGTCATAAATCTTACTAATCTAAAATCTAAACATTTTTACCTTTTCACATCTATTATATAACGGATGTAGAAAAAAGATTTAACGAGTTGAACGAAGAATTCAAAAATGTTTTGCGGTTCTTTATTTTTCATTTCTTATTTCGTTGCACAAAACGTTTTGAGCAGGTTCAGCGAATTTACCGTACAAATAAAACAGTTCAACCTAATGCCGTGCTTCTTATTCGTTACAAGTTGCCAATTACTTTTCATACAAATATTTGATCGTATAAAAACGGTAACCAAAAAAAAAATAAATAAATAAATAAATAAAACATAATACATTGCTGTGCACCAATTATTATCAAACAGCAATGCGGGAAACATTTAGTCGCTTTGCGATTAAATCAAGCCACGCCCGAGTGACACTTTGATCGGACGGTTAGGTTAGGTTAACGTATTGTTGCAGTCCGCGTGAAAATTCGCACGTTCAGGATGAGCGTGCACTGCACGCCGGTTTAGCCGTTCGACTTCTGCCCGGAAGTTTTCACTACCCCAGAAGTCGCACGAAGACGCGACGCGGTGTGGCGATCGTGAGCGGGGAAAATCGCGCATCACATCCTGCGGGACGTCGAGCGAGTTCGTCTCGGTCCCGCGGCACCGAACCACCGAGAGTCGTCCTGGAACATCCGGTCACGCTAATGGACCCGGCGAGACGTTAATGATTCACGAGAGCGTGTTCGGTGTCTACGGCGGTCCCGCGTCCGGTGCTTACCGTATTTACCCCTCCCCCCCTTAGAGGGTCTGATAAGTTTGCGCCTCCTTACGAATCGGTCCGGTCCCGCGGGATTGTGTAATCTTATCGACGTGCGTTCGAACGTCGTACCGAACGCGGCCGCCGCCAGCACCGCAGCGTAGGCGTAACACTGGTGTTCCACACCCCCCCCCCCCCCCCCCCCGGCACCGGACGCTCGACCAACTGTTGCGCGACGGTGCGATTATGCCGACGTAGCGGACCGCTCGCGATAAACACGATCCGCGCAACTGATAAATTATATTCTTCAAGAGGGCGGCTTCCGTGTGGAGGCGGCGAGTGATAAAATGCGACTGTACCGGTTACCGGTTAGGAACCGATCGCCGGCGGTCTCGCTTCGTGAAAAAAAAAAAACCCCCGGCGGGTGGAGCATCGTCCAGATAAATCATTGACCATTTTTTACCTTATCCGGATAGTTGAAGGAATAATTATCTGCTGTATTACTTTAGATAAATAAAAATTATATTATATATATTATATAATAAAACAACTAGATTTTTTCAGCGATTATTTTTTCCTCGCGATAGTTAAATAGTTAATAATCATCGTAGTCTAATCTGTAATGGCTTATAGATTGTTAAAAGACGGTAAAAAATTAAAACCAAATTCATCTTGCAGCTATAAATGTTATTTTTATTCTCTAACTACTTGTTGTTTTCAGACATCACTGTACAGTAGATACTCAGACGCACCACGAACAAGATATTATTGGTTTATCGCATAATGCCATTGGTGCATAGGTATCTATTCCTGTGTAATGTATATTACACACTAGTCACTGTGATTATATTATATACGTATATGTATGTTGACAAAAAAATATATTAAAACGGTTCATCACTTTTTTTTATCTAGATATTTTATCTTTCATCTTCAATCATTATCTAGGTAATACTAATTTGAATTATCTATTATTTGTATCTTAGATACTTTTTTAAGGAATATATTTTACACTGCACTCGTCGTGGTCCAATATTTTGCTATTACTATATTTTTTATTATTATTATAATTTGCATGTAAATAACTAGAAAAAGATATCCACGCTATTTATACGAATTAATTGACACAAGGATATGTCTTACACACAATACGAGCGAGTAAAATGCACCGTTTCCCTAACAACGATCTGGTTGTCGCATAGTAGATTCGTAGTAAAATCAATGGCATCGTCTGATTCTGTTTATATTGAAATATTTACACAACATGCAACTATGGTCTTACTATGAATATACAATGAAAACTAAATCGTTGTGAACGAAACGGCTCTCGATGTTGCTCGTTTGTATTTTACGTTTGACGAATGCGAAATTCGTCATGAAGTTTCGGACAACATTTTCGCACGACCTCACCCGATAATATGTAAACGTGTAAAAACAATATAAAAATAACTTTGTTATCATTGGATAATAGATTTATAAGCTTTTTAGATTTTATACATTTCACATTTTACACCTCGTCGTTATCAGGCAAAAAAAGAACGAGAATTATTATTTTGTATAATTTACAAATATAAAACAGTTAGTTTTTCGTAAATGTATACCGATTTTGGATGAAAATATGTTTGCAATATTTAATTAAATTTATTATAAATAATACATTGTACTAAATTTACGATAAATAATTTAAAAAACAATGATTGTTAAAAAAACAAGTTAAATATTAAACATTTGTAATCTCAAGTGTCTATTATAATTGTAGGTTATAAAAAATAAGGAACATAAAGTTATTGAATAACTTACAGGATATCGGTCTTATCCAATATACGAAATTATCCTTGTTTTCTTTTTTTTTTTTTTGTACATATTGAGAAAATATATTTATTACAAAAGAAAAACTTATGACAAGTGTTTATTATGACAGTTTTTTCTTTTAGATAGTGTGTTGAAAAATTGCTAAAAGAATATATCTCATGAAGTGTAATGGTGTTGCATTTTTTGCAAGTACAAAGATAAAACGGGCGTAGCAATAATATTACAGACATTTCGTACAGGTTCAAATTATAGATGATGCCTCAGTGAGCAATACGTTTTGTTCAGTAGGATGGCAAAAAAATCGTCTATAAAGTTCCGTGTCCACTATACAACACAAAACGTATATTATTCATATTGCATTCGGACCCAATGTACTGCAAATCACTCCAGTGAATCAAAACCGCTCATAAGTAAAAATAATAATAATCCTACAATAATCAATTGTTTTGCATAGTACTTGAGATGATATGGACAAATATATACGCAAAATGGAATATTAAAAATATGTAAAAATATCTTTGGCGAAATGGCTTAGTACTAAAAAGTGATATAAAAACAATACTGGGTGATAGACGGTTTAACCTAAATTCGTTCTGTATTTTAATTAAAAATAAATTCAATAGTGTACAGAAAGAAAGAAAAGGTAATAACATAATCTATAGTTTTATTCAATCTATAGTTTTACTTTGAAATGAAAATTGTTCTCGTAGCTTAGAATAATGTTATTGGAAAGTATATCGAATATGTATGTAAAGAAATAAAGAATAGATACCGCAGAAAATTGCTACAATATAAAACTAAGACAAACGTGAATGGAATATTATGTTGGTATTCGTTTTCTTTTTCAAATCTGTATGCACTTTGCATGATGAAAATATATTTTATATAACTATTTTTATAATGTAAAATGTCTGATGACAATATTATTATTATTAATATTTTGATATACATTAAAAAATACGTAAAATAAATCCCCTTCCGATAGCAAATTTACACACGGCGTGTATGAATATTTGACATGCATAAATCTAGTGTAGGTATATGGTATACAAACTATATAGTGTGATTGTGAAACGTGTACAGTTATGTTATTGACAACATAATAAACTTACAAAAATATATTCTGTAAAATAGATGATATTACACGAGATAATTTGAAATAAAATAAAACGTTAAAAATAATATTTTAAGCGAAACGTGTTTTGTTATAAAATTATTAAAACAGATATTATTCTGTAACGTATAAATTGTTCTTCGGAAAAACATAATAATTTAATATCATATAATTCCTTCTTTTGTAATGGTCCAGGCTTGATGAACATTTTTTATTTAGTTATGAAAAAAAACACAATTAAACGTACAATGAAAAAACATAGTTAACATTTTAATTGAGAGCTATTTTTCAAGAAATTTTTGAGTTTTAGGTATAATTTTGCATTTTATATTTTGCAGATATTCAAATTTAAATAAAACAACACGCACCAGTTTGAATGTTTTCAACGTATTGAATGAATGTATAAAGAGTTTTGTTTTAATTTAAATTTAATTGATACGCTTAGAACATTTTAATTTAATTCTGCATTGAATAATATAATAAACTTTATGCAACTTGCCAAATTAAATGCGTATTTCACAATTTCTTTATCGTTTATAATTACATAATAGTTTATTACCACGATTCTACTCGTATAATGTTTCATTATTTAAGAGTAAAATTAATTACAATACGTATACTTAAGTGCATGTGAGTATACCATTTTTCTTTATTTATCTGAAACGAGTTATTTTTCAAGAAACTTTAAAAACACAGTTATATGAAATAATATTGTAAGGTGTTGTTAAAATAGTTCAAAATATATCATCACATCAAGTCAATAGGATTATTACTGTGATTTTAACAACATGTTATCTTGGTTCAACTCTTTCCAGTAAAATTGAATAGATTACGAGCTTATTAAAAATTATGGGATTCGGAATCAACGAAAGAATATGCTATAGTAAATTTAAAAAAAATTAAATTCAAATGTTTACGGGTTATTGCAATTGGCTTGAAATTTCACCAAAAATTCATTATTATTTCAATAAACGATATTCATAGACACAATTGTTGTTCATTTCTTTTCTCGGCGTATTTGACTAGTGGACAGCAACGAAACCAATAAGTGGCATGATGTAGTATTAAGTGTACAGTGACGTATATATCCGACTAATGATTTTAACGCATATCACATGGCGTTTATTTGTCCGAGAAATCATTTACGAACTACGAGCATCAATAGTAAATGGTTCCCGCGGTATCGACGTTAACAAGCCACCGGGACTCGTAAGTAACCTCAACAATTCGCGATTTCTTTTCGAAATAAAATTACCGAGATACTGACGCCGCAAATATTTCGTATTGAAATTCAATATTCCATAATTGTTTACAAATCGAAAAAGATAACGCATTCGGGGAAAAACGTTATTTCGTCACGCACGTCCATCGGCCAGAAATATGTACGAAGTAACCGCCCCACGTGTACTAGAAATCCTTTAAGTATGAAATATTATTTCAACTATTGAACGCAGTGGCTCTGTACTCGTGGTTAGCCAAATAATATATTCTCCTTCCGAGACCCGACCGGTCCTTTAAAACTTGTACCGCGGTTCGAAAGCCATAAATATCGGGGTTACATCTAACCCGGGCGCGCATCGCGTTCCATACCGTGTTCACGTGTAACCTGTGTATACATGTATACAATTATTGCTTACCTGGAATAGCATATTAATACGTAGGATTCGTCGCCCTTAAACTAATCCGCTAGAAACCACCCTCGACGATGTCGATTCCTCATGAATATTCCGTTTTAATTATCCACATGATACAAGTATAATGATTTACAGTTGTTTATAGCAACCCCTTCCAAAATATTTATATGGAATAAGTATTATACATACATGTTGGATAAAAACCACAATCTTCATCAGCGATAATATCATACAGTGCATTAGCTTCGAACCGCAGTTTTTACATCGAAAATGTAGCTAATTAATAATACCATTGGTATTTGACGTATCGAATTTTAAATAATCGCATACCTTTATAATAATAATAATAATAATATGCTAACAATCTTAAAAGTATATCGTCGGGTTTTGTGCTAAATAACTTTTAATGAGTTTATCGATTTGAAGGATAATGTTTGTTGTACCCGTAGCTAACAGAACTCGTAAATTATATTTTACAAAAATAAAAACAAGTGTTGAAAGTATTTAATTGAAAATAATTAATCAAAATATGCATACGGCAATTTTACGTTGGGTAAATCATATTATATCGCTATCCTCATTGTAGAAAGGTAATAAAAGTAGTATTATTATAATTACGCGTTAAACTTACATATTTTCAAAAACACAGTGGTCCAAGAGTATGTATCGAAAAACACTGTTTGTTCATATTTTCCGAAGACGTAACTGATAAATAAATAATATTATATATTTGTATCATTATTTTATTTGGTTGAAATTGTTGCGGTTATTTTCTCTATCAAAAATTAAAAATAATGTGACTAACTATCGAATGAGAAAAAAAAAATTGAAGAAGTAGTTATTATATTATTATAATATTTTTTAAAACAATAAATAATTTATTAGGTACTTTAAAGGTAAAAGAAAATTGATTGTTGAACTAAATAAGTTATTATACCTATATATATATATATTTGCAACTGTCATTATCAAAAATACGTAAAATAACTTGCACAATATTTTAGCCGAACACACGGAATACGTAAATTCAACAATTCAGTTTCAACAGTTTCCAATTTTATGTAGTCGGCAAATAATAATTTCTGGTTTCATGAATTAAGCAGAAATTAGTTTATATATTTCATGACACCTGCAGTGTTACATTCTTACAATTGTTTAATATGTTAATTCGTATTGGTGTTGCTAATTTAATCAAATAAAAAATTGCACCTATACAGCATAACATGGGTAAAAGGAGTATGAAATAACTCGAAGTTTGTGAATGGTAAGTATATTATGGGCTTATAATTTTGAGCGACTATAAATTTATCAAACAAAATTAGGTGATTTTTCAAAACTAGCTATTTAATTATAAAATTGAAGGTAATTTATCTTCCTTTCCACGAAATATTTATGATGTAGAAATATTATTATTTAATGTAATAAGTTACTCGTAACTTTTGGATATTATTTTTTAATACATGCTAATTATGCTGATTGTTTATGTTAATTGAAATTTTTTCTGATACTTGTACGTTAAAAATTTGTGAATTTATATTTTACGAACTTCTCAACCAACAAAGTAAATTTGCTCTACAAACAACACATAGATTATGCATAATAACCTAACTGGCACTAATGTAAATTAGATTTAAAACGTTTTCAAACAAAAGTCATAGTCCACAACTAGCGGAAAGTTGTAATTCAAATATGTGTATTATCTTAATTTGTATATTATTATAATAACCTATACGTTATGTGAAGATTTGTTTTCTTTCAAATTTGATTAGTTGACCATGCTTTGCAAAATAATACCAATGCGTCAGAAATAAGGAAAATAATATTTTGTAAAACACATAATAATTGAGCGCGTTATTTTTCCTTTTGTTGTCTGCGATTGAAAACACGTAGATAATACTATACTCTATTCGACGTATTTTAACATATTTTACGTATTAAGCATAATAGAATATATATTTCAGACGTATCTTTACCCTATATCTATCAATCTCTAACCTAATTCAACTAGAACGCACCGTTAAACACATACACATTTCGAGTTCAAACGAGTGAATGGAGGATACCTATTATATTTTTACGTAGGACGTAAGTAAACATAAATGTTCTTAAACACATATTTGATCGTATCGATCACCGTATACCTACTTATGTTCCTGAAATCAGATATAAAATTAACGGAATATTGAAAACCGGCACACTAATCTGCATGATTGTATATTAAGTATGTTTATAATATTAGGCGCACAAATAATAAGGTACATATAATTTTGTTTCACAAAACTCTGACCCAAATCAATTAGATGTAGTATAATGCTTAAAGTAAATATCCATAAAAAATATTCGTAAAATAAATTGTTTAATAAATTAACTTTTTACCTTATATAAGAATAATATATATATATATATATATATATATATATATATATATATATATATATATATATATATATATATATGATGGATTAAAGATATTCGTTCGATGTTACCGCAACAGCAATCAAAATATTTATTTCTTCTCATTGATAATATCTACACCCACCGGTTGTCTTAAAATAAAATATTATCTACTTTAGTATTAAAATTTTCACTAAAGGCAGGATATTAAACGTATAATACTATCAATGTTTATATTTTAGTGTCTATGTACAAAGGACAACTCTTACAGTTTATCGAACCAAACGTATTTTGCGATGAAAGTGCATCGAATAAATTAATATTATTCTTTTTAATCATCCTCAATACATTACGTTATATTAATATGTTAGGATTATTTCACTGCAACACCGAATATAACTAATTAGGTAGCTTTGATGTTTAAGTAGTTAATACGAGAGCTACGTATAACTGTTTTAATTTATCTGTTGTTTTATCATTGTACATATTTTTTCTTCGAGAAGTTGGACGCAATGACCAACGGATTTGAATTTTACGTTTCTCGGTAGTTTATCAACTTATTACATTGAACTCTCTTAAACCAAGTTTTTAACTTTGTCAAAACGATTCTTTTTTTTCAAATCAATACAAAAAGCGTATCCGCGATCAATTTAAATTATAAAGAAAACCATCAAAAGTATTAGACAATAAAAAATCAATCACGTGTCATTTCAGGCCATTATATTGGAATCTTATAAAATACTTAATTAAACTGTGAAGCATAACGTATTTACAAAAATCAAAAAAAAAAAAAAAAAACACTTTATTGCGAAATAAAATCTTTGTTGTAATGGGATTTCCGATAGAAAATAAGAAAGAAAAACCTTTATTACATTACAATAATAGCAATAGTAGAATCTGTGACGTTATTATTATTATTTTTTTTTTTAAATGTCTACATCCCATCGTACACGCAAATATTCGAAAAAATAAAACTGAAATGTATATTTATTATGCACATAGAAAACGCGAAATTTTAAAAATTAAACTATACTCATAACGAAAGTTCTTATTATGATATAATACTAATAATAGTTATACCATATGACATTATTAAAATAATATATATCTTAGGAATATATATTTATTATATTGAACGTTATCAAATGATTACTTCCTATTACTCGTATTTGATTTTCAAAATTTTTTTGATTTATAACCGAAAAATAATAAACATCGTTTTTGTAAAATATGTCTGCAAAAAAAGAAAAAAAAACTATTTTAACTGATATGAGTTAAGAAAGGTTATTATTACGCGCGCTTCCCCTGCATGGGACTACTATTAAAATATATAAATATGGAATTATGATGTTTCGCCCACGTTGGCTATATTGTCGATGAAATAATAGCTGACATATCGAAATGTTCATTTCCATCACTTTAATCTACTTATAATAATAAAAAAAAAAAACATTGATAAGTGTAAAAACACTAAAATTTATTCGCAGTAGTAGATGAATACTTATGAATATAAGTTGGTTATATTCGATTAATGAACACACTCATTATCATAAGGTTAAGTGTTCAAATCGTCAAATTCATAATTTTAACTTATGCATATTATGGTAGTCATTCGCCAAAACTTTTAGATTCTGAACGGAGTGAAGAATGTATTGATTTTACAATGATGTGTGTTTTTTTTAGATTCTGAACGGAGTGAAGAATGTATTGATTTTACAATGATGTGTGTTTTTTTTTTTTTTTTTTTTTTTTTTGTGTCTGTCGACACGTTTTGGGGCAGTAAAAATGCTTCGATTGCCTTATGTAGCAACTTTTCTGATAGGAAAGTGAATCTATTTGGTACTTTGGGGGGTCAAAAGTTAAAAATTTCCAATATTTTTTAAATGCGACGGGAAAAACCATAAAAAAATTTTTACATTTTATTTTTATAATCGGTGATAAAAAAAATTTGGCTACTACAAAATACTTGAAAATTTAATCGAAGATTCCACAGAAGTAGTTTTTAATGTCATTCAAAAATTATTAAAATCCATAGGCACAATTTTTTTTTATAAGCGTTTGAACATCGAATATTGACATAAAATTACATGTAAAATATAATATAATGTAGAATGTTCTAGACTGACAAACTATATCGCTGTATGCAACTGCCAACCCATCCTAATTGAAAAATATATTTATCGTTTCAAAATAAAATATACTTTTTACAATGTTTATAAATAACAATGTATTATATCCTAGACAAACATATGAACTCCGTTCAGAATTGTTATTCGTATACAATGATATCTATCATTGCATTCAAATTTAACAAATCCATTATAATAATGACCTATCCTATAAGCGAGGTGCACTCCACCCCTAACTGTACAGCAGAGCGAGGCCCATCCGGTTTTTTTTAAATTAAATTTAATTGAAATTTATTAGTATTAAAAATGATAATATTTATTATTGTTTTACAAATTTATAGTTTAAAAAATGTAATTCCGTCAAGATATTGAAGATTTAAAGAATTTTACCGTATAAGATTCGATCATACTATCTCTATGTTGACTACTTAACTAAAACTTAACTACAATTATTTTTGGCATATTAATTAATTCAAATATCTTTAGAAATAAAAAGTGATTTATTAAAAAATTATTTTTTTTTATCGATTTATTTCATAAAAAAAGGTTTTTTTTTTTTTAAGAGACATAGTAGATTGGTTTCAAGTCTTAAATATTATTACTATAGTACATCGATTCACATATCCCTGTTTTTCATCTGACCAATAAATATCACCCATCTCTTTTAGACGGGAGTTGTCTTAAAAAAGATCGAAGTGCTTTTTTTTTTAATATTTTGGTTTTTTTGCTTCTGATGATAAATCTATTGAACCAAAAAAGGTGCAATCATTATAATTTATATGGACAGTGATTTCAAATTCATTTGAAGGATAATGAGAAATATGATTTCATACAAGCTTTCCGGGTTAACGAAATATTTTATTTCACGACCGATAAATCTGATACCAGAACTTTTTGATCTGGTTGAATTAATGTTGATAGCTAGAAGTGACATAATTGCAGTGCACAACCGTGAAAACATAATTTTTAGCTATAAAAAAGCTCTTTAAAACTATTCTGTTATATAAATCCTGGGTTATATTATTTCAATATTTTTACGAATGGATACGGTTATCATAAGTTTATTTGGGTATTTGATGAAAAATAATTAAGCACTAACGAAGCACACACGATCGCCTCGAGTTTGGACCCAAAATTCGGAATGGGGGTGCATGCATGTCTCCGGCACCTCCCTGTACGAAATGCGAATAACTTTGTAAGGGATGAAGCACTAACGACGGGACAAACGTGCACTAACGGAGCACAAACGATCGCCCCGGGTTTAGGTCCAAAATTCTAAATGGGGGGGGGGGGGCTGGGGACATGGTCCTCGATTTAATTGTAACCGACTATTTTTGAAGAAAAAACGTACAGAAATAACGAAAATAGTTTATACGATAACAGTAAAACTAGAACAAGTTCTAAATTAATTATTAATTACTTTTCGCCTTGTAACATGCAGCGGTAATTTGCGGCTTTTTCGTGATATTTATGAACGAAATAATATGTATTAGAGTTATACAGTCATACAAGCCTCCCTTGCCCTCCGTTAAACGCGGCTCTGGTAAGGGCATATATAGTCGCGGAATGAGGACGATCTAAATAAAGTAGTCCTGGATGATGAAAGCCTACGGGAAAGAAGCCCCGAGGTTGACCACAAAGAAGCTTATTAAAAGTAATGGTTCAAATCGTTTTTAAACATTTTTATAATAACGTTTAACTTTCCAAAAATCGATTGAAATAAATTATTAATAACGTTTTACAATCAATTAACAATTTAAAATTATATTAAATATCTTTTCGCAAATCATAATAGATTTGAATCTATAACGAATAACGTATCAAAAACTATATTCGAAACTTATAACGAATAACAAAACAAAAAAATCGAAAAAGTTTGAAAGAAAATATTATTAAGTATTAATCATTAATAAACGATCATTTATTTTTCTATATTTATTTTGTATTAGTCGGACTTTACCATATAATATATCGTAGAATTAAATATCTAGAAAAAACAAGTTAGGTTCGTGATGATTATTGATGTTATAATTAGCGCTGTATAGAAAAATTTTATTGTTTCTTACATATTAAATGTTCTTATAATACAACTTCTGCAACTTATACAATACTTTTTATTTAATATATTAAATCTCACTATAGTTTAAGTACAACTATTAATATTCTGTATATAATAATATTAAAATATTTAAAAAATTAAAAATCTGAACTATATCATATACATAAAAAATTTTAATGAAATTCATCTATCAACGCTTGTGTGATGCTTTGTTAAAATATTGTTCATTGAATATAATAAAATCAGATTTTAACAAAAAAAAAAACTGTTAAATTAGGTTATACTATACATTCTAATATAAAAATAATATATATTTGAAATGCAATGTATATCAAATATATATGATCTATACCTACATAAATTCTACCTTATTTTTCTTATTGATATGGTAAGATGAAATACATAATAAATTTAATTTTAATTTTTATGCAATGTGATCATAACTTTTTAGTTAACATGATAGCTCTTTCTAGAAAAAGTTCAATAATATAAATATTTTTAATGGTATGACATATTTTGAAAATGTTATACTTTATGGTTGTATTTATGTTCTATATATTTATATTAATTAAGAAATGTTTTGTTCTTTATTTTATTTATTATTCGTTATTTACGAAGCCACTGAATAATACTTAGCCGAATAATTTATAATATTTTGCACTGACAATTGCATAACTTTTATGTTTGTATTTCGTTTGGAACCGAAAGAGTAGAACCATTATAAAATAACTAACTTCCTGAGAATGCCTCTAGGTATTAAGTGTCAGAAGTTTTTGTATGTTTATTTATAGCGTAATTGATATTTTGTACTTATACAATTACGTTAAAATAATTTTGAAAAACTTTCACATAAAAATGAAACTCACTTGAAGTTACTACAATTTTCTAAAAGTAATATTTAATAAAGCTGATTTTATTACTGTTCGGTTTTTAAACCAATTTACTATTAGAGTGTATTTCATCTGGATAAAATAAAATAAATATATATTGCTTAATAAATCAAAGGAGGTTCCCAAAAAGAATACATGTACTTGAATAATTCATATTTTTATTAATCAATCGATTAATTGGGAGTATTTTTTTTTTTTTTTTAGTCTTGATGCATTGTCTAATTAAAATATAAATTGTCATGACTGTGATAGGTATATATTTTTTTGGAATAAGCGACAAAATCAGTATTTGTTTGTCTGATTAATTAGCACCCTACTGTATTACAAAATAAGAATTTAATTTTGGTACGAATGAAAATGTATTCATTATTAATAAATAACTCACATATAAAATGATGTATTAAGCGATAGAATTAATAATTAGGTAAGATTGTTAATTGATCATAGTTTAAAAATTTCGGTTATTAAGAATAAAACTTATTTAATTGTATATAAACTATAAAAATTAAAAAAAAAAACAAAAAATTAATTTTTTTTGTGACAAATAAATTCTAAAAATAATATCATAAAATATTAAATAGTAGTTTATTATTATATACATTTTATAATCGTTTGTTGTTTTACACATTATCAAAAACGAAAAAACGTCAATAATAGCTAATTTATTCTGAATTACTTTTTATCGGCTACCTGTTGTGTTTATCTCGTATTATTTGGCGGAAAATCCATTATTTTTTTCGATGATACTATCTTCCCGGTTTTGTAGATACATGTATTGAACATGACTCTAGTTTCAAGGTACAAATACATTTTGTAATTATTCAACTTGCAGTTCTGATGTCAAAAAAAACCACGGATGAGTTTTTAACGAGTGTATTTCTTTTTTCAACGAAATGTAAATTCTGAGGAAAATGAGAAATATTCACAATGATGTGTATTTTTCATCAAAAAACACTTGAGAAGATTTTTAAGTACTTCAAACCGTTCATCAGTATACATACCAATTGATCAAAATATTTTACAAACAAAAATCGTATTCGATACGATGTATTTATGATTTTTATTTTTAGGCATTAGAATAAAAATTATTAATGTAGATTAAAATAATTTATTTGTTTATTCTTCAGATCTGCTTCAAAATTTAATTTTTTAAATATTATTTAGTTACATTAAATTTAAACGTTAATATATTTTTTCTAATTTAAACATTTCCAATTAATATAGAATTTTAAAATAGCTAAGTCTCTGTTACACCGAATCACTATGTCTCTTTCTTTTTCTCTCTATCTCCAAGGAAACTACATTCTACCAGGAGCCCTCCACCGACTTCAGCAGTCGCAAATCATTTCAAGACCATTGTAACACACAGCCCATCTGCGTGGAATCCTATCCAGTTAAATTGTTATTGTAATACCCATTTATTTAAGTAAAAGTTACGAATTTACCACTCTTAAAAAAGAATTAATTGATCTTGTAAATCCATCAGGTATATATTTTAAAAACATTCCAAAACATCTGATAATTTGCACCGACGGTACAATAAATTGTAATTAATTTTATAAATACCTAACCGATAATGAACAGACGAATTCCACTCATACTTACCTAAAAAGTTGAAATCATACACCATATTTATTCGATACCTATAACTGTCCACTACTGTTGAAGATAAACAAGAAGGTTAACATATGTGTCACGAAGTTATCCGGTTACTAATATTAAACTTCGTATTATAAAATGCTCATTTTCTTCTTTCCGCATTGATTTAAAAATTTCCGAAAACAATAGTTATATTTCAAATAAGATTTATTTATTCACCCCAAAATTAAAATAGAGATGCTGTTTACGTTGTGAACAAGTTTGTGTTATTTCATTGTTATAATTTTCGCGCATTGCGTATTAGCAGCCATCATCGGCGATGGTGATAAGCCTCCGTGTGTGACCGGACGGATACGTGATTGCATCGTTATCGTCGCGCGTAAATGTATTCGTTATTCCACGTTTTCAAATATTTATCAATCATGTTTTCAGTAAAAGTTAAAATCATGCTCTCAGCGCTATAAAGTTCTCTTGTTTTAATTTTAGTGTGTTGGCGTTTATCTTCATTATTTGATGCCCGGCGGCCAGAGCTTTCGTGGTGAATGTCGTCGGTACCATCTCTCTCTCGTCTCTGTGTCTTCGTGGTGTACAATTCATTTTTTAATTTCAAGTTTTGTACGTCTGCAGCCATTTTGTTCAAACCACGTCGTTTGAGTATTTTCATCTACGTTTGTGAATCGACCGTTTGGTATAGTATCGTTCGAGACAATCAGATATTGTCCAGCGTGTTAATTTTCATTGTTTTTAGTTTTACCAGCGGTTGCATTGTGAATAACGTGGTTTCTTTTTATTCATTGTGTCATTATCCATTACCCATTATCCAGGAGTGTGGACTCGTGCAGTATTTTCGTCTGTGGCTGTGCTTTAGTGGTCTCACGTACACAGTGCTGAGGCTTATTTTTTATTTATACACCGCAGTGTATTTTATTATATAACTGCGCCCCTGTAGGGCCAGCATATTATTATCATTATTTTACCATCTGTTGTATTTTTATTTATTTATTATTGTTATGCCAATCAGGCAACCTAATACATTTTATATAATATTATTGGTATAATTATTATAATTAAATTAATTGATTTATTTTTTTTTTTATTATTATAGCTGTTAAGGCATCCTTATTTTTATTTATATTATAGGAGCAGAAATCAGCGACAGATGAAAAAACTCAACCCTTTACAATTCCGTAATTTTTAAGTTACATTTACATTTGAATTTTCGCCACCAGTTGCCTCGATGTGACTATTAAAATTCGAAATACACCAAATCACCATCAAAATCCGCCAAGTGTGCTGTATGTGCAGGACCATACACAGCTTCATATAATAAATGTTTGGTATTTAAAAAACGTATAGTAAGCCACACAAAATATCAAATAGTCAAATTCCATTATTCCATTCCTAATATCACTATATCGCTAACAAGATACATCATTCCAAGTTCAAACCTGAAACAATAAAAATCATATCATAATATCACTGCCAACTCCTCTACTAACACAACAACTTCAACTTCACTCGAAAACTCGATTTTTAAATTTCTCGACGATTTTAAAGCTATAACTAACCCATTACTACTAATGACCACAGTTTTAAAAAATTTACTCTCGTTTTTTATTTCTACACCTTTTGTTGAAAATCAAGTTTTTAACGAATAGTTCGATAATTAGGTATTGGTTTCTCTCTTATTTTCGTTCCCCATATAAAAAATGAAAAAAAAACCAAATCACTTCAAATACTTGTGTCATATTACTGTATTGTATTGTTCTATTAAATATAATGTAATTGGAATCGCCGAAAATGAAATAAATAAATTATACGCTTCTACGTGAAATCGTATAACATTACGATATCAAACGTATATTATATTATGTCGAGCCTGCAAGGCATTTATTCTTTACACATTTTTTAATGACATCTATGTGTCGCATAGTATCCCGAAGAATTACCGATGCCATTAATACGGATAGTAACGTATACTTTGTACGTTTAAAACTAAATGGAAAGCCACTTAGATTCCCACTGTCCGGCGAAAGATAAATTTTGGAATTTTTTTTTTTTTCAGTTGAAATTTTGAATAATTTTAATAATTAAGTATAACTCAACTCAAACATAGTTTCTCTTGCTTAGCCAAAATTTAACGGGAATGAGGGTTCCCAAGCGGGTTCAAACAGTTGTGTTTTCCGACGATGGTAGGTGTTTCAAAAGCCATCGCCGTAGGGATAAAATATTAATATTATGCCTTTATGTTATGCATGTGTGACTAGGCTGTATTAGATATTAATAAACTGTTTGGTACAATAGTGGGCAGTACGCTACAAATAATGCACATTGGAAAGTAGCAAAGGACGTGGGACCCGATGAATTTTAGCAATACAGCAACAAACGTGTATACCAACATGGACGTGTTAATAAACGAGAGCAGCATGTATAGCATTAAAAAGTATGAAATCGAATTAGAGTTGAACGAGTTGCGGCATCTGTTTGTCTGTTTGTTTGACGGAAAAACATTTCGTTTAACTCGAAAACAAATATCGTTTTGTTTGATTTTTAGGAAAGTATCAATGCATTTAAAGTCTCGTGGAATAAGCGAAACAAATATAACACGCTTAATAATTGTGCTATACGGCATCTTAATACTCGGTAACCAGTATTCAGTAAAGTTATGACGACATTTATACGTATTACGTGATTAGTGTATTTAATATCATTATTGGAAACGATGATATTTAATTTTAATTTAGATTATAGTCACTTGATTTTAGTTTCTATGTATATTGTTTTTTGTATCATATTATATTAACAGACTAAACCGATAAATTAGATTAATACATAATAGTTGTAGCATCATTTACGCATAACAAATCAAAATTCTTCATTTAAGTCGGTTCGACGTAAGTGGTAATTCGTGGTAGCTTAAAGAAACTTATGGACCGGGTCCAGGCGCAAATGCTAACTGTGCACGATGTGTGTCGACAACGAATTACTTTTAAATCGAAATCACTTCTATTCCCCAAGTAGCTAGCCGAAAACTAGATTTCCTCGAAAGTTTGATTCGAAATCGAAATAACAAAACTTAATATTTGAGGTTTGTTCCGAAACTATGTAACATAATCACGGAAAGCACATTTTCTCACAATGCTTTGGTGAAATAATATACAGTGTGCAAAAAATCTTATTACATGAATACACAAACGTTTACTGAAAATATACTCGAACGAGGTGTTTAACATGTAAAAGTATTATAGTACGTTTAAACGTATTTTACTACCTTCCGTCTCAAAAAAGTTCACTGAGATTTGGATAAACAAGTTATACTTCATAAATAATATTAATATTATCTATAATGCATTATCATGATAAGAGGGCTATGCTCTAGTGAACGTTTATAGGTAAGTTAACATATAATTCAATAATAATCTAATTATACGAACATGTAATGATAATATTATGTTAACCATTATAATATTAATCGTTTTTGTAGAATACAAAGAAATTTTGCTTACTAATTCAATACAACCAATTTATAACCAACAGTGTAATTCTTACATTTCTGGGTCAAAATATTAGTATTATTTTACTTGTGTCTGCATTTTACGTTTCACCTCGTTCGTAACAGCTAACAGTTCTTTAGTAGCGATTAGGTATAACGCATTCATTTTTTGGAAATCCTTTTATATTCTACCAAGGATTAAAGAAGAACTAATTGGTAAAAGATTATTAATAGATCTCATAGGCTAAGTTTGAGTTACCACGAATAATACGAATAGTATTAATAAATTAAAAGTATTTAGGTCCAAAAATGTTGGATTCAATATTATATTTTATAAACGTCTACTGTTAATATTTGTAATCTTATTATTTAGCATAAAATTAACCTCAAACTTTTAATCAAGGTTTATTTTTGTTGTTTCAAAAGACATTTTGTTTTCAATTTTGTAAACTAAACGTACTAAAGAAGTACAAAGTTTTAAATAATAAACTTTACAATTTTGTTTTAAGGTCCATTGGGACGGTAAATTATTTTAGGAAAAAAAACATTCATGGATTTGAGTACATATAAATACTTTTACATGCATACATATTTTAAGTTTAAAAAGTATGGTAAAATTATACTTTAGAACCTTTTGATTAGTTAATCTAGGAACATATTTTCTCTAAATAGGGATAAGTAAGATCTTTTCTTAAATAGGAAATTTCGTGGTATTATTAGTTGAACGTGTAATGTAATTTCCTATTACACGACTGACTTAAGAATTACATTGATCTTACTAACACAGTAATTTTAAAGATCAATGTAAATTTTAAGTCAATCATGTTATAAGAGATTACATTATATGTTCAACGAATAATATCACGAAATAGCCTATGACATGAAAATTCCTTACTTCATCCTATTTATGAAATGTACTTACTAAATATGAAATTTGTTGTACTTCGTAATTTACATAAGTATACACACTACTAATTGTACTTATACAAATTGTATATGTACACTAGATATACTACTACACCTACATAATACGTAATAATAATATAATTATTATTTTCCCTTGATATTTATATTTATCGTGCATTTATAAAAATTAAATAAAGTTGTTATATAACTTTAATTTTATAGAATTATGAAACGAAATGAGAAACAGTTACATTTATTTGTGTGCTATTTGTGGCAATACGGTATGCTTGTCGTTTTGAGCTAAAAGTTCAAAGGAGTTCTGGGCAGTGGCGCCCTATCATATACTCATGTCTTGCGACTGCAAGACTTAACATTAAAGGTGGATGTATGAAAATATGATACTTATGCCGGGTTGCATGAAAACAGTAAAGTAAACTGTTGACAGGATAAAATTATCGGTTCTGTATAATTCAAATTATTGAACAAATTGTGTTGAATGAAAATATTCTAAAATTTTATATTAATGAGGTTAAAATCAATAACCTGGGAAACGGTATACAATTTTATCTAGTTTCCGGTTGCTTATACATATAACTTTTATCAAAGATTGTGAATTGTGATGTCATTGAGATTTGTACTAAATTATTTTCTCTAAATAATTATTCATTAGTATTTATTAATTTGTTACAATTATATGTCTGTATAAATTATAAGAAAGTCGAATAGTCTAGGTAGACGAATTAAAATGTTCATAATCATATTTTGATCAGAATCATCAGATGAAGACGAAGACAAAGATGACAATGACATTATTGTTAAAATAAATTATATCCAAGATATTGATGAGAAATGTAGAAGGGTTTTTAAAACATGGCTGTATGCCACTGGTTCTGGGTATGGTTTTTCAACCAATATTTAAAAATAATATTAGTTTATTCTTTTTCAAATATATGTTATAACTAAAATTCGGGATTTCTCGCATTTATATATTCTTTAATAATAACTGTATAATAATAATTGTTTTTACAAAAAGCTAATAAAAAAAAAATACTGTATAATAATCTGAATAAAATATCATTTGTTTGAAGATATAACGTACTGGAATACAAATTGTCAACTGTATATTTTTGTATATTTTACCGTTTTTATGTAAATGCATATTAGATAGATATTTGCAATTAAAATGTTATTTAAAGCATATTAACTAATTTTTATGTTTTATGTGAAATACATTTATTCAAAGGTTAAATATTTATTTATATTTTTACTGTTATACGTTGGTCAATACTTAATATACTGAATCATAAAACGAGTTCGTTTTAGTTTATAAAAAATATGCTGACCACTAAACACCGTGCATATCGTTAAAATTGATAGGTAACAAATGAAAATGTCAATTGTTAAGTCCAACTCTACAGGTAAACATGCAATTATTTTTTCATTTTTTATTTTATAATACTTATCTTAATTTTCATTGTAATGGAATAAGATGAAAAAAATTAAATCGATCAAACATAGTTATATTATGGTTTTAGCATGGAAGAACGCAGGTACAAATTTTGTGTGGTTTTGAAAAATGTAAAATGTTTATAAATAGCACGCTTTAATACTCATTAAATTAAATAATGTATATATATATGTATGCATATGTATGTATGTATATATTTCATTAGCAAATCTCATGGAAAAAATCGAAAATACTATTAAATACGAAGGTCAAATCATGTTTTTACATAAATATATTTGATATTTTGTGGAGGGGGTTGAACCCAAAACCCCTCTGTATTTTCGCGTTTAGGTTTTAGACTAACTATTGTGAGAACATTTACTAAGTCAAAATTAACTATCTATATTTAGAATTTAATATATCAAATTTACATGAAATGTTTAAGTGCTAATGAAAACATCCAGTTTCATATTTTTGGGCGTGTTTTAGTTGTTTTAAGTGTATAAATACATGCATATTTCTTACTATTTGTATGCATTAATTTTAGAACACAAGCTATAACACAGAGCATTTATGAGTTATATGAAATATCCAATCATTATTTCGAATAATTTGGTTATACGTCATCTTGTAAACGGTCAATAAATCCTTACCGCGTATGAATAATTTAGCCGTCTTACAGCAAGTCATTTAATTACATACTGCAAGTAGTAAGAGTTCATGATCCAAAATGAATATGTACTTTGCGTAAAATGGAAGTTTAAAATGGTAAATTAATAAGGTACTTTACTTGTAATAAGACTTTTAGTAAACATTAAAAACTGTAATAGGTTTTTTTTTCTCTTGGTTACAAACATTAAAAGTTAATTAATTTTATTATCTCGTAAATAATAGTCATGGGTGAATAGATTTACATGGATAGAAATGAAGGTATGCTAAGATTTCTGAAATAAATGTGCACAAAACAGTTTTTTTTAATGAATTAGAAGTTCATCCGGTTAAAGGTTTGTGTTATAATTGATTATTTAATAAATACCAGTCTTATGAAAAATACTATTGAAAAAATATTAAAATACTAATAGGTCCTAGTATTTGCAAAAAAAATTATTAAAAGTACTTTTAAAATACTTCTATAAAAATAAATTTCAAGAATATTTACAAAATATTTGAATACTTATACAAGTATTTTTTATAATAAGTTTTATAATTTAGCCTCATTGATATGCATGGAGTTAATAAACATGAAGTAACATTTTTAGAGTTAAGACTTATAAATTAGGTTGATGATGTATACGTCAGGTTGTTATCATTACATAATTTAGTATCATTAAAAAAATGTATAATATAAGTATAAAATATATTTTTTACATCTACAAATTGTCACTGTTATTACAAAATAATCATTGTATCAGTATTAATATGACTATACATACATATAACAATAAACTCGTATAGGCACTCATCAAACAAAAAAATCAAAATGTTTATTAATAAAAAATTGTATTACTTTTTAATAACATTATTTCTCCGAAATTTGAATTGGTCATATTCCATCTTATTTTGTGGGAACACATGTGTCTATACTCAGGCGTGGATTGATAAAAAGGGCGCGGGGCGCTACATAAATTAAAGGGCAAATAAGAAAAAAATTTTAGAGCACATTTAAAATATATATATATATATATATATATGTAATTTATATAATATTAAAATATTTTCTTTCGTTTTAATAAAACGTTGAAAATACGTTAAAACCGTAAATAAGTATCAAATTACGACGAGCATTAAAAAAATTACAAAGTTCTACAGTCGTATGGTAAAAAAATAAAATAAAACTGATGGTCTTTTATTACCCGTAAACACATACAAATATTATATTCAATTACCTTAAAGTGATAATGTTCGTAATCACGTAAAAAGTTGTTGTTATTAATGATTTGTTCGTGGGGCTACGTTCCGGTGTAATAAATATATCGCCGGCAGTATTTACGCGGTATTTACGTACCTGTGCCGAACACGTCGAATAAAGAATTTAAAACAACGTATGTCCATGATATATAATAAACCGCGCTTCCAAAAAAAACTTTTGACTGACCGGTCAGCGGTCGCCGATTACGAAGCGTGTCAACGATACGCTCGCGTGCTTGTGCCGCATGAAAACGTCTAAAGGCACACGTCCGTTTTTCGACGCTGCGGCACCGCAAATACGGCGTAGTGAACATGTGTTCGAATTGCGCACATATAAATCAGTGTACATGTGCTTGCGTCGCCGTTGCCGGTGTGTCTGCCGCAGAGATAACAACGTCGCCGCAACGGCATGGCGCACGCAAATCCGGTTCAGCAGTGCTTTGTTGTACATCGACTCGTGCACACGTGCGATTTTTCCACCCAAGATGTCCGAAACCGACAATGTTGACAAAACCTTTCTGGATTTTCTCTCATACCGCTAAACGCCATGTAAAATTCACCGCTTAATAATCTTGCATCTGTAAATCGGTGCACCCGGTAACGCCTATTATACGTCCATACATATTTGTTGTGCACTAAGTTAGGCGAAAATTGCCTTTTTTTTTTGTCGTTGTAATAAACCTCCACAGTTGGTGACTGAATGGCGACTAAAGTGATATTTCGTGACGTGCGGTTACCGCAACAAAAACGCAATAGTGTGTATTCAACAACTGCGATGCCGCATCGGCGAAAAACGGACGTGTGTACCGGGCCTAATAGTGTTATTTCATAACCAGTTCTCTCGGTCATTGTTCACGTTTCACTTTTGGTGTGGCGTCCTTTTAAGGCAAATTTATACCGATAGGGGCAAATATATTTTAGGGCAAGGGATGCTGTAGCATCCCAGCAACCCAGCCAGTACACGCTTGTCTATACCAAATACTACGCATGAGTAAAAATTTTTTTTTTATTGATAATTAAATATTTGTGAAAAACAGTTAATAAGTATATAAAAACAAGTATTTAAATGTTTTTAAAAATACTTTTAAAAAGTATTCAAAATAATTAGAAAAATACTTTATAAAAATTATATTTGAAGTATCATAAAATATTTCAAAGAGTATTTAAATACTTTACAAAACTTATCATATTTTGTAGCATAAAGAAATTTTATTAAAATCGAAACATTAAGATTCGATTAAATTTAACCATTTAATAACTGATAACTTATTAAATTTAAAAATATTATAAATAAAAATATTTGAATTCCTAAGTCACCTATGATACAGATGGGTAGAAAAAATTATTCTGAGTTAAAGATGTCGGATTACCTTTTTTTCTTAAATTAAGCTTAATTTTTTTTTATCATTGATTAATAATATATATATAAAATTAACTTTATATTCTATTTTCGAGACTTTTTGATGAACAAAAATCATCTAACTGACTTTTTCGAAAAAAAGCTAAGAAAACATGAAATTTTCAATCAAACGTGTACTGCTGTTGCGTCGACGACGAAATTGTTTAATCAATTTTTAGTACTGATTATACTTCCCACGCAATTCTTTATTAAACGCTATGTGTTCGGAGATAAGAAATGCACTGCACTTCTTTGCTCTTCTTATACATTATTCGTTTAATCAAACCCTTGAATAATATACGTTATTGCATATGTACTACTAGAAGAACAATGTTAATACATTTAGTTCTGTTGATTTTTCCATCAATATTCCCGTGTACGTACATATACAATTAATTTCTTTACCTTTTTCAACATTTGTCGTTTCAAAATAATGAATAGTTTGAATTTTTCAGAAAAAACAAAAATAAATAAAATAAAGTTAATCACACATATACATGATAAAGCAATTTAAATTATATTTTATTGTATTGAGGAATTCGATATTGAAATTCGTGTAACAATGAGTGTACAGGTGTACATTATGTAACTTTTTTTATTTATTCCGGTAAAATCGTGCGACGTTATCAGATACTTTTAAAATAATTTCGTTTGGTGTTTGGTAGAATCAAATGATTTCGAATGTAAAAACAAACGAGATAAAGCGACGTTCGGATAGTTTGAATACAACCCGTGATAAATGTTCAAAGGAGTGTAAATAAACATCAAGACGGATCTAAATAATTTATAAAAGGGCTGTCTAAAAGAGCTACATGTACACGAGCTGTATGTACTATTTCAATAGTCCAAGCCGATGGTCGAATAGATATTTTATTTCGGTCATGCACTAAAACAAATAAATATATATATATATAAAATATAACGTTACTTTGGTAAAATTTCACGAGTGATTACATTAATTTCACTCTTTATTATATCACAAGGTTTTTTTTTCTCTCGATACATTTTTACTAAGAAATTATTACTGTTTACTTTTATCGTAATTTTTATTATTAATTTATCAATCATATATCATAATAATATAGGGTACTTATATGAGGTTTTTAACACGGGAATGAAAGTGTTTCTATTAACAATTTGTTAATCCCACTTAACGGACACACGCAATAAGTAATTTGAAATGGATATAAAATCATTTTTCGTGTTTCCAAGAATAACAAGATGTTATTGTAGAAACAAAAATATTTCGAGAAGGTTCTCGCCCAACGTTCCTGTCCGTGAAGTGTATATTAAACTTCACGCCCGTTATACATATTGTAATTTGTAATTCATAATTATACACTTCTTAGTTTAATTTTAGCGTCAAGATTAATGAGACACCTTAACTTAATTTAATTTTTTTTTTTGTTCGAACAAATCGAATTACTCATAATTTTAAGTCGACAACTTTTGAAAACAGCAAAGAAATTAATTAAATATGTACGTACACAAGAATATAAACGGAAAAATCCACAAAACTAGGTGTATAAATATTGTTACTCGCTGCGTTTTAACTGTACATGTTTGTAATTTACATTATTCATAGGCTAAATAGATATGGAGACTGATTAAACTTCTCTTATTTTTTAAGAAAAAAGTGTTCAACCCATTTAAAAGAACATAATGTACGTGTCACGTTTAAATTATTGTGATTATATTACTTAAAAATAAAAATAAATTATATCAGGGTTTTTCATAAAATGCACGTTTAAAATTTGTAATTATATTGTTATAATAAGTTTTATTTTTTTACGATTATCGCCGTAAGTAGTGACGTATACATACTGCTTAACAATATACATACTATCGTGACGCGACATTAATACGCAATCCCGTAAAAGAACTGTTGTCATAATTAAATTGCATTTATGGTACATTTCAAAGGTAAATGGTTTGTACTTTATCAGGTCGTATTTATATTTATTATTAAAAATCGAAAGGCAGACACACGTGAATGGATACCGGAACTGTTTATATACAAGAAAAACTTATATATGCACACAAACCCACACACATATGAATATATACTAAGTACTGCAGTAATCCGCGGACGGACCGAATCGATAGCCATAATTGACTAATACCTTCGTAATTGTAAACAAACGGTTAGAGCAGAAGTTTACACGCGAGTGCATCGACGTTGATGATTTATCAATCATCCGTATCGATAGCGTAGGGTGACCATATTAAGAAAATAAAAAAAGGGGACAGCTGTTACTCACCCCCCAAAAAATAAAAAATAAATCTCTCATCCATATACATTCACACATATCACACAAATCTCGATAAATTAAAGTCCAAATCTCTGTCATATCATAAACAATTATTTTCTTTTTACTTTACCCTTTTCCAAAATACGACTTGGTGGAAAAGAATTCACAGATCGACTGTCAACAGTGTCTACCAAAAACTATTACCGATTGACAACTATAATATAATATCTAATAGCTTTAATTATAAATTTATAAATAATATAATATATAATTTTAGTTTGTAGAACTACATATTATGCTATACAATATGTCTCATACTTATCGCAAATGTTATAGTTCGTCGTCATTGGGACTTGACGCTCGTCGTTCCACGAAAACTTTTATCTGTTATTTCTAACTTTGGTTTCACATTTTAAATATACGAGTAAAACTATTTTGTATTTTTTCCATATATAGATATTTTATTTACAAGCATTAGTACATTATATAATAAATAATATGAAAATAACGGGATTAAAATGGGACTATCTTCTAAAAACGGGATAAAAAGCGTCCCCTTCGAAGTTTGTCGGGACAACGGGACGTGGTGATCAAAAAAGGGACAATCCCATTTTAAACGAGACGTCAGATCACCCTACGATAGTGGCAAGATAAATGTGTACCTATTGGTTTCCACGACACAGCGAATCGTATTAGTTGTACACGTTTCCGTGATATCACGTTTGCACCCATGCAACGTCACTGTCCATAATTTTTTTATCGTCACTATACCTAAAGTGTAGATTTGAACCTATTTTTAATTCAATCAAAGCAATTGTTGATCTAAAAATGTTTTATTGAATATTTAATTTTATATTATTTAATACATTATTTAATTTTAATGATGTATTTTTAGATTTATGTGCCACAAACACGCGACGGCGGTAAAAATTTGACTGTCGCTCTTGCTCGCTGCACCCTCCGGCAAATTCCATGTGCATTTTTTTTCGTATTTTTTGTTTGCGTTTGAGTTTGAACAAAAATGCTTCCGATTCCAGACCAATACGTAGTATTTTTTGAGTCGTTCGACGGTGCATGGATGGAAAATAAATGTGAACTGTCGTTATCAACGAGTGATCTGCACTCAACGAATTACGACGATTATATACCCGTCGTGATCGAGCACAAAAATCGACCGTTGGTGACGTTGCGATGCCATTTTTTCTCGATCGATGGCATCATGTTTCGACCAAACATTTTGAACTGTCGAATGGATAACCTTTTATTTGCTGGTAATCAAGACTAAACGATGATTGTTAATAGCTCCATTTGGAGTTAAAAAAAAAAAAAGTAAAAATTACGTATGGAAAAAAAATCATGGCTTGTTTTCCACACCTGCCCGTGGTCTCGTTGATCGTAAATCCAGCATACGGAGATGGTTATACAACGAAAATATTATTGTTGGAAAAAAAAAGTAAAAAATTACTGTTGTTCTCAGCTGTTATTAAAAAAACAAAAAACAAAGAGAAAATGTGTATTGTATTTTTATAATTTACGAGAAAAATGACTTAGTATAAGAGATAGGAAGTTATATATTTTTCAAAATATTCCAGGATATATTTTAATATTGGTTTTATCGATTCTTTAATGAAATTTGGGTTTTCGTTTAATATATCGTTTGCCAAACTAACGCCAGATGTATATTGTGATTGAGATTCGATAAATTTACATAAATACTGTTAATTTCACATTCGTTTTGAATAGTACATATTATATTTTCAATGATATACTTTCAGAACACGCTCTACAGTTTTTCTTGTTTTCCAGTTTCTAATCATAAATTAATCATAAATTAGTGTTACCTGCAGAACATGGTTTCAAATTTTGATATTTTGAAGTATCTCACAATATAGTATCCAATGGTATAATTATTATACTAACTGAACCGACTTTGCTGTATGTGTTATACATTAGAATGTTATAGTATATATATATATACTTGCTGAACCACCCGTGCACTTTGTAGCCCGTTAAAAATCCTACCTCTTATATGTCTCAAACTGTGTGTTAATTTCGTTAATAATTTATTTCGCATTAATTATTATTATATAAATAAATAAAATATAAATAATAAATTATTAAAGTTTCCATTGCAAATATCAAAATGTCTGCTTGAGCACTTCCCAGGGTTACTATCACTTTTTAACTTAGCCTATCTTCTGCCAGTAGGCAGGTCTAATATATCTCTGTACCAAATTATATATAATACTATGTTGTTGATTTCGATTCCATCGATTCTGTTTAACTTCATTCCACGCTTCGCGTTGCTCGTCAGTTTGACTTGCTCTTTTATATTTTTGACTCGCAGAATTGTGAGTTCTGTGACTTAAGATTATACGTTTAATTTTTAAAAACAACCATAACAAAACTCTTTTAAAAATTATAAACACTTATCAATAAACTTACTGTACTGTTGTAGAATGTGGAATTTTGACGGATGCATCTTTTTTATACGATAAACTATAATTACGTAATTCTGTAAATAAGAGAATACATACCTATATATTTAAACACTCCGATAAAACACACACAAAAAAAAAAATGGTCAAGTTGCAGTTAACTATATAAGTAAACAATTTACACGGTTATATTAGTTTTTAATTTTCCGTTCAACTTTCTTCATTTTTTTTATATCAGAACCTTCTTCTGACAATTACGAATAATTAAAAAAAATTTGAACCAAATCGGTTCAGCCGTTCTCAATTGATGAATCGTTATACATTTTTGGGTCCATTTATATACATATATATATTCTATACAAAAAAATTAAAGTATTATTGCATTTACACAAAACAATGTATACCTTAAATAAAACAGCAATTTAATTATTTAATTGAAATATGAAGAATACACGATAAAAAAGGTAGTAATCCATTCAAAACATTTTCGCAATAAAAAAAAAATTCCATCCTAACCTTTTTACGTATGAAAAAAACGCACTTTAAGAGCTCATCATAGTGCAAAATGTATTTGCAAAATTTGTTGACAATAAAAATAATAGTTTTAATGATCGTGTTATAAAAATAATTTAAAAAAATGGTCTAAAATGATATTTTACTTCTACCCTCTTTCTTTTAATTATATAAATTTATATTATAGATTAGATTCTGAACGATATGAGAAATGTATAGGTTTTACCATGATATGTGAATTTTTTTGGGTCTGTATAATAGATTTCAAAGGATTGTTGCGATCATTATAATCAACGAAGATTCTGATGGAAAAAGTTAGGTAGTTATAACTCTGGAAGGATTATTTTACCAGTTTTTTGATAGTTTTTTAATAATTGCCCACAAATGATAAAAAGTGATAGAAACCTACAATATTTACGGCATACCAGTTTTCAATAATTTTTTTTTTCTATTAAGGCTCACATAATAATATTAGTGACTCGACATTTGCACAGAATACTTTATCAAGTATTACAAAATATTTTCTTATTTTAAAATTATTCATTTTTTAAAACAGTTTATAGTTAGTTTATAATACATAAGTGTTTGAGTATTAAATATGAAAAAAAAACAACAATCACGAAAATCCTTTCTTAGTTAAAAATTCATAGAATTTCGAATTTTTATATTTTATATTTGGAATAACAATCAAACATTTCATGAACAATTGGTATAAAATAAGAACACAATATATGTATATGTAATAGTATATTATATAATAATAACTTCAAATGAATAATGGGACCAGTAAGACTAACAATATTTATTTTTTTGCGAATATGTAATAATATAGTAGCATATTTTAAATTTTTGTTATTATTTAAAGAAAAATGTTGTGAAATCACTAATATAAATAAATATAATATTAAAGTTGTATATAGCTTACTTCTATAATAATTTAATAACTATTAAAGCTTGAAACTTTACGTAACCAAAAATAGGAAGGAGAAATTTCTTAAAAACAATTTTTTTTTTTCGATTTAAATAATTTTTAGAAAATAGTAATATTTTAGTACTTTCCGAAATGCCGTTGACCAACGGGTGGAAATCCATTGAAAAAATTGAGAATGTAACCATTTATATATTTTTATTTTTTAAATATGTATGAAACTCTAAATTTTGTATACTTTTGCAATATTTTTTAGGGAGCTTGGTAAAACTTTTGGGGTCTAAGGACTCCTTCCGAAATTTCCACCAATGTGTAGACCCCTATACAACCAAATGTATTCGATTAACTAAGAACGTTCATGTATCATGACACAGTGAGACGTATCTGTTTTAGAAGTTTCCTTGATCTTACGTTTGCGTCCATTCAAAGTTACTGTCCATATTTATTTTCACATCACTCTCCCAAGGTAAAAATATCAATGATAATTTTATTTACAATGTACGATCTCAAACTAATTCGTAAGTCGTTAATTTATTGAAAGTTTTTTATTTTTCATTGCATTTTACAAAGTACATGTCGCATCGTACGATAGTAATTTTCTCTAGTCTTGTGCATAATATTCTCTTCATCCCTTCGACCACGCTTATGCACTGAATAAAATATAATAATAAAATGCTAGGAGTTACAAAATGTTGAAACAATTTTTATAGTTGTATACTTGTATAGTTTATAATTGTCAGCTATCATGAGCATATGAATATTTTCTGGTTAATTACAACGCACGATATTATTAAATGATTTATGATATAAAAAAAAGAACACAGTCTCGTTATGATTATTATTATTGTATATTACGTGTATTTCATACGTGTTGAAATATATCAATCAAATATACAATAAATTTTAAAAAGAAAATATAATAAAAATGTGTGTTAGTAACAGATTTCCAATTGTATGTTGTAGTAAATAACTAAACATAATAAAAATGTTACACATTGGGAATTCAACTACTCTGAGATTTATTTAAAATTTAAAGTTTCAACAAGAACGATTGGTGCCCGAATACAAAAGGATTTTGGTGAGTAAGACAAAAAAAAAACTTTAATGGCTACAATACATGTATTTTCAGAATCAGTAGGTTATTAGTTTATTATAAAAATACATAGTTGATTTTCTATGAATTAATAATCATTAATAATAAAAAATTAACTAATTAAAAATCAACATTATCATCATTGATAATAGACGTATTTGTTTTCCATTAAATCCCGCTTTTGATTTGAACACAGACATATCGAAACGCTTGACTTGTGGTTTCGGATCAGAGTCCGTACGTCGGCCGACAGTCTTTCTCTACAATTTAGGACGTTGGTCAACACGGATGGATTTCGCAGCCTTGTCATGGAAACAAAGACTGTCGTCCGATGGTCATTGCACGGTATTTTATGATACAAAATTCGGCATTAAGACGTTTTTCCGGAGACGTGTATTGCATCGGATCACATCAAAGACGACGTCTTGTTTCGTTCTAGACCACCAGGCTTAATTATTGATAAGTGTCGCTCATGCGTACTCATCTCATATTTTGTAGTATTATTCAAAAAACTACTATATAGTTGGCATGTGGTCCACAATAACAATTTTGTGAGTATACCAAAAAAGAGCACCGATAAGTCATTTGTTCCCTTGGGAAATCCGTTGTAGGTACAAATAAAACACAATTGATATTGGGAATTTATAAATTATGCTATTTATTATAATACCTTCAATTCAATAATATATACATTTTTAAATAATATTTAATTTTCAAACTGAGTGATTGTGTTTATTTATAATTATTTATCGTCATAACGTTAAATATCAATTATGTAGCCTATATTACACAGCGATATTGTTACGAATTGCATTCATGTCAATAATTATATTACTTTATTTTCTATTGAAAAAATTTTAATTTGGCCGCCCAAACTGGGTAAAGCGAAGGAGGTAAAAGGTGATCGTAGTCCATCGCTGAAACAAAAGCACTTGCTAACTTAATAGTTAACGCGGTTGGTATGACTATAAACATTTACATATAAAGATTATCATGAACGTATGTATAGGTATATATTTTTGTTATAAATATATAATAATAAACATACAAAGAACTTTTTTTATTTTCATTTAAATTTTAATATTTTTTTTTTTTAAAACAAACCCCTATTTTCATCGTGTTTTTATCCAATAATATATAGGTACTCGCTCACATGCGGTATAAAATAATAAAATAGGATAACAGCAATCGATAAAATATTCAAATCACGGACAAAACGTTCTAGTCACACAAAACTCAATTAAATATTATTCTATGGTAGATATTGGTAGGTAATTCAATTTTGTTTCATTGATTTCCAAGTCAAAACATAAAAACGTAGGTGTGTGCTGTGTATTTGTAATTATGAACGTAATCTATGCTTTACAGTTAATATCTAAAATGCAATAATAAATATATATATTAAATATAAGTAAAACATTATTAAACACATTTATTTTATACTATCATATAACAAATATAATATACTATCATTATAATAAGTACATTTCTATGTCAGCTACAGTAAATACTCGTAATTGTCAAAAATGTACACAATCCTATTGATGTTTTAAACAAATGTTAATCGTTTTTTTTTTTTTTTATTGCTTATGTTAAACTTTCAGATTAAAACAATTATTATAAACAAATGCGAGTACGATTACAACGCTCACTGTAAGTTGAAAGCCATCAACATCCTCCCATGTTGAAACTACTCTCACGCCTTTGTTTCTGGAAAAATTATTTGTATAAACCATCATAATTCATATTAATATTTGTGATAAATAAAATTACGAAGCTCACTGAATGATTAATTGTTGGTGAATAAAAGTAACGTTAAAGTTCATAAATCATAACATAAATTCATAAATTATATTAATTTTAAATATAAATATATTTTAGTATAACATACAATATAATAAAATATATCTCAATTTAAATGTACAATTTATTAATCAACAGGCGTTTTATTTGTAATATATTAGTTCGCATTCGACGTATACTCAGAGTTATGATGTTTCATTTATTATAATAATCTATATTTATACATATATTAAATACCACTCACTCATTGATCATTACTATATTTCAAAATCAACAATTCGTAAAAACTTGCAAACTTGCAATTTAATATAGTGCTCCCACTATCACTCAAGATGGGCAATTAGAAAAGATTTTTCATAATTAATACCCATAGGGGGTTAAAAAGGGTAAAAACTAAAAGCGGTGAACATGAAAATAATCATGTAACAGAGCCAAACCCCACGGAACCTAAAACGGTCCTTTTCGGTGCCACCAGATATTACGGTGCGAAAGACCGAGCTCGCTCAGGTACACCTGCACGTCCGGTAAAATGAAATGCCCAAGTTTATACGCCCATAAGTTTATCGAATCCATGTAGACCAATGGCGTTCGTAAAATATGCCGTACAGTTTACGAACCGATCAGATTTCGAGATCGTTCTAAAGATAAATATAAACACTGGAGTATTTCAACAGCCTATCATCAATTCCTTTCCAATCGTCATAGTTACATATCTACCGACGATGCGGGAAAGGAAACTCCGCGGAACATCACATGACAACCAGGTCATAACGCAGTAGCCATTAGCAACCGATCAAAAGCCATTGAACTTCGTCTTTCATCTACGGCAACATTTGTTTCCCAAATACCGACCACCAACAACTACACGTGCTCAGATATTGCACATTCAACGTCGACGCCTACCATCGCGATTCCCACGAGCTTAGGTTGGGCGTTCTAACGGTAGTGTGTTAGCCCTAGGGACCAATCACATAAGTGTGCGGATATGTGGGTTGGTTGTGATAAGTAAATTGTAATCCCCGTTTCCCGTATACGGCATACATGAAAAACGGAATAAATCTGTGTTATTAATAATATTATGATGATTCTTATTATCATTAATATATATGTATATATTTGTTATCTTATTTTATTACACTATTAGTCCAACTAGCTTACGAACCAACATGTAAAATCTATTGGACCGTAACAATCAACTAGCGAGAAACGCTAAAGGTATGCGACTATGAACTTTGGTGACTATATTTTTATATTTTGATATAGAGACCTCGAAAAAAGGATTTTTAGGATACATCTCAAAAATGACGAAATTTATGAACTTAAAATTTGACAATCTGGTCTCACCAATATTCTAGACGTGCAATTAGAAGAGATTTTAAAAAATAATGAACCATCATGATGCAACACCGGCAAGTTAAATGTACAACCGATCTATGGTAGTCGTCGGTTATTGGACTATCGGTTAATTGACTCATTTGCCTATTAGATGGTTAATCCCGATTTGCACGTATACTAATACACAGCAAAAAATTCGTCTATTCGATTCACACGCCGGTTAATAGGGTCATTTGAAAATTATATAAATAAAAAAAAATATGTAAATATTGTTGTAATTATTGTTATGAATGTGATATAAGTCGGACATACCTTGAATCTTAATACATATTTTTTAAGTAAATAAGTTTTTAAATTTAAGCAATTTTAAATATTTTTTTGGATCTTTCCTTATTGACTCATTCGGTTAATGGACTCAAATGGTCAGGTCCCAAAGTGAGTCTTATAAGCGGCGAACACTGTATATATATATATACTTTTTTTTTGAGATATTAATTGATAGAAAACAGAGTTTTATCATCACATGAAGCTAGAAAAAACATAAATCACTGATACTGATAATAGTTTTATGAATTCTAAAATTGTTCAGTATAAACAATAAATAACTTTGATAACTCTAAAAGTATTAACTCTAATAAATTAGAAAATTGAAACCTTTTCCATTTTATATTGTATCGTCTAGAAAAGCCTCATGAGTAATATAGTAGATTACCTACTATCAACAAAATATAATTTCAAACATATATTATTTCAGTTAGGTATATACACCTTAGTATAAGTACATATTAAATGACTCACCACTTCTGTTGATATAACAGTTTTGTGCTCAATATCAACATTTGAATAATTAAATATTTTAAATAACACTCACGTTATATTTATTATTGTTTGCACAACATTTTCAGCTCTTTAAATTCGATACAATTAATTAAATTAGCCGGGAATAAAAAATTAATTATCCAAAAGTTACACACTACTTATTTTAATTTATTCACGAAATATTACAGCACGCAGTCGTAAAATTTATATGTCAAATTAACAATAATAATTGTGTTGCTTTATCGAATTCGTAATTCATTCAAATTACATTAATCTGCAAAAACTTTTCCTAGTGGAACACTGCCAAGAAAATACGGTTAAGATTTTTCGAATGAATTAAAGTGTGATAGACGTATATTATACTGTTATTGATGTGTACTATTCCGAGGAACAACGTAAGAATGTCTGCGTATCCAAGTGGAAGATGACCAAAATATTTTTGAAACAACTGTACAAGAGTAAAAATAATCTTAAAACCTTGTTTTTCCGAGAATTGGATACTGGTTGAAAAAAAATACAACCCAAACGTAAAAACGATCGGTTTCAATGATCCGGTCGAAAGCAAACACGAGGATGTCATAGGTTAATTGAATAGTGCAGCGGTTCCCAAACTGTGTACCGCGGTGCCCTAGGGGCACCGCGAGCAATTTCTAAGGCACCGCGGTTTACGGCGTATAACAAATAATTAAAAATGTATAGCATTTTTTTTTCCTTATTGCTTTCATAAAATCTTTATAGCAAATAGTATAATATACTCTATTGGCATTTATCAGTATAATTGTATTAATATATATATATATATACATATATATATATATATATATATATATATATATATATATATATATATATATATATATATATATATATATATGCATTTATGGGAAATAATTATTAGTGTTGATAGTTGTCTGATTATACCTTTATAATCTAATTATGACGAACGTATGTACTTAATTCAATAGTTATTACTCTGTTTTTTGGAACTATTTGATCTCTTTACCTTATATAAAGTTTAAGGAAATCAATAAAATTGTCTATCAATGAATATTTGTTTTTTTTTTTGTTCTGTCTTTCATATTATTCACAGGACACCATGGCTAACTTTGATCCAAAACAGGGTACCGCGAAAAAAAAAGTTTGGAAATAGTGAATATTATGTTTCTCGTATCCTAGAAAAATATTGCCTGGTAGCGATTAAAAAATATACATATACATTTCATTGCGTATTATTTTAATATATACTATATATATAATATATATAATTATATATAAACATTATATATAATTTATATAATGTTATATATACAACGTTTTATTTCTACATAAAGAGTACTGTTTAGTCGGTGAGTACAAGTTTTTAATACGATATAATTTACATTTTTTTTTTAAAGTTATCGTTTAAAAAAACGTATGAAACCATCTATACATTATGAAAATGTATTAAAGAACGAAACGTAAGGTATAAAATATACTGTTCCGACATTGACATTTTGAAAGTTATAAAACTAATAATTGTATTTTACAGAGATGGAAGTTGACATATATACACCAGCTGTGTTTATTATTATTTATTAAGTTGATTTTACGTAATCTGCATATACGGATTTGCTGTTATATATAGGTACTACTTACAGTTGTACTATTGTACTAGTATAATGGCATACTCGTTGTGTTCCGCTCGTCGTGGATTTCATTCCCGAGACTACCCTAAAATTGTTTGTGATTTTAACAGAACTATTTATTTTATACTGCGTTTAGTCTGAAAGTTATCATTTTCATAAGTATAAATTATTATTATTATTATTATTATTTTTAACTTTTTTTGATAATAAATTCATTAAATCTTTCACCGTAGTTATTTTTACGATCGGTAGATACCACTGTAGGCATAGTTATCGAACACTTTTTCCTCAGCATTGATCATGACTATGAGCGTTTTAGCTAAGAACGCAAATAATATTTGATTATAATTAGAAAACAGAATAGAAAAAAATAACGACTGTATACTACTTTATAATTACCTTATACCTATACCTATACATATAACTATACCAATCAACCCTTAAGGTTAGGATATTATTATTATAATTATTATTTTGATTTTTTTTTTTTTTTGATTTGCGATGGAAACCTGAAAATTTAAGCTTAAAGAATGTATTTCCCTGTTTTTTATGTACCTGTAAATTATTTGGTAAATTGGTTACGGTTTATATGGAGCCCTGAAATATACTAGTATATTAAGTATAGAGGATATAAGTTATTTTTAAATTATTTAAATGTACACCTATTCAATTTCACTTTTTGGAAAAAAAAAAAAAAAAAACTATTCAGCTATTTACCTTAGTATTTGCGAAATATTATTTATTTTAATATTTAATTCAGATCAAAAAAATGTACTACTATAACTAAAACTATTATCAAAATGAAAGTACCACAAACAAGAATAAGTTGAAGATTATAATTTTGCTATTTTTAGAAATTGTATTGTTATTTGAATCTATAAGTGCTTAAAATTGTATTCGGAAGCAAAACTGTGACTATAAAAGGAAATATTATACGAGGATCTTGTGGTATTCATTATCGTGAATAATAATATTCATTATCATTATCTGTAGGAAATGTTCTGCGAGTATTTTTCTGCAAACGTTATGTATGATGTATTATTAAAACTTGTTTTTAAAACTATTTTGTATATATCGTCATAAACTCGTTATATAACGTCATAAACAACGAAAAAAGTAAAAAAAAAATTATAACTACAGCTTGTGATTGTACCTTCTTTTTCTTCCTCAGCTTAGCGGTCAATTTAGGATTAGTGCTACCATAAAAATTTTAAAAGGGACATTCCTTCCGTACTTCAAATATAAAATTAAGGTAAAACGTAAAAATATTATATTGCTTTTGGCTATACCCCCGTGCTAAAATCTAAAAGTCGGAGCCTATGTCCATGTCTATGTCCATGTCCGGTCTATAACCAGGTTTCACACGCATACGTTATTTATGATCGAAGGTAGTTATAGTATAGTCGTATCATTAATTTTCTAAATAATATCTTAGATAAAAAGTTTAATATTATTGAAATATTACCTATTTTCACTTATAATCCGTTCGTTTATGTGCATATCATTTTTGTTATTTATGTTTACACTTAAATGCTTTAAATCGTCTACTTTTTCAAATTTTTAATTATTAACTCCTACAGAATCTATATTTGGCGGATTTCTCGAGACGACCATATACTTAGTTTTTCCTTCGTTTACATACAGTTCCATTCCTTATTTTGCATTTATGAGCTTGGATGTTGTATTGATGAATTTTTTTTTGATTTCGCTCATTACCTCATTGCTTACCTCCATCGTTCGGTCGTTATTTGTGTCTCTCATTATTTTTTCAAAAGTCAAGTTAAATAATGCGGGTGGGAGGATAAAACATATCCTTGTTTTAGACCAAATTTAACTTCAAAGGAATCTAAAATGCCTTGCAAATAGCGCAATCTGCATACTATTTTTCATAGAATTGTTTTTTTGAGTCCAAACACTTTTTGAGTCTACGCTATCATATGTTTGCTTGTAATTCACAAGAATTAGGTGTAAATCCTTTTCAAATTCGTAATATTTTGCCATTATTTGTTTTAGTGCAAAGATATGGTCTTTGTGGATTTTCCCTTCCTTGATCCGCATTGGTTTGAGTGCTTCCGAAAACTACCAAAACTATACGTGAAAGTTCAAGGTGTTTCTTCAATATTTGGCATTCACTTTTTCGGTTAATTGGTGTGTAGTAAAAACAAATAAATTTAATTCGTGGAGTTTAATGTATCAACAACACTGGGGTATACTTTATTTTTAACATTTTTTATCATAAAAATTATTACTTTTTTTTCACAAAAAAATATACGTATATATTTAATTTCATATTCTAAAGCTAAATTCATCAAATAAGTATATTATATTACGGTAATTTAAGTTTAGAAAGACGAAATAGAATAACAAGAAATTAATTGTAAAATGTCGGTGCATTTGAGTGATCAAAAATTAAATATTTTAATTTAAAAAAAAGCTTTTCGGCTTTAAGTAGAGTACTCGTATAACCAGATGTATTTAACGACTTAAAAAATATAAACCACATAAAAAAAAATAAAGACCAAGAAATGCAATATGTTAGTATTGCGTAGCCATTTCCCTCAAAAAATAAAAAAAATTTCAATTAATTGTCACCATTTACCTCATTTAATGAATTGTAAATAAAAATAGGTGATGTTTATGTTTAATACAAATTAAATTATTAGTAAAAATATATTTCTACATCAATAATAACTGATCTACATTTTTTATAAACATGGAATATTTCTGTAATGAATAACTGTTAAAAGAAAAGAACTTAGAATTAAACAAATTAATAATTATTTTATTTTTTTTAATACCTAGGAATTTCTTAGTTTTGCAATTTATTAATTTAAAGTCAAATAGTTATCACTATATTATTTTTAAACATTATTAAGGTTGATATACGTTCCGATATATCGAGACTGTAAGTGTTATTGAGGTCTCTATTCCGTGTTTTGACAAAATAATAAAATGTCCCTATTGAAATTGCGCTTTGTAAACTTTACAAATGTTACTATTTTCATGCGAATATGAAAAAGAAAAATTAAAAACATATTTTTAAACTTTTATGGATAAACATATAAGAAACCGTTTTTTCGTTAAAGTTGGCCTAGTGGACTGATATAAAAAACGCTTGTTTCCAGAAACTATGAAGTCGACTTTAGAGTGTTGAGTTAATTATAATATGACTTGCACAGAGTTCTACAAGTATATTAAAAGGAACACAAAACTATTGAAAATACCAAAGTCTTTTGAAAAACCTGATCATCCAATTTCTGTAAAAAATTTAAAATACATTTTTTTTATGTAACCTAAATAAATTAATATTTTATTTAAAATAAGGAATTATAATTTTAATTACAAAATTTAAGATTTTTACAAACTCCATCTTATATTTCTTTAGAATCTTTTTATCTCTTAGAATGTCTCAAACAAGACTAGCCAAATAACTTAGGCATAATTGACATTAAATATTCCAGAAAACATAAAGAAATTTCTTGTGGAGCTAAAAATATAAGATCAAACGTATTTCTAATCAAAGATCCAATTTCAAAATTTGTATCTTTGTACCCATGAAGTAAACCAAGAATACACATTTTTCAAAAACACGATTGTGTTAAGTAAATTCTACAAGCCACTATAATTGTTATTAACCTTACTATAGAAACAGCTCCATGAATAACTTGCTCAAAATCGATTGTAATTGTTTTTGGGTAAAATGTCAATTGCAATTCAATACATTTAAATACTATATGATTAAATGTAACAATTTATGTGTCAGTAGATTTAATGGTTAGAAGACAAAACACAACTGGTGCATAATGTTGTATGATGGTACATAATAAAACCATGTATTCAAACATTTGGATGAAATGTTTGCCACTGTTTGCCAAGTAAATGTTTCATTGCAATCAACTTTTTCCAAATCACATGAAAGTTTTAGATTTTCAAAAAAAGGAAATATTATATACCTATGTAACAGATTTTTATCAAAGTCATTAACTAGTAAACATTTTTCCTATGAAGTTGTTTTAATGTACATATTGTTGATTGCCGAATAGTACCTCTTCAATATTTATCGGTTTATTCGGTAGCAAAAAATGATGGGCTACATAAATATTTTAAACATTTTATGCAAATTGGTACTATCGAAATTTGAACATTTGGTAAAATGTTGTCCGAATATAATTTCATGTTATTTTTTAAATTTTTAAATATTTTTGTTATGAGGTTTTTGGTCAATAATCAATTTAAGTTACATGCATTGTTCATTATTTGTCAATTTTTTTTTTCGCTACTAAAAATTTAGTGAAATAACTCAAATATTGAATATTTGTGTGTCTATTTCACATAAGTTTGTATATTTTCATGAGAACCATGATACAATAAAATAGTTATGATGTCAACAGTCGTATTTTAGTCTTATTTCGTGCAAATATGCTGCTGATAATTCACAACTTCTCATTGGTTCATCTACTATTATGACAAACTCTTTTAGCGCTAACCGAATATCTTTTTTTTTTTATCAAAACTTTCTTAGTAAAAATATTCACCTATTCAATGAACCCTAATCCTACTTCTTCATGTTATTTATCCTTAATAAATCTTATTGTTTTAAATAAGTAAATTTTCTACAATTCATAGTATGAAATAATTAATTACTTATAATTTCATGTAATCATTTTTTAAAATAATTCGACGAGTTATCAGAGTTTGTGCTTATCTCAATAAATATAATATACAATGAATGAAAAACGGCAAAAGTCCGGTGTCATATTGGAATATTGGAGTGATGGGTGGCGGAAGATGAGTGTATGCTTACCTAAAACAATGTATCACACCTAGTTTATTATATCATGATAAGAACCATTTTAATGATCGGCAATAAATTTATGTGTACACAAAGTATGCACGTATCTTAATTAAACTTAATCAAACCAGTGACGTTACGATTTTATCGACCGTTACTTTCATTTTATAATACGGTACACAGCATTTCAACACTGGATTCAGCTATATTCTAATATTTAGAGGAAAATAATTTTAGACCAAAAAAAAAGTTTTAAGGAAAATGGAATGCACTTTTTTTTTTTTTTTTGTGAGGAATATGGTCACTGGAGGAAAATAATGTTCAAAATAATGTTGAGATACAATTTTCATATGGTAAATTTTCAGAGAAGTAGTGGTAATTTTAATTGATAATGTATTCCCTAAAACTGTGTAATTTTCCGTGATTCAATTATTGTTAATTTAAAAATGTTCTATACTTAATTAAATATTTATCATAATATAGAAGTCATTAAACTGAATTATTGTGTTGTTAAAATATATGTTTATTATAATTCAGCTTAGTTTCATTATTAATTCATTAGTTTATATTAATATTATTATTTAAACATACGAGTATACACAATAATTCTAATTTTTTACTAAATTTGAATTCAACTTTTTCTGTTCCTTCTTACAATAAAATCATTAATTATAAATCCTTAATGATGTTTACGAAATATTAATGAATGGTGGGTCGTCAAAAAAAAAAATCTACAAAAGGTAACAACCTCGAACGGTTGCAATATCCTGTTTTGGAATTCGACGTCGTAGAAACGCACGTGAGGTGAATAGAAAACAGTAAGTTCATCGGGTGTTTCAGATATCAAAGTAAAATTAACTACAAACAATAATAAATCCTAAATTTGTCGTTGTCAACTTCTGATAAGAAATGAATAAAATTGTTCAAATACATTAATTAAGATTAGAGTAATTTAAATTTATTTAACCCTAATCTAATAATGTGTTATCTCATTAAAGTGTAGAAATATTTTTTTTTTTTCAAACTGAATATTGTAAAAATAAATTTTACATTCTAGTTCTAACTCACGCTCGTTAATTGAGTTATTTAATTTTCTTAAACATTTAAAATTAATTTCTTTAACACTGGCTTATAACCTGTAATTTTTAAACCAACTATTATGTAAATATATTTTTAGATCCTAAGTAAAACGAGAAATATATTTAATTATTATTATTAACAAAATAATTATAGATTATTTTAAAATCGTGTATAGTTAAAATATCATTGATATTTCCCAAATAGGCATACAAACTGAAACTGGAAAAACTATATTACCACAATGAATTCCATTAAAAGTTTTTGAGAAAAAATTTTTCCAACACCAATCCGGTTTTTTGTTTGTAATTCAAAACTTAATTCGTATAAATCTGGTTAAATTGGCATACAAATTCATACAAATTATATGCTAAATATTAGTGATGCACAACGATATATTTTCCGTTATCGATATCGGTTTATTGATAACGATATCATATCGCGATATCGAAAAACAAATGATATCGATATCGAAAAACGATATATCGATATAATTTATTAATTTATAATAATTTATAGACTAAAAAAGTAAAAAGTAAAAAAAAATATTCATTACTCAATACAACACTTAATACAAAATTTATTGACGGTTTTTTTTATTTAAATTAATATTTCTTACATTAAAAAAGTGCATTAACTAAATCATATTGGAGCCCGAATTTATAGACAATTGAATAGAATGCACAGTACATCTAATTAAATTATCCTGACCTATGTCAATAATAGCTTTCACCATATTAGCCGCATTGTCACTGACAATAGCACACACTTTATTTTCAATTTGCCAATTTTTTATTACAGATTTTATATTATTAGTAATATTTTCCGAAGTATGCGATTCTGGTACCTCAACTGTTTCCAAAATTCTATTTCTTAATTTCCAATTATCCAAAAAATGGCATGTTACACCCAAGTAACTATTATTTGCCACAGAAGTCCAAAAGTCTACAGTTAAACACACATTAGGTATTTCTTTCAAAACCTTTTTTAAATTTTCCCTTTCAACTATTGACATTTGGTCAATTTGTCTTGTTATAGTCATTCTACACAGGACAGTATATTCTGGCACAGCTATATGCATAAATTCATGAAATCCTTCACATTCTACGATACTAAGTGGTTTTAAATCTTTAATGACAAATGTCATTAAACTTTTAGTGAGCTCTTTACTACGATCCCCCGTTATAGATAATTTTGATGTTCTTACTTTAAAATAATTTTGAATATCACTCGTTGCACTAGATGTTTTTGACGCGTAGCATTGTTGTAAATGTAATTTTAAATTACTAGTGTTACCACTGTACGCAATAATGGACTTGCATTCGCGACAGTGAACTTGTTTTTTATTTAATATTGTACCATTATTATCTATTTGAAAGCCAAAATGTTTCCATATGTCACTACGACCTCCAGGTAATGGTACTATCTTAATAGAACTCATAATTTGTATTTAATTATTTAACTTATTAATTATAACTATTGACAAATAAATTATTATTAATTTAACTTATTAATTATTTAACTCAACGTAGATGACGGAAAAAACGAGACTAATTGTAAAAATCCAACATTCACAGCTATATACGTCGATTGTAAGAATTTTATCGTATTGCTTATCGTTGGTGTTTAATCGTTCTTAGACATTGATTTACTGTCAAAATTTTAAATTGCAACGAATTGATATCAATTTTCGATATCGATAAAATGTTGGATATTTACCTGCGATGTCATATTTCGATATCAAATATTATTTTTGTCATATCGATATCGGTAAAATTTGTCTGATATCGATATCGATATCGAAATACGACATTATGCATCACTACTAAATATTAAACAGAACATTTTTCTTCATATTTCAGTGAGAGTGAGAGCTGGAGTAAATAACGTAATATATTTATATAGAGAAGTAGTAATTTTTTAATTACATTTTTTTCGAATAGATAACTATTTTACAGAAATTATATTAGTTGTTTTATAATATAGTCTTTCTGAAATTTTCTTCGATTCTTATTTTTTATTTTATTTACTGTACGTACAAAAATATGGTTAGTTATAATTTTTACTTATAAATTTTATACTGATAAATAAAATGAAAAATACTATAGATCATTTTGGATATACACGTCATAATTGTCCAATTAACGCATGAAAAAATTGTACTTCAATAGTTAGAAATGTATTTTAATTCCTCTCCGTATGACGGTTTTGGTTGTTTTAGTTTTACAACTAAATGGAATCCCAAACAAAAGGTAACAGTTGCATTTTTGTTTTAACGAAACGCTTTCATTTGACTTTTAAATTTAACTTTTCTTTTTATCCTCTAATGGTCATCTGGCATCAGATAATAGTTGAAATAATATGAATTGAAATAATGAATTTTTATAAAATAGTTGTTGTGTTTTTGTCAAATTACTCTATTTCAATCCAATTATGTTTTATCGAGAGTGGATTAATTTTTCCAAGTACAGAATATAAATAGAAAATATATTTATGATTGTGCATAATTGTTAATCACATACTGTAATTTTTTTCTAGGGAATTATAATAACAGACTATGAAATGTTTAAATAATTAAAATTCACAGAATATAAAATAATTATTTATCGTTATTTATTTAATTGATTTTGTTTATTAAAAAGGAGTTAAAAAAGTCAAATATTATTGATATAGAATAACTAACAAATTTAAGAAAAGCCGAAAATGATCCTTCATTTAAAAAACCTAACAAAATCAATTATTAATTTTTATATTTTTATTTTTTTCTGTCTAATTTAAATATTGACAATGTACCAATAAGGTAAGTGCTTTAATTGAACAATTTATCATAATAACGATAGTTCTATCTGGCAACATTGTAGAACAATTATATTATTTGTTAACGGCATTCAATCCAAATTGACCAGAACCCAATGATCCTTGAAATCCTGTTACATTCAACTTCGGGCATTATAGGCATTAATTATGTTCACTTGGACATATATATATATATATATAAATATATTGATAATCCTAAGGTATACAAATAGTGTTTGGTAGAAAGCCCGAAGGATGTTAAACATGTTGAATATGTACCGTAACAAATATATACATTTATTTTTAATATTTAAATTTTAACAGCGTCGGTCCCGTAGCGTTTAATCGGTCAACAATAGGTAAATTTAATCGATAATTTACAAGTATAATTTACAAGAATAGAAAAATTTATAAAAAGTTATAATAATAATTTTTTATATTTTATTAAACTTAAGTAACGATTTGAAGTATAAACTAATTATATAATAAGTTACGTTTATTGTTCCAAGGAATTAAAAATAAAAAAAGAACTGGATGGGCCTCACTCTGCTATACGTTGGGGGTGGAGTGCACCTCGTTTAAAGTACAGGTCATTATTACAATGGATTTGTTAAATTTGAATGCAATGATAGTTATCATAGTATAAGAATAATGATTCTGAACGGAGTTAATATGTTTGTCTAGGATATAATACATTGTTATTTATAAATATTGTAAAAAGTATATTTTATTTTGAAACGATAAATATATTTTTCAATTAGGATGGGTTGGCAGTTGCATACAGCGACAATTTGAATAATTCCGTTCAGAATCTAAAAATGATTTCGCTATATACATTTACGTTTTGTTGTTTCGGTTAAAAATATTTGAGCTGAAATCATTTCAATGGAGTATGGATGCTGGCATAGTTTTACCTACAAATGATTAATAGATTTTTAAAATATTTTCTGTTTCTCAAGTTTTTACGGTCATTGTAAGACTTTCGGTGCTTAACTATCTTCCTATATCCGTTTTTTCTACGCTTATTATTTACTTTAAGTAAATTTGATTATATCATTCTTTATTATTTTATTTATCAAACGCTGTCTAGGAATATCTCAAAGTTGTTTTTCATTATACTTCCTTATCATAGCTCCTTTCAACCGGTCAAGAGTAACCCAACCAGTCGAGTTCTTTACCCACTAGGTGATATTTATATCAGTTATTGACCGATTTGAAGACCCTCCTTCTTTATTTGTTCATATTCTGTACACTCTGTACCATCTCCTATAATTAGTCCATTAATCCATCCAAACAATTTCTTTCAAAACAGGACCTTTTTTCTTCTTCTCCATTGGCACTTACAATATTTCACATGTATAATAAATGTATACTAAATTAGTTTTAGTGTTAATCGTCTAGAGAGTTTTCCTATAGCATAATACCTCTTGTTTACCGCAAGTATTTTTAACTCGATTTCATAATGTGTATTTTTTATATGGTTTTATGTTAATCAGATTTAGTTTCCAGCTATAAGGCCGAATCATTTACTATTGTTCTAGAATTAAAAAATACTTTGATTTATCCAGGTTCATTTCCAAACCTATTACTTTTCTTCTCGAATTAGATCATTAATCGCTGATGCTACTTCATATCACATATTACCTATTTTAACGATATCTGCCTGTAGTAAAAGTATTTATTTAGTTAGTATTTTTGTTTCTTGACGTATTGACATTGATCCTACTACTTTTTTCAATGTTATGTTAATTTAAATGATGTTAACTTGTGCAGACGTCAAATTTATTAATATCAAACTCTAATTTAAATTAAATTGGCATAGTTTTTAAAACTAACCACAAAACAAATCTCAGACTCATATCCCTTAGCTAAATTTTATATCAAAATAGATTGATTTAATAGTTTTTGTATAAAAGTTTAACTTGACCGTACTCTTCGGGGAAATCAACCAACAGATACTCGAGTTGTTAGTATTGCACAAGGACAACGGTTAACAAGTACTTGGTGATAGGACTAATTTTGGAATATCCTAGAATGAAAGAATTTGCAGTGGTGTTTTATAGAAACGCAGATAAATCAAAAAAGTGACAAGTGATGCCTCAGTAGCCATTAAATGTTTCATAGTCAATGGATATTTATAGCTCAGTCGTATAGACATTTTATGAACACATAAAAATGAAGAGAAATATCAGCGAGGTGTCTCATATGATTTTGTGTACGGAAATTAAATAGTGTGTATTATAAAGTGTGCAGATAGCTATCATCGTTCTTAACTTATCAATTTACTGATGTCGTATCATATTTACGTTTATCAAGTTGAAAACAATGCATCACATTATGGTTGTAAAAATTGGATTTCTCGAAAAAAGAATGATCACACAATTCATAGGTGTAAATGGTTTTTTGATAATCAACTAGAAGACGAATGCCGATTATGTATAACTCGATAAATCGAAATGAACTGTGAATTATATTGGATCATACTGGCTATATGATGTGACAAAGAAAATTACTAAAATTATTGAAATGTTTATACAAAAGACCAAGTGAGGAATATTGACAAAAGTGGATTGTCAAAAGAGTCCACGAGGATATAAGAACTTTTCACGGTGATACATCGCATCAATAATAACTTTGTTCAACATCGCTTTAAAATTCCGAATTAGTGATGAAGAAAGTAATGATAAAAAAAATAGAAATTCTATGCAAAATCAATAATCCCTAGATGTAGTCTTGAGTACCATGTGCAAGAGTGGTGTATTAGTAATATTAAACTTTGATAAAAGAAATGGTCGTGTATGGAAATGGTTATCCAAAACAATATTTTGTCCGCTGTTTAAATTGTTTTCGATAAGTTGATAAAAGCTAATAAAAGATTTATTAATATTAAACAATATACAGCAAAACTACCTCAGTCTATGTGAATACTTAATAGAAACCGTACAGCAATGTAAGTTTTATTAAAATTAAATAGTTTAATTAGTTTTAATTAGTTTTAAGTTTTATTAAAATTAAATATATACATTATACAAGGTAGTCATATTTAAAATGAGCAACAACCATTCTATTAAATTATTTTAACGTGACATTAAAATGCTTATATTTTTTACAATGTACTCGTATTGCATTATGAAGTTTAAACTTAATCGTTTTCCAGGATTTTGAAATGTACCTACTTCACAATACTCCTATATAATACATGAAATAATTGGAACTTTCGAGTTACAAAAACATTTTTTATTGTAGTTACTGCATGATATTAAAAAATATAAAAATAACTATATATAAATTGTTTTAAAAAGAAAAAAACAATATGATATGAAAATAATCATTTAGAGATTATTGTCTGTTTTATATTTTAGTTAGAGAAACATCAAAACTCTTCTGAATTTATGTTATTATAATATATGCCTCCGAGCACAATAAGTTCGTTTATTCAAATTTTTTTAATATTGCGTATTTTCAACAACAAAAAAAAGAAAAAAAAGTATAACATAATATACAGATAGTAACACTTTGTATTATTTAGAGTTGGCATAAATTGAGTATATTGATATAATAATATACACTATCAGATAATGATTATTTTCTTTTATTCGCATTAATTGAAAATTATCTACTTGCATTCTATCTGAAAATAAAATAAATAAATTGTGAGCAAAATAATGTTTAATGTTTAATGTTTAATTTCTTCGATACATGTAAACAAATTATTTATTCATTCCAACACACATGACAAAAATAATATGGAATTTACTGGTAGTCAAGAATGAGAGAAGTCGAATTGGTTCCCGTTTGAACCGATAAACAGTTGGTAGCCAAATTGCGGCTCGCGTAATAGACTTATACGGTTCGAATCTTATCGTAAGATACAAAATATGTTTACAAACATTTTTTTTTTATTATGAGATTATGTATTTGAAAAAGTATAATATTTGATTAAATCACAATTTATAGAAAAAATGTATAAAAACATATAGTGTTTTTAATATAATATTTAAATATATTTTTTTTAATTTTTAACTATTAATTACTTTTCTTATTTCTTGCAAGTTCATTTTTGTTTTGTTTTTTTTTTTTTTTTGTAAGGTTTTTGTAATTAGAATTGCATACTGTTAAAGCAATCTTTAATAATTTTATTAAATGATCATCCGTTCATATTAAGAGATGTTTAAATTTAATCATTTTTATGGTCGAGTATATAAACTCGCAAGAAGATGTTCCGAAAATCGATATTAATTTTTGAGCGCAGAGTAGCTTTTGAATATTTAATAACGGGCACATGTTTCACAATTCCAACAAAGAATAACAACTGTTACAATTTATATATTTTATTACATTTGATATCTTATCTTATTTATTATTAATATTATATAAATGTTTTATTTATTTTTTAGCATTTATTAGAATATAAGCAATCTGTAATAATATTTACAATCGGCATATCAGTGGTTAGCTATTTTATAAAGACATGAGGGTATAAAGAAAGAAGTTACCCGGTGTAAACTCAGATGCGATAGGGATTTGTTAGACTATACATCTACATGTTTTTTTTTTTTTGTAACTTATTATTTTATAGAAACAAGTCACGATATCAGCGCTCTTTGCCTTCGCGATGGGTTTTCAGGAATATTTATTGAGTTGAGAGAAAGGATAAGTGGATTCGGATGATTTGCAAGGCAAAAACGGAAACGCTTGTAAAAAGAAGTGGCCGTTTCGGTGACAGTCTGAATATTAAGATCAGAGTGTAGTGTATGATTGGTTACATAGAAGGACGCATTAGTTATTATTCGGAGTGATATAGATTGGAAGGTCTGAATTTTGTTAATGTTTAATTTTTTTGCCGCTCTCCATAATTGAACACCATAAGTCCAAATTGGCATGAGGAGGTTATGTAAATTATTAATTAATAAATAGGAATAAAGACTTTCTTCTTAAGTTTAAAAGGAGGTGTTTTTGTTTGATATGTTTAGACCAATTGAAGCGTTTATCGAGGATCAACCTTAGATACTTGACACTACCAACAGTTGAAATAATTTTATTAGATAGATAAAAATAAGAGATAATACCTTTCTTAAGAGTAAAAGTTATATGTGAAGACTTCTCATTATTTATATTAACTTTCCATTTGGAATACCATTCTTACATTTGATTGAGGTGATTTTTCAATTTATGGCTAACAACAAGAGGGTTGACATTAGACGTATAAATTACTTTGTCGTTGACGAATTTGGCTACTGAGGTGTGCGGAGATAACGGTTGGTCTGCGGCATAAATATTATACTGAATGGGGGACTAGATAGCCCTCTGTGGTACATCGGCCATGTTGAACGTTAAACCTGTAAACTCGAAGCCTACTTTAGTTATCAAGTGGAGGTTTTCTAGATATGATTTTTTAAAAAAAATGTAAAATGGAGGGGAGAGATATTCTTTTAATTAAAAAAAAGTCATATGTGCCAGACCTTGTTAAAGACTTGAGCAACGTCTAATAGAACTGTCGAGCAGTAGAGTTTCTTTTCCAAAGAATTAGAAATAGAGTCAGTTAAACGATGAACTTGGTGAATGGTGGAGGTGCTTAATTCTGAAATCGAATTGGGTCTGGGGAATTACCTTTTTATCATTGATGAGCACTTATATGCGGGTATCAGGATTTTGACCCAATGCCACCTGAGAATAGGCCCGAGGTGGCGAATTTGAATCAGAAGAATGCTGTTGGCTGACTGTACAGTTATTAATGTTAATATTAATAGTACGACCTTTACTGTTGTTGGTTTGGGTGAGATGATTTTTTGCTATTGATTTGTGGAATTGTTGGAGGTCCTTGTAGTTTTCTGGATGGTCTCATCTACAAAGAGCGCGTTTAGCAGGTGATTCACTTGATTTGCCGCAGTTCGGGGAAGGATGGTTACTTCCACAGCGGACGCGTCTGGGAGAGTAAGATCAGTAGCATAGCTTAGTAGTTATGGCACTGGATAACGTCTCTACATTTATGAGGTTCCTCAATTTTAATTTTTACATTCAGTAGTGATGTTACTTCAAAGACATCATTATTGATTTCTGCTGGCTCGAGGAGAAAATTGGAAGTTTATTCTTAGCCGTATTTTAAAGAACGTTTGTAACCTGTTGGACTGATAACCCAATTTCTCCGATTGCTACTCCAATTTTGACAGTTGGTGTGAAAGGGTACAGATTGCGAATTACTATTTGAAAGACCTTATCCTCACAAGGTTGATAAGTATGATACTGAGCTTCACTATCTCTTAGAAATTGAATTATGCTACGATATGATTCGGAGTCGGATGTATGGATTTTTAAATAATTTATTGACGATTTAAGGATAAATTTATCTGCACCGATCAGTTTGATAAGTTCATTGCGGGACCAATAAAATCTAACATACCACGGACAAATATTGGTGGTGGAAGTTACATTTTAGTGCCTTGGGAATCAACAGGAGGTAAATTTTAATTGGAAATATGAACATTTGTAAGATTTGCCATTTCGGTAACGTCGTTTGAAAGTGGAGAAAATCTGTTGAGTGTGATAAATAATGATTTAGTCTTCTTGGTTTTCGGAATATCTGCCGACAGCATATTTCGTTTAGATGACTTTTTGGGATATTCGAAATTATCGTCATTATTTTCTTTTAAATCCATATCAAAAGAGTTAAATACATCACTTGATCCGCTTTGTATACGATTGTCGTGTGATATTTTTAAAGAATTGATAGAACCGACTTTTTGTTTTTGATTGGAAATAGAAATAAAATAAGATGAGTTTTAATTAGGTATTTGTTTAGTGAGTGTATTTTTGTTATTATTATAATTAATACTGACAGTTTGATTTTTCATTATAATATAATGAAAATATTATATATTATATCAATGATGTTTAATTATCTGGAAGTCAGATTGTCAAAAGTAATCGCAGTTCCAAGTCACCATGCGTGTCGATGCCTTGGAAAGGAGATAAAAGTTTTTCTCACATACTGCGCGTAATTAGTAAATATTTGTTATTACTTTTTTTCTTGAAGATGAATTCGTAAGCTGTTGATAGACATAGGGACCAGGTACAGTGTAAAAAACTGAGTTGATTGATAGAAAGCACGAAGAAATTCGATGGGAATGAGGTGATTAATTTAAACATAAGATATAAAGATAATATTTCGCGTGCGTTCAGTTTGGCTGTTTACACGAGAATAATATAAATGTGACCTTTTTTTTTTTTTTCATTTCGGCTCTTTCATATAAATTAATATACTGGACGGCTCGCAAGTCTCTTCTCGCTGGCTACCCCTGTTATATTACGTTATTGTTATTAATTTTATTTGAATATTAAATATTCAATACATTTTATTAAATACTTGGGAAATACATAATATTAATAATTTAGTAAATTACTTTAAATACTTTTTTCAAGATATATATATATATATATATATATATATATATGGTTGAAATTCGTGCGTACCTCCAATAAGGACGGGTTCGTACGTACCTCTAAAATGCCTGGGTCACAACTCGTTTATTATTTAGGGATTGAACCGCAATTCACGAACACTGAGTTTATGTTATGCACAAACGTATAAAAAAATTTGTATTCACTCACTCGTCTCTGCGTTAAATATTAAAAATATAATTTGTCAAAAGCGTAAATAGTAAAAATTTTATGATTAAATAGCTATTTATGAAGATGTGATAATAACAACAATAGGCGAAGTATTGAATACAATACAATGAAATACCTAGATAACATGCATTTAAATAATGATGAAGTAATCAAGAAAAATGAAAAATAAAATAACTATCGACCCAATACATACTAAAACCAAAGAAAAAAAGAAAGTTTATAAAAGTGAACTGAGTATACAATGTATCAATTTATCACCAACGATTAACCGAAATAAAAAAAAAAGTATTAAAATTCAGTATTGCAAATAAAAAATATATATGAATACTTTAATTGCAGGCTAATAGATAAGTGTTTAAAAGGAATCACTTAAAATATTTTATGTATTGATTATAATTAATACTTAATTTTTATTATGCACTGTATTGGATATTATTTTTCATATTTATATTAGAAAATTATAATTAATTATTCTAATATATTCTTTTTTAAACTATTATAGTTTTATTTTATTACTCTGTCTCAAAGACTCACGTTTGCAAAAACTTGTGCACAATTTTCTGTGCTTTGTTTCGCTGCACTTAAATGTCATTGAGTTAAAATACTATGATGTACATATATATGTATCAGTAGAATTTAAAATTTAATATAATGCCTTTCGAGAAATTAAGTATTATATGATAAGGTTTACCATAAAATAATTTGGACCAAACGATAAAATTTCATACTGGAGGTTACTGGAAAATAAGTTAACATTTAAAATAACTTATGTGAGTTTTTTTTTAAATTTGATTTGTTATAAAGTATATAGTTATAGTAAAACTTCCGTTAATGGTCACTTCTATGTAACGGTCAATTTTTTCGGTCCCGTCGAGTGTAGTGGGAAAAATGCATTAATATATTTTAACATAGCGAGCACTCTAATCATAGTCAAAATGTAAGTGTATGTCAAAAGGAAAATATGAAAAAGATAAATTATTTTTGAAAGTTTATCTTACAGAGTGTTTATGATGTTGATAACGTGATGATAACTGATCTACGACTATTTGTTTTTTCATGTTTATTTAGTAATCAGTGTTTGTTGAAAACGTTTCGAAGTACATATAGTTCTAATGGCATTCAAACAAAAACTTCAAGCGGAAAAAATCAAGTTGTTAGATTTTTACCAAAAAGTAAATGTGAGTTCACGTGTTTCTGCAGATGAATTTGGTATAGGAAGAAGTCAAGCCACCAATTTAATAAAAAATAAAACAACAATTGTAAGATTATGGATATCTCACAGTAACGATCAAATGAAATCTATGTTACATCGTAAAACTGAATCAGTTAATATCAAAAACATAATAATTATTGGTTAAAAATTAGTCAATATTCTGCTATCTAGATGAAAATTTTCTTTTTGGTCCACAAAAATCTGAGAACTGAAGAAGACAGCATTGATATCAAATCCATAATAACTAAAAATAAAATGGTAAAGGAGGATCCAAATTAAGAAACTGAAGAACCTAAAAGTAATATATCAAACTATTCGGAGTTTGTCAATAAAATAATTAAAAGTTTTCAATCTCCAAAAAGGTGACGTAGATGGTTATAATCTGTAAAAATACCGCAGATATGAATTTTGAAAAAAAAAATGTACAAATCAGAATTATAATTTAAAAAATACTAATATAACTCAAATTGTTTTAATTTTAATATTTATAAAAGCATATATGTGATTTTTTTTTTAATTTAAAAACTGTACATTACATCGTAAATCATAAATACATTTTTTAGTACTCATATTTATACGTGTCACTTATTTCGTATTTTATTTTTAAAATTTGCATGCAATCTATACACCAGTCATCTGGAAGGTATTGAAATTCTGTTACCGATCACCTTTGTAGGATGGGCACTTTAAATAACGGTCATTATTTCCGGTTCATTCGGTGAATGTTATATTTAAGTTCTACTGTATAGGAAAAGGGTTGTTTAGATCTTGCCGACATTTATAGAGAATCGTAGTACCAAAAATATTAAGAATGTCTGATTATTTTAACTGAACTTTCAACGATATTCAGAGCTACTTATAAATTTGATACCGTTTAATTCAATTTAAAATAAAACAAATTTTAGAAGAAAAATCACTACCAATCTACGGATTTACGATTAACGCATTCTTCCGTGGTAATAAAGTGCACCGTATCGTCGCCTGCAAGCTCCATTACCGCTCGGTTAAGTACAGCGTCAAATATATTTTATTGCACCATAATCCGTATTGTTGTGTCACCTAAAGTTCTCAAGGAGTTATTATTTTTACTCAGGCCATACGCATTACAGCGCGTGATGTATTCGATTACTCATTTCGACGAGAACCCCAAACAATGGGGTTTCATTATATTTTCCGGCAAAATAAATCACGTTAATGGATTTAACTTTTCTTATTTAACTCCAATCCGGCTGTATCATCTAGGACCATACGGTTAGTATGTAAGCCCGCATGAGCTCGTGTTGTCTTGAGAAAGCCGTTTAAAACCGTAACACCCAACGAAAATGAATAACGTATATATGATAACAAGTAGGCATAACAAATAATAGTTATGAATTATGATAGCTATCGTCTTCAATATTATTGAGTTTACAATTTACATTTTTCCAGTGATCAAAAATACAGTTTGGTTTTTAAATATTACTATAGGTACTATAGGTGCAAGAGAAAAATTGGTATTTAAAAAAAAAAGAATATATATCATTTTTAGAATTCTTGAGGAAATTAAAACTTAAGCACAAAAGTATTGAAAATATTATACTTTTAGAAATATTATCTATTGTTGTACCTTATTTCTGTGACAAACATTTTTAGGTAACAGTAGAATAGAATTAGTTATTTAAGAAAAATAATTTATTTTAATATTATTTAAATATTGTTGAAGTTTCTGAATAAATAATTATGACCAAGGTTTGAAACTTTATGCGGTAAGAACATAATACACTATGGACATACTTGTGAATTAAAATAAAACGCAAATATTCAAAATAATATACAACTATTTTTTACAAAATATGTATTAACTATACATGCATTTTCTTCTTCTCGTTCGTCTTTTTCTCAACTATTTGTAATCAAATACCCTTGTCATAAACCTCCACTCGACTCGATTTTCTACATCATCTAAACACACATCAACAGCCCTCATATCATTCTCATTAGTACCCAACCATCAATTTTCTGGTCTTCCTCTCTCTCTTTTTCCTTAATTTTTAATTTTCATAACCACTCTAACTACTTTTGTTTCTTCACACCTCATCACATTCCCATAAATTAATTAATTATTCATGTATAAATAAAAATAAAAAATAAAATTATTTTTAATTACAAATTGTAATGCATTTTTTTCTTTTTATAGATCTTGGAGTTGAATACTGAATTAAAAAAAAGTAGAACTTATCAAATAAAGCGATTATTAAATCATGTAATTATATTTACCTGAATCTCATTAAATGAAAAAGAGTTTTTTAATGTTTTCTAGAGTTTGACATCTGTTGTGACCCAGAAGGTTTTTGTAAACAGAAAATCTTTCGACATCTATTTGTTGTAATGGTACCTAATTTTAGAAAATAAAGTCATTTCATTTCAGATCTTCGAGAAAACGATCTATAATGGAGTTAGTTCCACTAAGTATCCACGATATCTGTTTAAATGTTTTTAAACAGTTTTTTTTTTAATAAAATGAATTTTTTCGTACACTTTTTCCCCAGTTTACCTTGAATATATTTGAATTGTGTTTGGAAATTGTTCATGATACGCAACGATTCGACTAAGAGCATATCTTAAGTGTGCCGTTTTAAAATTGATTCAGAAAAAACATTAAATGTTAAAATAATATACACTAAATTATTTCAAACGTGTTCTTTTACCAAACATCTTTTTGAAATTTCAATACTTAAATCATCATTGGAGTCCAGCACAATTACAATATCACGAATTTGTTCATAGTTTTTACAATAATAAAGTACAAAATTATACAGTATCCCAACGTTTTATGATTGGTTCTGAAAATTAAGGGATATTCGGTGCGTAATTTTATATTAAATTGGATCTTCTTTCTGAATCGATTTTTGTTTCACTTGCAAAATAATACCCTACAATAAAGACTGAAAAAATTTCCACCGAATCCTTACACAAACTTACGAATCGGAAATTTTTTTTTTTTAGGTATTTGAATTTCTATCTTATGTAATTAAAATCACAATAAATATTACGTGGCATGTATATAAAGTCGGTAAGCGAACACCGCACTAGTTTAAAGAAACAGACCGCAAAATGTTCGAATGTATTTTCGACACACATATGCACACATATTCCTCAGTATTCTTTTTTTTTTATAAAACACAGTACAATATTATTGCTATAAGGGTATTTTATTTAATTTTATCAAAAAAGTGATTTTGATTACGACTTTTAACCAAATCTTATTTCTTAGTAAAAAAACGGTTATAGTGGCATGCGTCAAATTTTAATAACATAAATATTTTATTATTAAAAATATTTTATTTAAATAAAACCGGGCTGTTTATAAAAAATTAAAAATTAATACTCGGTATAGTATAATTAAAGATATAAACTAGGCTACAGTGTACAACGGCTCATTATTTTTAAATTATTTAATTTAAAATTTTCAACACATGCAAATTACTTTGTTGTTGATTTGTAATAAATTATAAGCATAAGATGCATTAATATGTTTTAAAAATTCAAAATTAAATTCGATTAAATTTAGTAAAATATGGAAAAATATTCAAAATAAGTGTTTGTATTTGAACTGTATGGATCACGAAACGAATTTTTATCAAATTAGGTTTTGAATATGTAGCTTTCTAAGAAATATGCAAATACATGAAGTTCCGAGTCTTGATCATAAAGATTCGCTGCATAAAAAAGCATCGTTTTAAATTTTAGATTTTTTCTTTATTCTAATTTTTGTATTAATTTTAAATTTATAAACTATTAAATTTAATTTTGAATTAGGAAATAAAAATAAGTTGGTATTATTACCAATTTATATACAGTAGAGCCTCGATAGTCCGGACCCCCGATAATCCGGTGAACGCGGTAATCCGGACGATAAATAAATCCATTTATTTTCAAATACAATGAACTTATGTAGTTTATTCAGAATCCAATTAATGGTCAGAAAATCAGAACATGGATATCACTGATATTTTGTTGTTACGTCGATTGAGAGAACACGCTTATGAAATGATAGTTAAAAATATGACTTAAAAAAAAAATTACTGACTGCTATATTTTAATTATATAATTATAACTTTTTTTTTTTTTTGTAATTTATAATATTAAAGTTTTTATTATTCTTAATTTAAACTACAATAAATGTAAAAGTGTCAGAAATGAAAATAAGCCAAATAGCCATTTAAATAGGTGATCTTGAAAAACTTCCGGTAATCAGGATAAATCGATAGTCCGGACGATACTCGGTCCGAATTCGTCCGGGCCATCGAAGCTCTACTGTATTTTTATAATTAAAGAGCTACTATGTTGTGCCATAGTGTACTTTTAACTTAGTGTCATTATTCACGAATATTATTCATTTAAATATGATATAACGAATATGTACTTACATAAACATAAAATAAACTAAAATTTCAAAACCAAAAAAAAAGCTGTAATTTCATAACTAAATTAAATATTATATTCCACAAATCTTCCATTAGTCTGTTTCAACATTTCACAGTTATGATATATTTTCATATTTAAAGCTCATTGAATATTGATCATTCCATGAAGATACCTGCATGCAGGGTATAGCCGACTCAGCAGCTCTACGGTGGCAGCCATGTTGGTCATATTATTAATAGAAGCTATGTACGAACATATACATAGGTATTTAATTTATTATGTTTCGGTATCTCGTCGCTATATTCATTCACATCTCTTCTTCTATAGTACGTAATAGAATTTTGTAAATATAACAAATTACACTATCTATTATTAATTAGTTTAATACGAAATCGAATGTTTTGTTATAAAAGGGACTTTATCCCGGATACTCCGTGCTCATTTCATTATGTGTTAAGTTATCAAATTTATGTATAACATTCATAGACTGTTCAATGTTTATACCAGCGATAGCAATAACAATATCATAACAACTGAATGTACTAACTCGTATAACACCATTTACTTGTTGAACATAATATTCAACTGAGCGCAGCTGCACGAAATCGCCCATACTGTCGAGTATAAAATAATAAATATTTATTTACCGGGCCAATCGAAATATTTTGGTTTTTTTTCCTTCAATTTTATTTTTGTTGTTCTTTGCAATTTATCGTGTTGTCGCTCACGAATACTTATAACGAAGTTCCTTGAGTGATGTTTTGAACTGTCGACTATTAATTCCAATAATTGAAACTGCAACGATCGAAGAACGAACGTCAACCGAACTTCCGTTGTATGGTATTTACTGAGTGTACATGTAATCTATACTTTCTATACACGTTTTCACTACCATACAATTTGACGATGTTATGGGTACATACCCTGTATTTATACACTGTTCCATTTGGTGTTAACGTAAAATTAATTAATTATCAATTGTTTGAAACGCTTAGTACTGCACAATGACCACGTCCTTTATTTCAGGGAAAAACATCAAGGATTTTTTGTTGCGCTTGAAAACTATTACTTACTGGCATGGTTGTTTAAACTAAAATAGGTGATAATAATATAAACATGATAAGTATATAAACTCAAGTCATATGAAAAAATAAGGTTTTCACAATTTAATTCTACGTGATAAATTGTATAGTAGGTACGGTAAATAATAAAAAAACTTTTCTAAAATGAATAAAATACGTAAGTTAAAAATTATTATAGGGTAATAAGGGTAATCCAAACAAAAAATTAATTGATTATTCAAAAATATTTTTTCACCAATAAAAATAATCTTATAATAAAAATATTTTTATCCGATAAAATTTTTTCAACGCCTAACTTTAAATTTAAAAATACAACGAAATTGATTAATTAATTGTTGTAATTTTAATCCATACACTTTAGAAAAATTAAAACCATAAACTATCAAATAATAAATCAATTTCGTTTTATAACACTTGTAATTGTTACAATTATCAACATTGCATAGACGGAGATTGAGGGGTACTTGGGGAGGCTTAGTCCCTCCAAAAAAATTGAAAGCCCCCAAAATTATTTAAAAATAATTATTTAAAAGTATTGAATAGTTTATTAAAATAATTTTTCAAAAAAATATTTAACCCCCTCCCTCTAAAATTCAATCAAATCTCCGCATATGTAACATTGTTTTAATATTTAATGCACATGCGATAAAATTATGCGAGAAATATAAATATAGGGATCTTCAATACAACGTGTATTATTGACTGATAATATAATATATATTAAATTTATAAAATAATTATTTAAACTTAGATTTTCAAGGATCATCGATCTAACCTTCCGGATAAGAAAATATTGTTCAATAGCTTATAGACTATTACCGTTGTTTGAATGTTTTATACACAGAAACTGTCAATGACTTAAACTAGGTATATATTAAAATTGTAAAAACAGGATTTCGTGATTATAATTATATTTTTTATCATTTTAATCATTTTTTTTCTACGTATCTCTTATGATTTATTCGTATAGCCTTCTTAGTTATGTCATTTAGAGTATCTGATTAAAAAAATCAGTTGGTCATGGTATAATAATTTATATATAACTGGTGAATGATTGATATACACTCATATTTATAATATAACTATTTAACCCGAAATATTTTAAACTATGAGTTTTTTTGCCCTCAACAACTACACTTATACGAGTACTGTCCCATTTAATATTAATAATCTTAAATTATTTATCATACAATCGTTCGTATATTAACATTGAGAACATATATTAATTTTGAAAGACACGGTAAGTAATTTCGGTAAGCTCAAACAAAGATTAGATTCCTTAACTGTCGTTTTATACAATTGTCAGTGGTTTTTTTATTTTTTTTTTCAAAATTGTTCACTTTTTCATTTTCTTTGCTCATGTTTCTCGCATTTTTTTCATATTGGTACTTATGCTTTTTACTATTCATATATTTTAATTAATTTCGTTAGTTGAATATCAATTTTTGTTATCTTATAATATATAATTTTAATTGGTTTACAGTAAAATAAAATATTCAAGTATACACCGCATAATAATTAATTCAAATTATTACATATAATTGTAAGTAGTAGTTAAAATGCACATTAAAATTAATTTGTTTGTGTAAAAAAATATTCCAATTTCAGTTAGTTCATATGATTATTGTTTTTTTAAAAAAAAATCAAGTATAAAAAATAAATATAATTAGTAACCTTTGGATATAAAATATTAATATCAATTAGTACAATACAATGTTATTAGATTTTATTTTTTATAAAGCACATTATACTTATTAGGAATGCTTATTAATACTAATTATATATAATAAATATTATTAGTAATAACCATTAATAATATACCAGAGTTGGACAATTTGGGGATCGCGTTTCATTAATAGAAAAACAAATTTTTTTTTTAGGATAATATATACACTATAAAAAACTATATTTTATTGTATATAATACAGATAAACAAACAAAATAATAAAATTATAATTACTAAGATCAAATTATGAACACTATAAATATTTACACTCGTGATATTATTGTATTTATCCATGTGCCTTGTAAGTATATTTATGTTGGCCACCCCTGTTTTATACGTATTAGTAATATTGTATTATGGAATCAGTAAATCAACAAGTTTAAAAATATGAAAATTAAATTATATTCGGTTTCCTAATATATATATACTCTTTGTTTTAATGCGAAGTGTTTTCAAATTATTTACAAAGTAAATAATCATACCGATTACTCTTTATAATAAATAATTATATATATATATATATACTTACGATTACATTTAGACCATTTGCATAATTCTTTACTCAATGATAAATAATTTTAAATGTTTATTTGCAGGAAAAATGTTTATGTATAAAACATATAGCTGGGATTCCATAAACAAGGAAATGTATTTTAAGAATTGAAATTATAGTAAAATTTTAGCGTACCTTGAATTCGAAAAAAATTACTTATTCACAGATTCTAATAATAATAGAAGATTAATAATATTTTTTATTAAATGGATCTAAAAAATGTAATTAATACAGTCAAAGAATTTAAATTATTACATATTCATTTCGAGTATTTATATTTTGATGGCCTTTTAATTTTATCTCATAGCGTTTTCCCTTTCTTTTGATACAAATTGTTTTCAATGGTACGCGCGTGTGCGTTCAGGCAACAGTACTACAGTAGTCCTAACGTATTAAAAAGTTTACACCAGTAACCGTTCAAACTTTACCTCTAAACTTCGATTGGTTGCAAAATTATCGACTTCCAGTAAGCATCCATTTAAACCTTGACTCATGCGGTCTACAGCCAGTCGAGTATGCCCTAAATACTGGCCGGAGGTCGGTGCGTTATCTATTGCTGACCCTCGGTCCATAAACAAAATCGACGTTTGACCGCTTCATTGCTGTTCGGTAATTTCGTCCTGTTCGTGATCTTCTGTGTTTGAGTTGTAAAACAGCAGTGTTACTCTGCTGTGCGTACGATAAATATGCACTCGATTGGATGAGTGAATTCGACAATTGGTTTTATTCAAAAATGTATGTCATGATTGTCTGAGAATTTTAAACCGCGCCCCACTCATGGGTTGTTCATGTTTTCCAGGAAATGGAATCTTACTACAAGATGTTACAGCAAGCCATTTATGTTAATATTTAATTATTGAAATTTAATCAATTTATTAAAATGATATAAGCGTATGCAATTCAGTGGAACCGAATGTCATGACTCGTATAATGATTATAATGAAAAATTGTCTGGAATTCTTGGAACACGATCCCGTATCCTTTCGTTTATTCAAATTGCTGCAGTGTTTATATTATTTTATTCACGAGTAACTATATGAAAATATTAGTTATTATTTTAATATCTTTACTTTTTTTTTCCGTAGTATTTTCAAGAATTTCTTCAAAATTCCAGGATGATTTGAAAAGAAATCGAGTTTAATCGAAAACCAATTTTTAGAAGTGGTATATGAAACTTTTTGATTGTTATTGTACTGAAAATATTACGTAAAAACAAAACAATAATATTTTTTACTTTTATTTTTTTTAAATTTATAGTTTCTAAACTACACTGGAGATGTCTAAAAATGACATGAAATGCATGCACTGCGTCATCTTTATCCGACTTTATCTACGTGATGCAATTCATAAAATTGATATCATTTACACCGACTTTACTAAGACATTTGACCTTATAAATCATATTTTTTTGTTAAAAGTTCTCATCTCCTCTGATTTCGAGGAACCATTTTTGTCTTGGATCACTTCGTATTTCTCTAACAGGAAATAATTTGTTAAAGTCAATGTATCATGTTCTGACTTAGATGATATAACGTCAGGTGTTCTTCAAGATGAATACAAATGCGTTGCAGCATGGTCGTCTTTTATTGTTTAACGCTGATATTAATCGTTTCTCGAAATTGTCTTAGCTCTGGACCATGTACTTCTTCAAAAAAATCTTGAGTCTATGGTCAGTTGGGCTAGTAATATCTTATCGGAGCTTAAAACTTCAAAATATAATTTCATAATAATATTATGTATATTGTATATATTATATGCTCCTTATCTTGAATCTATTGATTTCATATATACTTTTAATGGTACAATTTCTGAATCCTCTGATGAGAGCGTAGTGGATTTGGGGCATAACGTCTATATTTTCATTCTCATATAAAAAGAGCAGTATGTAAGACTCTTAAAATGCTTGGATCTATTAGAAAAACCTTATATCAATTCAAACTTTCCAGTGCATAAAAGGCCCTTAATTTTCGATTTGTACGTTCTCACTTGGAATATAGCGTGGTAGTTTAGAGTCCCAGTACACAATTGAGCATGTGCAATGTAAGTTCTTTAAAACTACAGCCTATGTTTTGCAGATTGAGTGTCTGTTGTATGACTATTTGCTGAATATTTTATATTAGAAAAATATGGAAATATATTAAATACAATACAATGCAATTCCAGGGTTGTGTGCGTTTTAACATTGAAAAACTGTTCAAAAAAATTTAAAAACGGACTGATGTATCAAAAATTGAAGGAATTATATCAATACGATATATTATGAAATAGTTGGATAAAAAAAATTTATAAATATCTCGCATATTAATTGTTTTAACAACATACAATTTAATTATGTTGATATGATGATATCACAAACATTGGTATACTCGTACTGACTATACTTTTTTATCATCGCTTAAATATTTTTTATCAATTATAAACTATCAATAAAGTAATGTTTTATCTTCGATTTTGGTCTACCTTCTTAGAATTTTCATTAAATTTAATATTTATAAATAATTAGCCTATTGGCATATTGTTGATTTTTATTGTACAACTCTTAGATTCTGATACTTTTATAGATAAAAAATTTATACTAACACAATTTTTGACTATTTTTAAGATGCATGAGTATAATGAATTGCTAATAATAAATTAATGAATAAAAAGTTTTCACTCCAATTCATTATGAAATATCTGATATAATTAAAAATCACTTACTGAGAAAAAATAATTCTTTTAAAAGATTGAATAAGTAATTTAAATATATTATAAATATTATTCATCTTTCAAATTGAAAATGTATTGATACTTGAAAGAAAAGAAAAATATTAAAATGAAAGAAAATTTATCGTAATTTATCATCAGAAATAAATCAAAATCAATACATATTTTTATAAATATTTAAAATTGCGAAAAAAATATACATAAAAATTAGATTTTAAATTAATAGAAAAAATTTTAAAATATTTTAAAACATTTGATTCATTATTATAAGTGTAATTCACTTTTAATTTTTAATCAAATTTTAAATTTTTTTTATGCTATGATGTCCCGTGTTCCATTTTCTACTCTTAATATTCAAAAATCCTTAGACTTGCATACCATAAAGATACTCATATTATGTGAGATATACACCAATGTGTAGTGAATTATAATATGTAATGAATATATATATATATATATATATTCGGTCTACTTCATAAAATTACACTATAAAATACACATTGCTAGTTTTTATAGCTCTCGAAAATAAATTTCAGTGATAGGACACAATGATCATTTTCATATTTTACAACTCTACTTCCACATACCTAAACATATTGAACAATCATTTTTATGTTCCAGTAGGTGTTGTTTACAACATTCGAAAATTACTACTTGAAAGGAAATATCTCCGGAAAACAACAGTCACTGTTGTACGTAGGTTTATATATATCAGATAATATCTTATAAAATACTTAGCTCTGTTTTCTAAACCTGCTGCCTTAAAGATTTCCTCGTATCATTGGAAGTTGAAAACCTGCACTATACATTATATTTATTATTTCCACTTCTATAAAATAACAGTTATAGTGTTAGTCTAACCAAACAATAAATCCATACCACACACCTCGAAAACGAGATTCTTTTTATTTTGTAATTAAAAAAATTTTCATCTCATTCGAAGAAATGCTAACAATTTTAGAAGTTGAACTTTTTAAACAGGACGTTTTAAAAACTTTGGATTGCATTTACACAATCGTGTTGATCAACCAACAATTTTTACGTTTAAACATGCAATAAATAACTTACAAATTTGTGTGATTACTTTACATTTTAAAAATTAATTTCGATAAAAATCTCATATGTTAATTCAGTTAATATATGGTTGCCATCGTTATAACACCTTCGGGAAATATGTAGATTTATTGTTATTGCTTAATCAACTCCGTTAATTTACTGTGTCCATTTTCAAGTCTGTTTGATTGCTAATTTTACGTTTTAAGGTGCACAATATTATGAGTTATTATTGCATTTGCAGCAATACTTTTAAACCATGAGTTTCACATCTCTCGTGTTTTATAAATAATATTTTAAAATAAATCTAGTTAATTTATCGTGAAACCTCTGATATTTTCGGTGTAAACAATTTAATATCAAATGACTGTATCTCATGATTAATCAATCAGTTAATCTGTGTATTCTAACCTTCAATATTAATAAGTATAAGTAGATAAAATGAAAATGATATGTATTTTTATTCAATTTAGATTATCGTCCATAGTGATTTATAAGTTGCCTCGTCATTAGATGATAGAAATCACAGTAAAATCGATTGTTCAATAATGTTTCGCAAGTAAGTTAAACAAATAAAATTATTAAAATAAGTCTTATGCTAGTTCAGACTCATGTTAAAGTAAGTCTACAAGTCCACGTTAAGCTGAGAAAACCAACTTACATGTAAACTAATAATTTGTATACTTAGTTTACAACATAAACGTTGGTTCATAACTAAACCTTAACCGTGCCCCGGGTACTATTGATGTACAGGTAGTTGATACAGGTACATGTAAGGTTTTTTCGATTTTTGACGTAAACTTTTAAATCCGTAAGCATTATATATTTACATTTACCGAGGTATTATCCAATGCATGCCTCGTTTCGTGAGCGGTTATGAATGAAGTTATGACTCGCGGTGTTTATTTTCAAACCGGAATTCATATAATCGGAGGTAGAGGTCAAGGTGAAACCATAATTATTATTATATGAAGCCAAATCCAGACCGAAAGCGTATTAATTGCTCCGAAAAATTCTAAAGAGCCAACCTGACCACCTTCGACATATTCATCAGACTATTGATGAAGCGGAAATACGTACAATTTTAAACACTGTAATGTATATTATTATTCACTGCCCGCAGTGATGTTGAGCTTGTTTGTGTTTATAGAATAAAAGAATTCTGAGCACATAGTGAAATTCGTTCAACGACGAAAATCTGTAAATATATATGAACTTTTTTCTCTCCGTCAAAACATGTTTCCTAGATAAATTATTGTATCTTTTGGATAGACATTTTAAATAATTATAACATTTTTAGATTTATAGATCGTTCCTGAGATTGTTTTTGAGATGGCGGAATTTTTTCTGCAGCAGATTAAAAGTTTTTAAACAAGTTTATCCACTTACGTTTCAATGTATGACTTGGTTTAGATTATTCGAAAGCTTTGCTGAGTCACGTTTTACGAATCTTTATTAAATAAGTATTATATACGTGTATGCTCCTAAATAACTTTTCTCAATGTTTTGAAATGGAGTATTACATTTCAAATTTGTGTTAGGTTATATTCCAAAAGTCCAAATCAGGCCTGAATAACAGGATAATAAATTATATCGGTTTTAAAACAATCCTAACAACATTATGATTTATACAATTTAATACTAAAACTGTTCCAATGTTTTTGTTTCTTTATTATCGATCGCTGTAGTTATAATCAAACACATATAATTACTCTATATATATTAAATGTTTTGGTATTTTTTAATAAGACGTTTACATACTATATATGCACGCAAACTATTCTGTATACATATACTCGTATATATATTAAAATTAATTTTTTCTTACATACACATTATTCGGTAAAAATCATCAGCTATAATGTACATCACACAGAATAATTGATTTTTGAAGCGTTGTATTTCAAATGTTGGTATTAAAAAACATTAATATAACTAATATTTTACTTATTTCACTGATTTCTGGTATGAGTACTTTTATTACAAGTATTTTTCATAAGCAGTACGAATTATTTTTGGTTTTCTTCATCCTACCTTTAATTAAAAAGTTAAAACTCTAGACCATGCCTAAAATTATTTTTCATGAAAAATGTTAATAACAAATGTTTTTATTATAATAACATCTGTGATTATAAAAATCAATGATTTTCACTGCGGTAATATAATCGGATATCATTACATTATGATTAAGGCTATTTTAAATGTGTAAACTATCAACATATGACATGGTACGTTAGAATTATGTACCGAACGTACATACAGTACGATAAAGCCGAAATACTTTTTTTTCGTGAACTTCACAGCTACTGTTACATTTTAACTATATTATAGAAGTAAGACGATTTTTCAAGCATTATTGTAAATATTATTAAATCGCATTAATGGTTTTTGTTTATCGACTCGATCAATGCTTAATGCAGTTTCACTGGTTTCGATTATCGTACCGATCTGGTACGTGAGACAACAGTGTACAGATTAGTTTTTGATACTATTATGTTTTAATTTATTGAAGACTGGCAAACTTCCTAAAATTATTGGCCATGACCATACTAGTAAGACCGAGACTAACCCTGTAGAAATTTATACATTTTTCTCACAGCAAGTTATATAAAAAAAAAGGTAATATTACAAATGATAATTATTTGCACGGAAATTTTCAAATCGTAATTTAATTTTTTATAATGTATATATGAACAGTATTCAGTAAAGTATATTTACATATTATAAATTTACTTTATCTACCATTTATATCTTACTATATCTACCAAAACTTGTATTTCAAATAATAATTAAAATTGTGGAAAATGAATAAAGAAAAAATTGGAAAATATCTCAGAAAAGAATAGTGATTATACTATAATGGAAATATTTTCAAATATTTTAAAAGACAAGTAAATCTTTTTAAAAAATATATCAGGTTAAATATAAAATATAATACAAGACGATATTTGCTTCTTCAAATATGTTTCTCGACCAATAACTATCATTGCCAGTCACAAGTCAACATTTTTAATTTTAATTTCTTTTTTTTTTTTTTAATAAAATTATAAATTTCCTAATAATTAATTAGTCTATTTTTAATTAATTATCTTTTAAGGACATTTTCATGGTAAAATACTTTTTTAAGGGCATATTTGGATGTTTCATATTGCATTTTTTTCATGATTTTTAATGCATTTAAATCCGGGCCCTAGTTATTATTATTTTTAATTAAAATTTGATGGTTACTATTTGAAAAAGAAATTACTCCGATTGAGATAAGTTTTTTGATAAATAAACAATTTTTCACTATTTTCCTTAGCATTAGGTTAGTTTAGTTGTATTTTCTTATCAAAGTCTGAGTACGATAACTAATCAATACAAGACTTTTCTGTTCATCCCACTTCACCCCATGTGTACTCTATTGCCAAAAAAATATTCTACTGACAAAAAATATTGCAATAGTATAAAAATCGAACAGCTCAAACGGTGGATTCTGATAATACAAGTAACGTTGAAGTAATTGATCGTTGTAGTAACTGAGAATTCGATGCAAATACCAAGATAAACAAAACACATAATGTATAATTATCTTTACTGAAATAGTATACTCGTCGCTATTACTATGTATAATCATTATCTCTGTAATTTTATCAAAGTAGCTTGCACTATAATTTCGAAAGTTGTTACTTTTATTACAAGAGCCCGTTAAATGCAAACATTGCGGTTGTTTCACTATCGTAGTTGAATGATGGTTAAAAATACAATATTATGAATATGTTTTAAAATAAAACACTGATCTACGATCGTTTACAAAGCCATATAAAGGTATTTCACATAATGAGTTTATCGAATCAGATGTCGCAATTATTATTATAAATGTTCGAATCGAAGCCAAGAAAAAATGCTTAATCAACTATTAAATTTTTTACTTTATTAACGAAAAATACGTTATTAATTTAACTGCATAAGACCTAAGCATTATTTGATATAGTGATGATATCGTATAAGGAGAATGTGTATTTTATGTTATATACATACTTATACATACACCATTATTAATCTAGCTGAACTTAAATTTATGGATCTATCTAAATAGTTGTGAACCATTTTCATCCGGAAAATATTTCATTTGGTTGAAAAAAAAACGTTTAAGTTATACCAAATAAACTATTAACCAATGTTGTATTCAGATAAAAATAAATTAATAGTTACAATTGCGAATATGTATCTAAGTATACATTTTCAGCTTTGTTTACAGTTTTATATACCTAAAATGAATTGAAATAGTTGACCGTTTCGTTTTGAATAAAATATCGTTTAATGTGATAAAAATAATAAAACGCATCTTACTTTTTTGTTTTTTATGTATGAATATGTATGAATCACTATTATGGCACTGATTCTGAAATGATTATTCGTAAATAAATAAAAACGCATCGGTAGGTAATGTGCAAAACATTTCCCAATTTATTCGTGTACACGAGTCCGTTTATCACAGCAATTAATTTTTATAAATACAATTCTAAGTAAGGGACTTGTAATAAAAACTTTTTCTACCTTTTTTATTACTAAAATACATTTTTTACGTTAAGTTTTAAATATATATAATTTTTTTATTTTAAACGGTAAAAAGGCACAGACTAAAACAATTTCAAATTTCAATATTAAAGGTGATCTGGTAGCTTCTTCCACACGTTCTTTCTTATTTGTTTATCTCTCTACAAAATTTCCTTACAAATCACCCAATTCTCTTTGTTTGCGAGTTAGGTTATTGGCATCCTTCGACAAACACTATTGGTATTCATTGTGCTTGTATCAATTGTAGTCCCTCGACCAATCAAAGTATAAATACATCTGGAAATTTATTTTTAATTATCTTACATAAATAGTTAAGTGTTACTCTTATAGAAAATAAAATATTCGTCCAAAATTATTTTTTATAAGTTACAGAATACCATTGATTTGTAAATGTAAATTATATTATCAAAAAATCCAAAACGTATTATTTGTAATTTACAATTAACCAAACAACTGATATCATCTTTCAAAAATTGTAAGTACCTCTAAGCTTTCAAAACATAGAACACATATTCTCTAACTCTAAATACTTATAACTGTTTTCATAAATATTTTTCAAAGATTAATAAGAAAATATTTTTTTCTTTTTATTCACGATAAGCTCAACGGAAGTTTAATATTCAACCAACAAAATATCGCTGAAACGTTGAATTTAATCATATCGTTCACTTTTAAGTCCGAAATAATATTATAATGTTAATCCATCTACTATGCTATTACATTTTTAACATTTTTAATTCGACGGATAACTATTACCTAACATACAAACGTAATTTATGCTAATTCTTCATAGCAAAATTTGAGGTTATTAGAATTTTTAAGTTTTATTTCAATAAATACTCATAATTAATTCTAAGTACGTGAATATTATGAAAATGCAATTGTTATGTTATTTTCATTATTTAATTTCAATAAAAAAGAATATCATATGATTCATCGCGTCCAATCAAATCGTCATCTGGATACGAAAATAGCATACTCCATCAGCTACAAATGAAATAATTGTTTGAACGGCAAGGCTGGCGTGCCTATAGAAGGTGTTACGTTCATCGATGTTGCATGCGATCAAAGTATTTTGTCATAGAATCATACACATGCATGGAATTAATTTGAATTACATTTGAAAATGTAATTTCAATACGGTAAACCCTAAAATAAATCAATTCGTATAAACTATATTTATATCAAAATGTAATTGATATATTTTCGTCATGAAATGAAAAAATACAAATAACAATAGGTATAAAATATCGAAACTACTTTATTTTATTCGTCGTTGACATTTTTTCTTCTTAAAATTTGCTTATTTTAATTTTTAGAGTACGTGAATTTGCTAAAAAATCAAATACAACCAAATCCGATGAAAGCTGACTGGAAAAACGTTAATTGAAGGATTATGCGACATATGCGTTATTGATACGACATTTATAATTATAAATAACATTTTCTTACGATTGATATGAATATGATTTTATTGGATTTAAGAATTGATTTGAATTTGTTGACGTAAGGTGTGTTCGTGATAGTTTGACTTTTAACACAAAATCATAAACAGAAACTTATTGATTATAAATAAAAATAAATGCGTATATAGCCTGACCCCTAGAGGTTCGAATTAACTCCCCGCACTCTACAGTCATGCCTATAGTATTACTTCAATCACACCCTTGTTTAGACCCTTGTTGTGTCATTGTTTACAGTGCTCAAACATAATTTATGCTATTGGACAAAAGTTTGAGGGAGAAAAAAATTTTAAACTTTGACAATATATGTACATTATTACACAATGCATAATATAGCGAATAATTTTAGCAAATGTTAATTCAAGGAATTCTCTTTGTACAAGTCAAAATATCTTTAAGTCCTTTGGAATGTTAACTTTTGTAGTAAAAACGAATCGTACGTAGCGCTAAGAATATTTCATACATTTCCGATTGAATAAATAGTTATTGTTTGATGAAAAATTATTCTTGTGTGTGACTTTGAATTTGGAATGCAAATTATACGATCAAATAATTTTTATTTGAATTATATTAATAGAAAAAATAAAATTGTATTCATACATTATAAATAGAGAAATCTCTATTTATAAACACACAAATCCAATAGTATACGCTTTAAAATTCCTCGGCAAAAAATGTCGCTTTTATTTTTTTAAAAGTATACAATATCAGGCTATAACCTCTGAATAACAAACACACAAACACTTTAAACCGTAGACATACTAAATACAAGTCCCAACTTCGTTAATGAATTAATATCAATGAATATAATGTAATGTATACTGTCCAAAATGTTTATGTATTAAAAAATAATTAAGTTTTATTATTTTTATTTGCATATTTCCTTATGTTAATGTTTTTCTTAGTCGATAAATTAAAAATTGGATTATATAATTGGATACTAATTGGATAAGTAGAACACCAAAAAAAAAAACTATATACCTATTTATATAATAAATAATATTGCTTATTTTTTCAACGTGTCATTTTTTTAACAAATATTAAACGCGTAAAATTATTTAACCAAAAATTACTAACTTTTTTTAATAGTTATGAAAAAATATATAATTTAATATATATTATCGTTTTTATTGTACTTAAAATGTTTGTTTTTATACATAAATGTATGAATTTTATAATTTTCACTATGGCATTTCCTTATGTTGGGCATTAAGTAGTTTCTCACGAACGTCCGCTATACAATGATAACATATTTCATTAACTATCATATTTCTACAGGGAATATTCCTTGATTTCTCATAAAAGTTTGCTTTGTACTATGTACATATATTGCTTTTGAATTTTTTTTATTTTATACATACAATAATCACCGCTAAGGAATAAATAATTGATTGGCAGTACCAAATCCGTGTCGTTATTTTTTTGAATTTCAGTTAAATTCCATGCAACATTTTGTATAAAATTATACAGAGTGGTTTCGTACCTTTAATATTGTATACTATAGATCAAAATATTATACCACTACATGCCGTATGAATCTATGATATAACGGTCATATACGAGTAAGTTGTATATTTAAACGTGCAACATAAACTGTTCATATATTAAGTAAATACTACTTCGATTAGCTTGAAAATAATAAATTTAATAGGTATTTTAAAATGAAGATGCTTAAATTATTATGTTACATAATGATCTGTGAACTCACCAATAAAATATATACCAGTGCTGGTATATCTTAAGACTAAACTTCGGAAAAATTATTACAATTATAATGTGTAATTTTTGACTGATGTAATTAAGTGATTAATAATACGGGAAAATAGTAACTAGAGGAGAGAACTGAGAATCCTGTTGAACTTGAAACGTAGAACCGGTCATGATACTTTAGTAAATTATATTTTGATTTCGAGGGAGGGGGACGCTAAATTAAAAGAATACTTTTTAACTTAAAACATTTCCCTGTGCCTCAGTTGTATCTTGAGTACTTGAGCTAGGCGGTTTCGCATTGGCTCTGTATATCGTTGTTCCGTGGTTTTCACATCGTTAAGTGCGTATTGTTGGTTTATCGTCATACTTCAGTTATTCGAGAAACAATCGAGCGCACCCTGAGAAACTTCGTGTTACTGCTTAATTTTAGTATACGAAAAACAACAATGTTACAAGTAGGGTAAGTCAAATGGTTATGATAATCATAGGGTCATTATTATTTTAAACTGTTTATTCAAACCCAAAGGAGTAGATGTATAAATAACTAATATCCCAAACTGTTAGCTGATCACTAATCCGCAGCAAGGTTTTCAGTTATTTTTATCTTTGTTAATTAATCCTCACTAAGAGAACTAATAATAATTGTCGTTGCATTATTATTAACTAATACGATTTGTCACACTTTTATAATTTGGTTTTTCGGGATAAAATATAAACAGCAAAAATTTAAATGTTATTATTACGTGAATATCACATAGAAATGTACTTATACTCATCGGAAGTAATACTTGATGTATAGTCATTGATATGATCGTCAGTTACCTAAGACCTACATTTGATTTACAGTAAAATTACTTTTCCAATTGGCTGAGTCTGAGAGAAAAATATATCACAAACCCTTGGTGTAATTTATATTTGTTCACGAGAAATACAAAGTTTGCTGCTTTAGGCGTATATTTATATAAATAACACAAAATATATAGGTATATTTGGCACTAAAAAATAAATTATATATGAATTAGATTCAGTAAGGCAGACAGAAACTAATGATTTTTCAATAGTTTGTTATTTTTTCGGTGTTCATAAAAAATATTTCAGGCAGCTCTACTGTAGGTTAAACATTTGAACACGGATTTGTCTCGCTTTTGACAAATTTGTTTTTAATTTCACAGTTTATTTTAAGAAAACTGTTGAAAACAGTAACACAAAGTTGTAAAAAATATTTGTCAAACCATTTTTTCTTTTATTATTATTTAAATTGTTTGAAAATTGTACTATCCACTTTTTGGATAGATTCAATTATAATTTCAAACGTCTTTCAATCATAACAAAAACTATTTGAATGTCAAATTTAAAAAAAAAAACTTACTTTCCCATGTAACTATATGCCGAGAAAATATTGTAACCAATAAATCAATCGTTTTTTACTTTCAGATTCTGAGAAAAACATAAAAGCTCTTTTTATTTTGCAATTATATTATTTTCCACGGTAAACCAATCTTATATAATTTTTTTCTGTTATTGAAGTACTTCAAGAGACTTACATTGATGTATTTATTGATTGAAGAATCGTTTTAGAAAAATCATCAAATATTATCAATAATTTTCAAAATTAATCATAACCTTAATTACAATCTTTAAATTTATATAATAATAATTTTAAATACTTGGAATTTAGTCACTTTTCCAAAGTATTGTAATAATTTTCAGCAATGAAAACTTAAAGCTCTTTCATAACTAAAAAAGTTTAAATAAGAATGTTTTGTTATTTTGTTGTAAACATTTAAACGTTGAAACTATATAAACCGTTAACCGAGTTTCGCGAACATTTTTTTCATAGATAAGCGGTTTACCATTGTTTCAAAATAAAAATAAATTAAAAGCTTGGTATATCAAAATAGCCCATATCTAAATTTATCTTAACTCAACCAAAACTTGTACTCGATCTGTTCATTTTTTCTTTTCGTGTTTCGTTACAAAAAATGTACAATCAACAATCAACAAATTATATTACATAAAATATTCACATCCTAGTTCAGAATTCGCGACTCTGAAGGTTAATACTACATAATACAGCGTATCATATTTCTTCGTAGTTCCGCCATAGAATATATGAAATCGGAGTGGTCACTTGTAGATATAAACAAAATTCAGCCACCATATCAATGGATTCCTAGTTTCTTATCATTTTGAAAGCGAAGATATTTGTTCAGTGGTAATTTTATTGAAAACATAGAACGTACTTCATTGTCTTGATGCATATTGCTTATTAAACCACAGAGTATACGAAATATATACACCGTTGGGACTCCATAACAATGGTCGAATAATTTTCGAACTGCTCTACCTTGCCCGGGTAAAATCTAATCAGTGACCGTTCTAATATCTCATGAAATTCTATGATCCTACCAAAATAAACGATTCGCCGAGAACGCACATATTTGCTGATAGCCGTGAATAAATTAAAAAAAAAAAAAAAAACACATTCACCGATGTCGGTGTACTACAGAAGAGCGCAGTCGGACGATCATTAGTTTCTCACGTGTACACCAGACGAATTAAGTCTGCGCCCGGTGAGTCTCGTCAACGAAACCAGTCAATTCGTAAAGGGTTTGCGGTCCATTTTTTTTTTAATTACCGACTTGAGCGAGACACGTTTCGCACACACCGCGGCGCTGCAACAACGCACACACACACGACGTTTTGAAGTCCGTACGGTTTATATACGATACGGGTCGGGGAACGTAAGCCGTAAATTCGCCGATAAGACGAGAAATCGATGCTCGCAGCCGGCATTAGTGTACGGTTCGCGATGGATACCGCAAAGAAATACGCCTACGCCACGGGAAACGCGCGGTTTCGTAAGCCGTCGGTTCGCAGTCGACATTACAGTGTACGTAAGGTTTTCGACAACTTTTGAATCATACCGTGCACAGTCTCCTTTACGATACAGACAACACAATAAGTGTTCGTAGTGCGGAAATTTACAATAGAGCGTTTACTTCGCCTCGTTGTTCTCGAACTAAACCGTACGTTTCGTTTACTGCGATTTCATTAGATCTGACAAACGATCGGTCATGTCTGTAAAGCGAAAACAACGGATGAAACGTGGGGAACTAGAAGAATAATGTACGAGTTGTTCTTTTAATAGATTAACACTTGCTTTTATGATAATAAATCAAATGCACACCAGTATACTGTAATAACAATAAGTACAAAGATGTTTTGGATAAAATAATCAAATTTTATTTTCAAAATCGAACGTTTGATGATTGTGCATTGTATTGTTGTTTTAACACGTTTTTCAACTATTGTTTAGTATTTGAAATAATAACATAATGACAAACACAATATAAGGAACGTGAGACGTCTGTTTCGAACAAATTATTTAGGATAACAAAATTATAAAATTTAATATAAAATGCAGTAAAATCCGCTTGTTACGATGCCGTTACGAGTATAACGATATTTCGAGTACAACGATTCTCGGCCATTAATTTAATTGAGTTTATATCTCAAGTGCAGTAATTTTGGTCGAATACCGATTATATCGATGATTCAGATATAACGATGTAATTTTGAAATTAAAATTAGTTTTTTTATTCGCATTTAACAATAAATTGGATTTCTTCTAGTATGATACTTCGTTATCTAATCTGTAACTTATGTGTGTAGTACTAGCATTATGCGAATTATTCAATTGATCGAATACGTACTTTTATTTCGTTATACAGCGACATCAATACGTCAGAAGTATTTATAGGATAATAAATTATGTTATAGTTCCAGTTATAGACAAAATATCATAACAGATTTTTTTTTCATAAAAACTGAAAACATACATAATTAGGTTAATATAAAAATATATACATAATACGTATTATTGTTTCAATAAACTTGAAACCTGGTTTATATAATTTTAAATTTAAATAAAAAATATTTATTTAATAATTCAATTTTTCAAAGTATCAAGTTTTTTCATGTTTTTTCTTTGCATTCGGATACAACCATCTGATTCTTCAGATCTCTTGAAGATTGTTATAAGCAGTGTTGAGTCCAGATAACAATCATTTTATCTAGATAAGATAAGGATAATATTATAAAAATTATCTAGATACAGATAAAGATAAAAAAATTTAATTTTATCTAGATAAATATAACAACGTTTTTAAATTAGTTAAATTATAATTTTTTTAAATAATCGTAGGGAAACCACGAGCCCCGAGCCGAGCTTCGCGCCGTGGGATCCCAGATTTACGCGAGCTAATAGACACGATATACGTACAATGTCGTAGAGGGGCTCACATTTATACACAATCTGTAAGTAATTATGATTTTGCAAACACCACAACCAAACGGTTTATTATTACTTTTATTTCCGATAAGGCGATAACCTTACTAATAAATTTCCCATACACTATATTTTCTGCTTACACTTTCTCAAAACCCATGCTACACCACAGTCCATAGGCGTAGTCAGAGGGGCCGCAGGGTATGCCACTACATACCCTAAACACTCAAAAAAAAAAATAAATTTTTGCCAAAACCTTGGTTTAATTATATAATATATAAATAATAAGTGCCAAATACCTAAAAGTGAAAAACTGACAACACTAACTATGTCACCAACTATGTTGGACGCACATTTTTAAATTTATTGATTTAATATTTTCTGTAATATATACGAATATATAGTCAAATTTTGCATACCCTAAACAAGAAGTCTGGCTACACCTATGCCACAGTCTGTTTCATAATAAAAACTAAAAACCATATTATTCTCGCCAAAAATAGTAAAAAATACGATCCAGATATATTAAAAAATAAATTAAATTAAAGGGCAAAAGAGAAAGCACAATTATTCAATGAAAAGTCCATTTTTTTCAGGACTAAACTACAATATTTCATTTTTTGCAATTTGGAGTTAATTTATCTAGATAAATTTATTTAGATACGACTTTTTTTATCTAGATTAAACATTAGATAACTTGAACTAAGTTTATCTAGATAAGATAATAAATAAGTAGTTTTTATCTAGATAACTTTATCTAGATAATTCCCAACACTGGTTTTAAGCAGGTTCTACTATACTATTTAAAAAAAAAATAAAATAAAATAAAATAATAATTATAATTTTGCTTTTAACTATGTTAAAATAATAATAAAGCATTATTATAAAATACATGTTTTGTATAAATTATTAAAATAATTAAAAATAATAATGCGATTAACTTTAAAAAAAAAATTTAAATAAATTTTTGATATTTCTATTGAAATAAATCTTGGGTGTAGAAAATAGGTATACAATTCTACTCTGTATATTGAATAATATTTCCTTGGTATGTAACATATGGTATAATTTGTATTTATTAAATATGATAAGGTTTATTAAAATAAGTTAGATATGTTTCAGATTCTGAACGGAGTGATGGAATCTATTGGTTTTACAATGATGGGTGTTTTTTTTTTTATTTTTTTTTTTTTTAATTTTTATTTTTTTTTTTATTTTAATTTTTTTTTAATTTTTGTGTCTGACGACACCTTTTTTGGCAGTAAAAATGCTTCGATTTGCTTATGTAGCAACTTTTTTAAAGGAAAGTGAATCTAGTTGGTACTTTGGGGGGTCAAAAGTAAAAAATTTTCAATATTTTTTAAATTCGACGGGAAAAACCCTAAAAAAATAAGGGAAAAACGGGAGTTTTTACGCAAAACCAGTTTTCGATAAAATCAAATTTTTTATTTTGCTATAACTCAAAAACTAATCGATGTAAATACTTGAAATTTTCACCAAATGTTAAGATAAGTGTTCTCTATACACCGTTAAATCAAAGTATTATTGACTTTTATTGAGCTATTTATAGACAATTGAAATTTTCAATTTTTTTAAGTATTTTTTTTTTAAATAACGATAACATTTTTTTGGCTGCCCAGAAAATCTTGAAAATTTAATACAAGGTTTCTTATAAGTTGTTCCTTAACTGATAAAAAAAAATCTAAAATCGTAAGTCACAATTTTTTTTTATAAATGCTCAAAGTTCCAATTTATACGAAATATGTAAAAATTGCGAAAATTTGCAAGTTATTTTGTAGATAAAAATTCATAAAATTTTTTCTGTTCATACTTAAGGTTCAAAATTTAACACTAGGTTATCTATAAGCTACTCTTCAAAAATCTTTAAAAAAAATTCTACCGGACTAAGAGGAAAAAATTTTATGACTGTTTGAAATTTAAATATTTACGAAATTGCATAAAATAACGATTTATTCTCAAACGACTTTAAATATTTGTTATAATTCAAAAAGTATAAGTCTCAGATTATTGAAATTTCTACCAGCTGTTAAGATTGGTATTTCCTTTATGTCATATTTTTTTCAAAATATTATATTGATTTTTAAGCCACTTATAGGTATTTAAAATATTCGATTTTTTTACATTTTATTTTTATAATCGGTAATAAAAAAAATTTGGCTCGTACAAAATACTTGAAAATTTAATAGAAGATTCCACAGTAGTTCTTAATGTCATTCAAAAATTATTAAAATCCATAGGCACAATTTTTTTTTATAAGCGTTTGAACAGCGTATATTGACATAGAATTACATGTAAAATATAATATAATGTATAATATTCTAGACTGACAAATGATATCGGTTTTTTTTAAATGCTCTAACTCAAAAACCAAAAATCGCAACAACTTGAAATTTTCACCAAATCTTTATATTGACGTTTTCTATACATGGTTAAGTTTTCAAAGTATTTTGACATATTTTGAATTATTTATAGACAATTTAAATTTTCGGTTTTTCTAAATTTTTCGTTTAAAAATAAAATATACTTATTACAATATTTATAAATAACATTTTATTATATTCTAGACAAACATATCATCTCCGTTCAGAATCGTTTTTCGTATACAATGATACCTATCATTGAATTCAAATTTAACAAATCCATTATAATGACCTTTCCTATGAAGAGTCGCACTTCACCCCCAAGTGTACAGCAGAGCGAGGCCCATCCGGTTCTTTTTTCTTCATTATATTCAAAATTAAATATAGTCAAAATCCTAGGATTATTAAATTTCTCATTTATTTATAAGTCAATTTGTGTTTATATTAATAAAAATTAATACCGAAAGTTTTATTTCAAATCAAAATATCATGTTTGACTAAATTTAAGTAAAGACTAAAAAAATATATTATTTATGTGTGCATGTATCCATCAATAATTATACTAATGATATCAATTGTTTGACTTTTATAAACCAAATTTTACTTTGAGTAAAATATTATAAAATATAATATGTTTAATGATATAAACTTCATTACGGGAATCATGCGAATGTTTAAAATAAAAAATTTTACCATTAATAAAATTCAAAAATATTAAAATTTCCTGTTACACCCATACATCAATAATAATAAATTTCAAACATCACATGCAAGACTGAATTATCGTAAAATATCAAACTAAATAGTTTAGAATATTTCGCAGCCACCAATTAGTTTAATACATTTATAATTGCTTTAAAAAATAACCATGTAATCTGTTGACTATTTCGTTTGTTTTAATCAACGGATGTTTTAAATTCATTAGTGATTTTTAAATGTTATGCAGCTCAATTTATTCAAGGACATAACACAATATAATTATCTTAATTCATATATTATGGTAAATCATTTATGTTTATAAATCTAACTTTATAATATTAATATTATAATATTATTTTATTCTATTTTTATTTTTTATTAAATATATTCGTGTTACAAGTGGTTAAATCACTGAACCACGAGTCTTATTTTTATATTTTTAAAATACCTAATATGGTAAATAAATATTTTTTAAATTAACTTCGCACTCTATTTAATTTCCTACTTGTGCATAATTATACATGCACGAATAACTGTAATAATTTGTATAGTAATAATTATGAAACAATAGTGATAAAAAAAGATAGTAAATATTTGAATAGTCTTACATTTTCTTTATTTGATTTGTACTCTATATCTACTAGTGATGGGAAAAATTCGGATTTGCAGCAGTTTGAAAATCCGGATGTTTGAAGTTCGAAATCCGAAATCCGAAATCCGAATTTTACTGTAAACCCGGATTTCGGATTCTAAAATCCGGATTTTGCATTGAATTTGGATTTTGGAATTAGAATATTGAATAAAATTGAATTAGAATACGATTAGAATATAGAAATTTGCAATGATAAACTAAAATCTCGGATTTTGAAATTCGAAAATCCATATTTCGGATTTTGAAATCCGATAAACCGAATTTCAAATTTCAAAATCCGAAATCCGAAATCCGAATTCGGCGGATTTTAGAAGAATCCGGATTTCATTCCCATCACTAATATCTACTTTAGCATTATTATTATGTTCATTCTCTAATTTTAAGTAGCTATTGTTTTATATATTAATATGCTGCTTCACATACGAGTACAATGTCAATATTATTATGTTATAGGACTTGCGTCCGTTTATATTTAATAAATAAATAAATAAATAAACTTACCCAACTAAGATTGCAATGGCTATTTACTGATAATAGGTACGTCTTACATATATTATAACATACAATAAATTATTATACTATTTTATTATTACTGGTTTAAATATAAATTCATATTAATATATATTTAAATATTTTTTAACTAACTTAAAGTTCTGAACTAGAATTTTTGAGTTAGAAAATTATAAAAACGGCGTATAATAATTAAATGCATAGTAAAATAATCACGTATAAAAAATATAATTTATAAGTATAAATATACGAATAAAGCCGAACGTTTTATACAAATGAATAAAACTAACAAATATCCTCTATAAAAGTGCAGTAACAATATTTTAAAAGTTTAAAGGAATATAATATTGTCGTAGTTTTAAAATATGTTTGATTAGTTGGAAAAATATTTTTCGAATAAGAAGCGTGAGTTAAAAATAAAATAAAAATATGCTAAATCGTTTTTACGTCCCACCAGCCATCACTAATTATTTAGCAAATCAGTAAATGTAAAACGCCAATGTGAAACCAAATTTTAGGGTCTAAACGTTAATGATTAATTTCGGATTCAAAGGACATTTAAACAACGTTGCCGTTGCTAACAAATCTTTGTTTTATATTAAGCGAATTGTGCATTACAAAATGTAAACATAACTTGTACAAAGGATTAATGTGATAAAAAAGAACCCAATCCTTGAAATTACAAGACAATTATTTACTTTTAAGTCGTTATGCAAAAACTACATCAAAATGTTTGAATTAGATACCCTACGTGTAGTTTAGAAATCTAATTATTTCTATATTAAATTTTGATAAAGCGCTAACATTTTGTTCCGTATGAGGTTTACATTTACTGAGTAACCTAACTTAGTAACTAACTTTATGTTGTGAAATTGGTTCTGATTCACTTAATAACATTATTTTAATGTTTTACATTTGAACAAAGATCAGCTACCCTTTAATATGAATTATAAAGATTGTTTAGCAACAGACTTCCGTATAAACAGTGAACGCTACACCTATGCACACCTATTATTTAGAATTATGTACTACTTTTTCGAGTAATTGTGTATATTTGATGTTTATTTAATTTTTATTCTTTTATAATTAACAATTATATATTTGAAAAAACAATTATAAAAATCGTATCTACCGTTAGGGATGATTCAAAACTATAAAATAGGCTTAAAAAAAATAGCGTGACCTCGAAATTCAGTATTCGTACTTAACACACTTAATGGGCATTATGTATTAATGGGTATTGTATTAACGCAGATATTGTGCACATCGTAGAAAAGATACTATGGAATACGCGCGAGAATACAAATTACACTTTACCGGAGAACCAACGTATAATACAACCGTGTCGCAGTAATGACACACGACGTACACGTAGGTTCTCGTTGAATTGTTATTAATTCTGATGTTTATTTCTTTCCATACCACATTTTCCCTGTTCAGCTCGGTATAAATAGCAAATAGTCAAGTTAATCACAATCAACATGCACGTATTCGCGGATCTCATTAAGTGGCAGTAAACGAGCGCACATTATAATACGGCTTCTGCTCGCTACTCCGCAGTACTGTTTAATGCGCGTTCTTAGTGAACGTAACATTGATTAACCGCGAACCCCGTACACTACCCAACACGCGCTTCGTTGGATTTATCCCGCGCAGAGGACCACAATGTTATAATATTGCATTGTTTAGGGTGCATGTTATCTTGTTGTATGTTGATGGTTCGAGTCGGAACAATAATAATCCGTTTGCGGTAAAATTATTCGTGTGCGCGCGCGCGCGCGCGCCATCGTGTATACAATGATAACGCAATAAGTCGCGTAGAACAAAACACAGAACACCTGGGTCGTGGAACGGATCAAGCGTAAGACAATGCGATTTACGTGGGTCTTAGAAAACGTAGTCGGGAATATTATAATGTAAGTTGACGACGGTAAAATAACCGTGAACCCGGTTGAGGCCGTCGTCCATTTACTAATTTTCGAAAATGCATCGCCGACAGTATTCAAATCCCGGGAAAACCAATGCAAATTGAGGTGCGTCTACTGGTAACATGTATTCACGGTAGAGGGTGTATAGCATTTGCTCCGTCGACCCTGTAATTTTAAACTCTACTGTCGGACGCGTTACGACCTTCTAAGTCGATTTTCAGAGGATTATGTTCGGAGGGTTTTCGATTTCACGGCTAGGATATCTGCGAAAATGCAATTTCGACCTTGATAGAAGTTCAAAAAAAATTATTAATAACTTTAGGTATAGTATTACAACACGTGATTGGACTGCTCAGGCTTTGGAACATTAAGGTGATATATTTAACGAATATTTATTAATTTTTTATATTTTTATTTAGAAACGATCATTATTATTATTTACTGCCGAGGTCAAATATAACGTAGATGGATAGCGCACACACAACCCATAATTTCGCTTTTGAAAAAAATAATCAGTATCTCGTTAGTACTTATATTTATTTATAGTCTTAATCGCAAAATGTACAAACATTCCAAAAAAATGCATGGTACTTTATCGATCACTGCGGCTACATCACTCTAATTATCAAACTGTAATGGTAGTTTTCCCGAATTGCTTCGGTTTTTTAGCGGTACCTCTGTCGGAAACGATCGTTTTTGGATCAGTGAGTCACAATTATATATAAATATATACATGATAGGGCATTTAGGTTGTGATCTGTCCCGAAACCTTAAACTACGCGATTATTTTCATTGGCGCTTCAGATTTTAGCGGTAAATCTGCTCTGCGATCAATAATTCAACGGGTTTGCGTTGAATAATATTAATTTGTGTTAAGTCAAAACGTTCGGTCGTTGTCGCGACATATAGATGGCATGAAATAATAATAATAGATCCGTATAACAGCTGAGGTCGCTGTACACGTACAGTAACGTACGCTTAACATATCTATTTTTCAAGTATTATTAAATGTAATATAATTTTATTGTAAATCAGTTCCACGATATCATTACCATATAAATCACACATTGTAACTACAATGCGTGCGAGTTTATTTTTGATAATGTTGATCGTTTGAGATAAGTTTTAATTGTGTGCAAATATTTTACAAAAACTTATGTATATTATATGAATATAAATTTGAATAATAAGATAAAGTTGCATTAACTAAAAGGTCTTGTAATATAATATTTATTGGTGGGAAAATACTTGAATACCAACAGATATTTTTTACTATAAATAAACATACATCTTACTAAGAGCGATGTCTTTCGGATATCATACTATTAGTGATAAGAATAGCATTAAGTTGGATAGATCTTTAATAGTTTAATGATTTTTAAATGTTATACACGTCCATTTTACACACCCGATTTTGCAGACGGCATTAAAATACAGTAGCATCACAGTGAAGTGGGAATTGATTACTCGCATCGTGTTCATATAATTAGTGTTCAAACGTGGATCAGGTACATTATTTTACGTTATTTTTTAAGGAAATTTACAATTTTTAAAAAAAAAATCTAAATGAAAATTTTAAATTGTTCAAATTTACTTCAAAAAACAATCCCTTGGATTCTGCAGCTATGTGTAAAAAAATTCGGATAAATATGTACTATTTTAATCAGTGTTCGACTTTGAGGCATGCGCGAATTATATTTACGCGAACGTCACCACGTTAACGTATTAAACAACGTGTAGAGTTTGAATTTTCTGGCAGACTTTTGTTCATAAACATTCATTGCTGTCAATAACACAGTAGTTACAGTTGTGGTATAAATATGGCATACCAATGTTATTATACTTCTATATCACTATATAAAATCCAATAGAATAGATACCCGGATGGTCGAATGTGTCAACTTTCGTGAGTTTCAATATGTCCAAGTGATTTCATTACAAGCATTAAAATGTTAGGCCTAAGTATAAAACTATAGATTTAATCTAAGGAGTAAAGTAATTTGAAAGTCCTATTAGATTTCACTTGAGGTGCTCGAAGATAAACTGAGGCCACAAAAGCGATTACTTTGCAACCCCTATGATTTTCTCCTTTTTTCGTTGAGAACAAAATAACTTTGACTTTAAATTTATTATATATTAAAAAAGAGAAAGAACCACTTAATACTATAATTATAATATTTATATTAATGTTTTATACTTAGACCTTGGTATAAAATAAATGGTGTATTATATATAAACATTTTTTTTTTTTTAAACTCGTAGAAGGTATACATATTCTGATAATAACATTCATAAATTGGTATAAAACGAATAACGTATAACTCGACCGAAAATTACATAATTGTGTCCTTATTTTTTTTTTTTTCGAGGTAGGGGAAGTGATAAAATGTAACATACCACTATCGGTTATACTATTGAAATAATATATTCTATAATTAATGATACTACCGTAAAGTAAAGGCTGTAATAAAAAATCCGTTGTTACTCCCGGAAACAGTAAACACTGACCAAATTTTTTCACTGGACCGAATCGACAGCATTTCATGGTTATTTGTAAGACGTTAAATTATGCGCGTGCGATTTAAATTACATACTAAATAATAGTTATTATTTTAATCACTATAAACGCCACCACTTGCGACCAAGTCATGTAAGCTAAGTAAGGCATACAGTGTTCCGAAACACCGAATAAGAACGATGTCTGCAGCTTTCAGATCCTTGTACCACATCATAACCGAAGTATACCGAACGTGCGCGCGTTGGTTCCTTTTCACTCCTCGTGAGGACAACCGCTATCGCTGCATCAATCAGTCCGCCGTTCAAACGATAAAACAGCTGTTCTGCTAAACTGTATTATATTTTGTTGTTTTCAAGCAGCGTACGTGTTTGTTTAGAATTTAAATAAACATCTCTATTTTTTCCGCGCTTTATTGGCTTGCCGTTAAATTTACAAACGCGTCGCACCCAAGTCGAGATATATTATTTCAACGTAAATAGTTTATTTTTCTATTTTCACAATTCTACTTCGTTTCGTTAAATTAATGAGTATATATTAATAACCTATGACCCGTAAATCAAGTGTCGTTGGATACAATGTACTAACTAGATACGATGAATGAAAAATTGCTTGACAAAAATAATCTGGAAAGTTTAAATTTTGTCACTCTTATTAAGAAATTAAAACGGCATCCCGCTGTGTCACACGGTTTACCGCATATCTTGATATATTATGTCACTGTATTATTCAACATACTAGGTATGTTATATTGTGTGGTAGGGCGTTAGTCGTATAAAATTAAAAATTACCCGATAAAAGTTTATTTTTCAATCGCAATATTTAAATTTGACTCTTTGTGTTCTGACAAATATCATCTGTAATATGTTCTCCCCCCTTCCATTTCTCCACCGTTAATACCATCGCCTAACCGTGCACCGACGAAACTCGTTCTATAATAATTAATGTAATAATCTACAACCATTATGTACGCTCTTCTATACCGAATTAAAGACAAGATTTAGGCGCGCAATCGTTCAATGTACTTTCCACATCGTTTCATCGTACGATAAGTTAGGACATCAAACACGCCTCCAATTAATACCTATTAATGATTTATCATTATTACTTTTTGCTGTAATTTTCAAATCTATAAATCTAACTATCAAACTGCACGTGTTGTGTGTAATTATTTATACATGTTCTGTTGGAATCTCAGACTTTCTCGAAACACGGATCCCATGAATTTATTGAAGCCATTATAATAAGAAATCACGAGACGAGTCGTGAAATCGCATTCTCGATCAACGACAAACCGTGATAATTGCTACCTTATTCGCATTCAATGTATTTGGTTCGTACTTAAATTATAAAAAAAAATATTTATCTGTTTATTCTATAAGAACAACAAAAATAGATTTTTTTTCTTTACACATACAAATAAGATTTTACTAGAATAATAAAAAATACTATACATTAATAGTTCAGTATAATATGTAGATTTCAATAGTACACGTAGCGGATGAGTAATCGAAAAAATAAAAATTTAACTAATCTTGTTATTTTTTCTTCAATTATTCTAAAACGTTAATTCTATTATTCTTAAAGAAGTTAATAGTTTTTTTAAAAGTATTCTTATAAATTCTATATATCTAGTTAAATTATATAAACGTTGTCTTTGTCAACATAATTAATCCTTACGTATAATGTATTCTATAAAAGCTCATCCAACAATCATTCTAAAAATTATAATAACCTATTAACATTTTAAAGCTATAAAGGCTTCGTATAAGTATAATGTTTATACAGTGACAATTTACACATTCATTGCTTCAATTATTTTATGTATTTAGGAAAATTATTTTTGAATAGTATAAAGTTATACAGCTAAAAATTTGTATGTGAAAAATTATAACATTTATCATTGCATTACATACATCTACATTCACGTACAAATTAAAGTAAAAAATCTTAATTTCTTAAATGAATACATTAGTCACTTCAGTGCTTAAAACGAATTGGAACGGCGTTCGGATTCGCAGTATTAGTTTTTGCGTCCATTCTGTTAGGTTAAACTTAGAATTTAAAAGTTCCGGTTTGTAAAAAATATTGAAAAAAATTACGATTTAGTAAGATTTTTTTAACAGTATCACAATCAAGAGGATTAATATTATGAGATTTCCTTTTGACAAAGTATTTTATAATAAAAATGTTCTATTTTTATAGAATTCCAAGGGGCTTGCCATTAATGATGTAAATTAAATTACTGAAATAAATAATTTTAAAATAGTTATGGACATATTATATTATTTATATCAACAATCACCAAAAAAATCAAAATCAGTTAGGACAAGTAGAAAGTTTTTTAGAAAAACAAATGTTAAAAATTGGGAAAATGTTGTCAGTTCGCTGGGTTGCGTTTATTAAATGAACTAGAATTGATACCAGAAATAATTATTTGGCTCTCTATGAACGTTTTAAATCTAATGCAACAAATGTAATAAGGGATCCAAAAAAAAAAAAAAAAGTAAAACGGATTAAAATTATTGATCACCAATGGTTTATTTTATTAGTAATTATAATGCTATGACAGACGCATTAGACGATCTTGAAGACTTATAAGAGTACCAAAGCTATAATATTACTTTTGTAGAAGTCGACAAAGATATTAGAATACCAATAAGAGAATTTGATTCGATGGTAAGCGACCTTGTACATAAACTAACAGGCGCTTTACAAGCGATTGAATTTGGTATTTATAAAAATGTTCTCATTTTTCCTATAAATTAATAAAAGCCTACAAAGATTTGAAAAGTCGAAGAGTAACAACAAATTCATCATATGTATGCAGTATCGTGAAAAATATCGGCAGGAGAACATATATATACAATTATGCAGATTTGCTTGATAGTCTTAGCGAACTAGATCCAAAAAAATGTATTATTTCAAAAAATGGTAATGTCGACAATATTAAATTTGAAAATGGTAAAATATGCTACTTGTGTTGCCACTTTCAATTAAATAAAGAAAATTATATTGTTCAGGGTTTTCAAGTATACAAATTGGAAAGAGGATAAGGAGGTGTTCCGGAAAACTTAAACATACTTTTTATAAGCGTAGTTATTATTCCTAAATCTACAAGCGAGTGTGAACAAAATGTCAACTCAATGAATAACTACCTTCAGATCCTCATTAGTTATTAATACAGATTCTGTATTTTTATTTTTTAATTGTTTCTTCCCTCCACTCACTGAATTCGTCCTAAAAATGTGTACGTTCATGGTAAGTCGAAGGAAGACATTGAGCTGATAACCCTAAAATTCACAAAAAACAAAAAATGATAAAAAATACACAGCATTATGAAAAATATTACAAACCATTAAATTTTAATTGTATAATAACATTTTTTTAAACTTAAAATGTTTTTATTACTTATTTATTATCTATTTATCTAATATTATTTTATTTTTAAGTAAATACAAATTAATTCAAAAATTAATATAACCATATGCATATTAATTTTATGAGAGTTCCGGTTCGCAAAATTGTATACATCGAGTACTGACTCACTTCGTTAAAAATCCCCATGTGAGTAATATGTGTTTTAAAAAATAAATAACACACAGTCAGATTATACTAAATTATGTTTTTGATAGAGTTAATCTTTATGATATTTTCTTTTTTGTAATAAATAATAATTGTCATCTATTGCAATACAATTATATTCAAGTCGTAGATTTGAATTTAATAACATAGGATTACACATTATATTACACATTATATTACAAATCATATTATACTTACTTAATAAATGTTCAAATTTAAAAATTGACTAGTGACTGGTTCTTAATTAATAAAAAATAAATAACATTTCCATTATAATTTTTCGAAAATAATAAACATCAACTGAGATAACGATTTGAACCCTCATCGTGCAAAATTGTTTTATATCCGTTTATATGGTTTTGACTAGATGAATCATGAATTAAAATATTACAATCATAAAAAATTTTCTGATAGTAAATGTTGTCTAGTTGATCAAGTAAGCAACAGCATTATAGTTTGCCGTCACTAGTGTAAAAAGTAAAAAGGAGACACTTATGATTTACCGTAGTAACGAGTCTTAAAATAATATTAAGTAGATATACAATAAATATACAATTACATTTTCTTCAAAATTTCGTAATTCTTTTGAAAACACTTTAAGTCATACGAACATAACTCAAATATTTTCAAAAATTATTTTAAAGAAAGAATAAATAAATATGTCGATACATGAACAATTGATGTTCTATATTAAATAGTTATTTTGGAATTGCTTTATAGTTTTCTTTTGAAAACCTACAATTGAATTTTTATTAGATTTTCGTTTAAATATTAATTAACAAATAACGAAAAAGGTTTTTTCATCCATTTAATGGTTTCTTAGTCATAAATATGTTCTATACTAAGAAAATGTAAGATCTTAAATTAAATACGTCGTACGTTTATTTATACGTACGGCTTTAAAGCAAATTTCTAAATATAATGTCACATTTGTCATACATTCTGACATATAAACTTATACATACAGATTATATTTTAATTCAATACAAATAATTGTTTTTTTTTTTATGATTTAAAACTTATTTTTTTGTTATGCTTCTAAATTAAATAACACCAACACGTTTGTATTTTAGATTCTGAACGGAGTGATGGAATTTATTGGTTTTACAATGATGTGTGTTTTTTTATGTTCTGAACGGAGTGATGGAATCTATTGATTTTACAATGATGTGTGTTTTTTTTTTTTTTTTTGTGTCTGTCGACACGATTTGGGGCAAAAAAAATGCTTCGATTTTCTTATGTAGCAACTATTCTGAAAGGAAAGTGAATCTAGTTGGTACTTTGGGGGGTCAAAAGTAAAAAAATTTCAATATTTTTTAAATGCGACGGGAAAAACCCTAAAAAATAAAGGGAAAAATGGGAGTTTTTACGCAAAACCAGTTTTCGACAAAATCAAATTTTTTATTTTGCTATAACTCAAAAACTAATTGATGTAAATACTTGAAATTTTCACCAAATATTTAGATTAGCGTTCTCTATACAATCAACAATAATCAACAATTAATACTCATCACTCGATGTCTCTTCGTCCAATTTTAAATTATCGAAAACAATTTTATGTTGAATGTTGGTGGCTAACAAATAATAATAATAGTAATAATAATTTTTAACAGGTGATACATTCGTATTAATGTGGTTAGTGATGAAATACCATAGTATTTACTTACAACCACTGAAACTGCAAATATTTTCTAAGCTATTTAAGCGTTGGTGGATTTGAATTAATTGTGACCATTGTAATCATAGACGATACTTTATTTTTTGATAATCAATCACTGTAAACGCTTCATATGAGATTCCAAATTTCGAACGTGAAACACGCAGTGTGGTTTTGTAATTTTATTTTCCCGCCAATACGAATACAACTAGGTACGTTAACTTTGCCACGTCCGAGTATTTACATGATCATGCGTATTAATAAGAATTTTACAATCATGAAGATGATGACAATTGTGGAATAGCAGAACATCTTATGGGAGACGTAGTTTTTGAAGCGTAAGGTTCTTTCGAGTCAGGATTTTCCGTTGGTACTCGATTGCCTTGCTCCGTTCGACTTCATTATGAAAATGTATCGTGGCGAAAATTGCGTTTTGAATGTAGGTGACTTGCGAGTGAATATGCACATGCGTTGTCATTCTATATTTGATTAATCGTCGCGTTCTATATCCAACGCGGAGCTGAGTTTTAATGGAGTTTACGATTATATCGATTTTATTTTTTTCCTTAAAATAATGAGAAATTTCCAAACACTATTAACCCGAAGAGCATTATAGTTCCTGCAGTTTTTTATCGATTATAAATCCGTGTTATTTACTTGATACATTTCGAGTAGATGCGTTTATTATCTATGAAAAATTTATTTTCTCGTGGAAGAAGATATGCACGAACACATTGAATCATAAAACTAAATCAATATTCCGTCCCGAGTTCAAAAACATATAATTTGATATACTGCGATTATGTATGAAATAATTTGCACTTCGAAGGTATACTAATAATTACAGACGAGATGTAGTGCGTTTTTAATAAATTTAATCTTCCATTATCATAACGCAAGAATGCAAGCACTGGCTCTTTTGAAATGTAAATGTTTCCAACAGCCTGAGATTCGAACCGAACTGTTCAAACGTATGGCTCATCCACGGTTAACCAAAATGGTTAGAACGGTTTGATTTTATCTTCAATAATAATAGTAAAGAACAGCTAAAAATATAAACACAGCAGCATATGTCGTCGAACAATCATAATAATTATTATGATTCGTATTCACTTCAACATCCGTTTTTGCGTACTTTGTAAGCACACACGATCGGTAATATTCAGAATGTTATCTACAAGTATACAGCGATGACTATCGTTATACACGGGGAAAGTCTGAATCAAATAAAACATTTGTATTTTTTTTTTTTTTTTAGCAAAATCGTCGTATATTTTAATAATTTATCGTGAACATCGCACGTTTGAATTTCGACGGACACAAGTGGTTAACCTTGCCACGGTTCTCGTATTAATATTTTTACTGCTCCGTGTAACATCCTATGAACGTATTACTGTGTACATGTATAATGGCTTAAGCGACGGTTGCAAGTGGTTTTTTTTTTTTCGAATTCCGATGTAAAATTTCCTCGTTGACGGATGAGAAACGATTTCCGCCAAGGGTTAATGGGAGAATGTTTGTTGCCATACATATAATGATGATGATAATAATTACAATAATAATAATAATAATAATAATAATAATAATAATAGGAAACATTATAATTATAATATTAATAAAAATAATAACAAAAACGATGACAATGATAGTGATAGGATATGATAATACAAGCTATTCAAACGGTCTTAGAAGCGCGAGGAAAGGGTAGTTGGTGGTGCAAGTGCGTGTTGTACTGGTCTGTACCGTGTATTGTACGAATACTTCGTACATTTCTCGTAAACCAGCGTAAACATTGCCCCTAGTGCTCGCGCGAATTGACATGTAATTATTAATGTTCTAAACGAATTTCACTACATACACACGGTTAGTTGTTGCAGTGTCGCTGTATTGTGTGGTAAATTATAATTTGTATTTGAACATTATGTACGGGTATCCGTCGTTCTGCTAAACAATATCCTCGGATGGTTATAATAGTCTATGCTGTAGACTCGAGCACTGTTCATGTATTCATGAAAATTAAAATTTACGAACACGTTCACACATTTCCTACGAAAAGCATAAAAAATATATATAATATATAAAAGAAACACACACACACACACACACTGTAATATACACGCCTGTAATAATTACCTATAGTTAGTAACTGGCAGCAAACGTTACACGCACACGTGAACGGATCTATATTCACGGAAATCTTGATAAATTTATTTATGTTCTAAATGGTGGATTTCATGGTCAAACTGCCGTACTGTTGGGCAACTGAATCGTGATAATTAAGTTATGATTTATACAGATGATTTATTCGTTTATCTCTGGTTATCGATAATTTTACCCGATTTCTTAATTTTTTTTTCAATTCCGATCCTATACGTGCATATTTAAACACATAATGCGAAGTGATGAGTATTTTAATATTGTTATTTTTTAAAAACTGAACAAATTCATTATTTTTTTTTTTTTTTTCACCTCATAATTACGTATTATTATTAATCTTTAGAAACGAAATAAGTACCAAAATAGACATAATTCATCAACGTATCCCCAATAAGAAACCTATAGAGATAAATTGTATAAGATCGCACAGCAACCGGTTCGAATCTGCTCATCGACGGTTTCGCTTTCCAGACGGAACGACCACCTAATGTTAACTAATTTGTATACCCAACATAAAAAAATCAATAAATCATCTACTGCTATACCAAAAGTGACCTATATTTACATGGTCATAGTTTCCGCAGATTAAAAAAAGGAATATATTTATATATATATTATTTAACATAAGTACAACGAAGAAATAATATTAGATAAAACGCAATATTCTATCACCTTGTTTATTTATTAGTTATAACCAAAATAAGTATTATAACGATACCTTGGACAAAATTTATTTTTTATTACATTGGCTATCGAAGGTAAATACTAGATAATAGCAATATTATGTATTAATTGTACCAATATTGGATAATTCATTCCCAAAATCGATTGAAAACTCAAATATTTTTACAAATTAATAAAAACTAACTTAAACGTCAATTAGTTAATTTAAATTTGTCAAGTATAATGTACACAATGAGTACATATATCTGTATAAATATTGATCGCTATAATATCATAATATTAAGTAAGTTATATTAAGTTTATAAGAAGTTTATAAGTTATATTCATATTAAGTAAGATTACTTACTACATTAAACTGAGAATTAAAAAAATCGGAATACACGTATTTTTACAAATTCATTTTGATCAAAAACAACATATATGTCATTTTCATATGATTTTCAACAGTCACTTGAATATTATTAGACGATTATCGCAACCGCTGCCGCAAAGCAAACGAAACAACAAAAGTGAGCGACAAAGACCTTTTTGACTCCGTTAACCTTTTCTCGTCGGCATATTTCCATACAAATGACGAACGACCGTGTCATCATTATTTTAATACAGATACGTAACGGTGCATTGACAACTAGTTCAGTTGGTCGCGTTTTGACGTGAGTTTTGAAATAATTGAACTATTATTATTTTATATCACACTACGAGACGAGAAACCATTTGCAATCATTATTTATGTGAATTTTTAAGTGTCTCGTTCTCAAATAAACATCTCCTGGATATCAAACTCGCACCGGGAATGTGTACGCTGCTCGTTTGTACATGACTGCTCAAAAGTGAGTCGAGAAAAAAATATAAATAAAAACGTACACTACTGCGCGTTTCCTTACAAAAGAAATTGTTAACTACGATTCGATGTGAAGCCGTAAAAACAATGAACATTTATTATTATGTATTTTATACGGGGAAAAACGTTCGTTAGCGCATTCATTTTTATTTATTAGACATTTACGTTTAAATACACGATTTGAAAAATGTATTACTATATATTGTATATGTTTACCAGCCATGGAATTGAATATTTACATACTGCTATATTACGTTGTCACCGTCTTGTAGCATACATTTTTTTTCTTTTCGTTTTTGATTTATATATATAATAAAAATTGAATATTCACTATACTTTATGTACGGCTTATTAGAGCCAACGGTATTGTAGATTTCCATACTCTCAAATTAAAAAAAAAAAAAAACGTAAGCATTTTATACACATTATATTGAAATTAATATAGATGTTGAGAATATAGAACCTCAGTATTGATAATTTATTATCGTAAATTAAGTGTCACGAACATAGAACGGTATTGATTTTAAGTGCTATTTTAATTTTAATTTTTTACTATCGCAGGGGTCAAAAAAAGTTATTGTTCGATTAGAAATTTATGATAAATGCTTTGACTCTAACTTATATAAAAACCTGTTCAACATATTAATTAATCTAAATCGTATTCGTTTAAATAAAATTACTTAAAAATAAATTTCAAAGTTACGTTTATATCAGCGTGAACTTATGAAATAAAATATTAACATACGATTTTTGGGCGTTGACAATTTCAATTCAGTCATATTTACAGTTATATAGTATAAAATTCGTTACATTTTATAAATATATAATATTTACTTTTATATCCATAGATTTAAAAACGCAATATGATCCAATAAAAAATTATTTGAAATTTAATGGAATCTTGATGAATAGTCAGAAAAAATCCAGCTTATAAGAATATTATATAGTTACTTCAGTATGATTTAACTCTCAAATCTTAAAAAAAGAATTGTCGTATCTATTTGACTGTTAAATCGTAGAACAATATTTATTACGTTAAAAAAATACGATCTGTGTCTTTATTTTGTCAGTTAATTTTTAATATCGCTCTTTAAAAATTTATAATATGTTTGTATAAAATATACGTTCAACCGTTTTAGTATCTAGGAATATTACTAATTTTTCAACGAATATCTGACACGATATTAAGTTTTTTTCGGTCAACGCATTTCGGTGCAAAACAACATAAAAATACAATATGTAAACTGCACGTATATTTTACTTAAATAATATTATAAATTAAGTTGTATTAATAATTTTACATTCAAATAGTAACTATTTTCGATAATAATAAAAATAAACATTCTTGATATAGAACTATTTTTTTTTTTTTATTAAGAAAATATTTACATAATATATTTAATGCAATAAAGCACCACTTTCTCGAATTAGAAAATAATGAGTTTAACATTATTTTAACATAATTCATATATTATTATTTATTTTTATTGAATGGTAATAGGTGAACTGATTTTTAAATGATATATAATAAGAAACCTTTGTGATCAAAAAAAATTATTTTTACGAATTTACGTAAAATACTTTTGAACAACTAAACATGACTCAGTTTATAAGCGAACACAAAACATAAAATACTGCACTAATATTATTACTCAAGTTTTAGTCCAAATTAAATTAATTTATTAAAATTTGATACAAATATTATGTCTCTTTATTCAATTTTAAATTATTAATGAATGCTATACTAATTTAAATTAAATTTTCTAAAAATGTAAAAATGCTGAGAAAAATAATTTGAAAAGTGCCCAATAATAAGATAGTTGAATATATTTTAACAGTAAAAATTTAAAAACTAGTAGTCGAGGTCATGTGTTATAAAGCAATAGTAAGAAATAATCGCACTGTAAAATAATTTTTATACTTTGAAGGCCGATGAATTATTTCTATATTGTATTGAACATTTTATTTTATAGAGCTCTTACTCATTTGTATCACCTAAAATGAAATTCTACATGCTTTTTTTAATTTTTTTTTTTTTTGAAAATAATAAGTCTTAGAATAAAAAATTAGATTTTATTTCGTTCATTATTTGTACTTGAAAATAGTCTGTACCGAGAAAACCTAAAACTGACCTCTTTTAAAATATTACCCGGGTACAATATCCGATTTCATTAGGTTTTTATGACTTTTAGCGCAGATTTATAATCCTAAAGAATAAATGAAATATCTGTTATATAAATACTTTCCTTTTATTGCTTTAAATAATATAAAAATAGAAAACGATGAATTAGAGTCTATTCATATAAATAATCTCTTATATCATAGAAATAATTTAAGTAGATAAAAAAATAATAATAATAATTTAATTTAAAAAAACCTACCAAATAAGTTGAGAGTTTTATCTTTTGTGATTTATTTTTTCGTACATTTCAAAATAAATTTGAAAAATAAATCAAAAATTTTAGACTGACATGATATTTAATAATTTAATGATAATTACATAATATTTTCAAATATTTCTGGTAATATAAGCAATTTCATTTTTGATCAATAGTTAATTATATTGAATTTAATGAATGATGTTTAAACTCCAAAGCACCAAACTATGTGTATAATTAAACCATAAGTTATAATATTATGCAAAACAGTTTTCCTATATCACAAATTATCAATTTGAATAATTATTTAAAATATGTAAATGATTTGTAATATAAAAATTGATCTTATATATAAATATATATATTCCCAAATGTGTAAACTTAACATACTTGTTCAGTACTTGCATAAATTACCGAACTTAAATTAGTCTTGATTTAAAACTAAAGGAATTGATATTCGATATTATGATGAATTTAAAATAACACATATTTTATTTCAAACTTTTAAATAAAGCCAACATACAGATATAATACGAAAATATTATAGTATATAAGTTATATATAGTTATTATATAAAACCATAAAGGATGACGTATCGTGAACTTGATAAGGTTTTTCTATACTAAAGGTCACCCGGTTAAGTAATTCCAAAAACTAGTTAATAAAATATGAAATTTGATATACAAAAAAAAAAACAATTGGATACTAGAAAAAATGAATAACTAATAGGTCAAAGTTAAGGAAACGAGTGTGATTAACCTTTTATTTTCATTTAATTTACTATGAGGAAATTATTATTTTTTCTTTATTACCCGTAATCAAAATAATACTATCCATAATGTTACAATGAAACAATAGATCGTAAAGGAACAATATTGTTATGCAACATCAATATTTGTGTTAAACGTACACTGTGTACATAAGATTATGCATCGTATTAAATTTAACAATTATAATATGCATTTCGGTTTAAATGTAATGATTATAAACAAATCTTATTATCTTAGTACCAATATCTTACAAATTGTACGTATTTTAAATAACTAATTATCTATGGAAAGCCAATTTATCGTTAACAATATTACATTCAAATCTATGAATATCATATGAAATATTAAATATAAAGAATTCATATTCTTATTGTTTAGACTTTAAACAATAAGAATACGGAAAATGTATGTCTCTAAACTTTAGAGACATACATTTTCCGTTTATATCAAATTTCTTTTAATATTTTCACGGATAAAACAACTTTGGAAGTTAGTTTCCAGTAATGAAACCACAAGCCTAGCTAACCAAGCCAATTTTTATAGTCTTATGATCTGAGTAGAGATTCACAAAATAATCACATTAATGTCAAGCCGACATTTATGATTTTACATTTAGAATATTAAAAGAAAAGAACCTCTGTTCAGTTTTTACGTTTGTGTGACGAAAACAGTTTTTTGGTCGAAGCTTACTGATCTGCTCTTATCTGCTTGTTTACGCTGTTATGTATTAGAAATTTAAAAAGATTGACTGATTAAAAAATTAAAAAATTAAAAAATGTGACAGGTCAACATATAAATTGGGGTTTTCGTCCCTTGTTCCTCACTATTATGGCCTCTGATACGAGTGGGTGGATTGAATGCTACCAAACGTCTTGTGGTGTCAGGTCGAAGTAGAAATCTATACCAGGTGTAGAACTATTTCGTCATTCTCTAGGGTGTAAGTCGGTCGGATTAAGTTTTAGCACTGACAACATGAAATACAGTTACTGTCCACACGGGGCAATTGCTAGGTTTTTATTGATAGGCATTGGTGAAATACATTTTAGCCGTGACGTGTTGTGTGACAGTTACGCGAAATTCGGTGTCGCACTGTTTTGTTTTCGACCATGAAGCTGCAAAAGTACACAACCGGATAGTTAAAAAATAAATAGGCCGTTAATGTCTTATGAAAAAAACCAGCACGAACGCTTGTTGTTAAGGAAGCGGTAGTGACCAAACTATTTCCATATATTAATAAGGTACTGTTCTGAAAATATACTTTGAAGGTAAAACTTTTAGTCCAGTTTCATTGAAATACCTGATCTCACTCGCAAAGTACTCAAAATTAAAAATTTTGATTTATTTTTTATCCATTGCAATCGGATAATTTATCTTAATCAAGACCTAAACATTCGTTCATACGATAATGAAGTAAATAAATTATGTTCATTGTTACAGTCATTGCATCAATCTAAGTTTAGTAGGTTCTTAGAAATTTAGAAATGAGATATTTTATTTTCTATCCAATGTAAGATGAAATTATTCGAGCACGTTATTCTTGTGAAAGAGTATTTTCCAAATTGACTATTATCATATCAAAATTAAGGTCAGTGATGACTTAAAAGCACTTGGGTGTATTCATTTTGATATCCATAGAAAAAACATTTTTACTGAAATTTACACAGAGAATGTGATTGAAGAATTTAGAGTTCTTATACCTTGAAAAAAAAGGCTTGTATTATAAAAAGTATGAATATTATAAATTTTCATTTCAATATATATGTCTATAAAAAAAAAACATGCTTTTATTTTACAGTGAAAAAAGTTGAAAATCTAATTATTTTCTAATAAGAAGTAGTAATCATAAGTTTCTAATACAATGTAATGTTTACTCATTTTAGGGACACATTTTATTAGCCGTATACCCTGTGAAGAAAATATGTATGCAATTGTGGTGATAACATACTTGTTATCCACTTGTCAATATAATCATATATGTATGCCTGTGTTGTATTATTTTAAAATTATATGTCGGTTTTAGATCTTAAAACATGATTGAACTTATTAAATAAACACATACATTCGTATGCAAGCTTGGAGAATGTTGATCATAATAGTTTATTAAAATTTATAATTTAAAACATTTCACGTTAAATTAATTTTTCTTGCTTTAACACCATATCGTAAGATATAATAAAAAATGTATGTATGTAACATCAAAGAGCAATTTCATAATATGTAAAAGTAAGCAATAAATTATAATGAATAATAAAAGAAAAAAAAAATTCAACAAGAGTGTATTAATATTGAATATATTATCCGATGTTCATTCAGAGTATAAAAATAAAGTATAAATTATTCATATAATATTTGTTCGAGAATTATTGTTTTGAAGTTGCAACACCTTAATCTTTGAACTCTATAGCGAAATATGTTGTACTTAATTTAAAATATAGACAATATACTGTAGGAAAAACAGCACAAGTGTTTAGTGCCAGTGTTACTTCGGTATTAACGTTGAACGAAACGATCCAGGTCAAAATTATAAAAAAAAAATGTATATTGATTGTATAAACTTATAGTTACAAGTATATATGTAACGGTCCAAGTAAATAAATGATCATTGTAAACACTGACCGGACAAAGTTTACAATGTCTGAGTTATTCAAGCCATGTAGATAATTATTCACTTAAACCAGACATTATATACAATGGCTGGCACTGAAAGTACCAAGTGAAAAAAATACAAATGATATTATCTTATGTAATTTTATTTTTAACAAAAAAGGAGAATATTTTATTTATTTTATCGATTATTTATCTTTACAAGTATTACCATTATGGTATTTAGAATTGCATACAATTCCAGAAGCTTTACATTTGCATCTCCTTGTTTCACATTTTCGACCACAAGTGCAGTGATCATAACCTTAATTAATGATTATCTACTAATAACAGTACTGATAAAAGTTATTGTAAACCGTAGGAAGCCGTGACTAAAAGAAATTATAAAATATAATACTCCAAAATACCTTAAATACTCACATTGCCCACACCAGTTTTAGCATTGTATTACATTGACTGATTTGTCCACCAGGACCGTAACATATATATTATACATCTATAAAAATTCATAATATATAATATATATTATGTACTTAATAAATTTAAGTCATCAATATTCAAATAATGTATAATTAAACAGTGCACAATATTTCATTGTCTGTTATTGGAAATTTGAAAGGTTACAAAACTTGGTAAATCAATATATTTATTTTTATTATTATTATTCCTTTTGCAAATGTTATTAAATATTATTAGATCGCTGTACCGATTTTTAGGTTTAGGTTTGGTAATGTTACTTTGTTATTTTTGCATATATGGCATACATGTCTTTACACATTTCTTTCTAAATTATTACCGAGTGTTTTTTTACCAATAAAAAAAAACATACTACACACGAAAGTCTAATTTGAATACGAAATTCTATTGAGATTTAAATTCGCTAAGAGGTTGAAAAATCAGTCAGCTTGTTAACAACTATAAGACACTTTCGTATCCGACATAACAACTTGGAATTGGCAATCCCACTGTCGGTTTTGTATAATACGCATATAGTTATACAGTAATATGTATTTGCTTTTACCTCTGCAATAGTGCTATTACGAAGGATATACATTTATTTCGATGTAACGTTAGAATTAAATCATTTTTAACATAACATATCTTGAATATTATAAATGTTTATAGTAACATCACAACGATAATTATAAACCGTATGCTGATTTTTTGTTTTTATGTGCAAACTACATATAAACGAAAGAGATAATTTTATTATTTTTGACTATTGTGAAAATCACTATAACAAATATTATTTGAACTGGGTTAAAACTGAATCAAAGCTTTCTTGGGTTGATATAATAATATTTTCCTTTATGGATGTATTTATGTCTTTACTAGCGAGTGTTGACTTTGAATATGGATCAAAAGCACTCTAATAAAAAATGTACTCGTACATTTTGTTAATTTCTTAAACAAACATAGACATTAGTCAAATAAAAAAAATATTCATAATTATTGTTCAGTGTCTAATTAAACGTATTTTTCCCTTTTTTTTCTTTGTACTTATTGATAAAGATCAATCATCAAAGATTGCTTTAAAAACCGGCGACCGTTTATTGATTTAGAATACTAGGCATTCTTTAACAAATCAAATCCCTTGATAAATTTTTATAAAACCAGTCATATTTCATACAAATAAATATGATTGAATAAATTACGTTGTTTTCATATTATATCAATGTCAACAGTATTCATATGAAAAAATATAAAAGTTCACTTCTGCATGAGATTTTCATATTTACATGTAAAGTATTTTATTCGTTTAGCATTACGAAATAGGATTTTTCGAAGAGATTCAATGTTGAAAATGATAAAAGTATTATACGCAAGTAGTAAAATTATGTTTTGACTTTTTAGTAGGTACATATTATTTTTTATAGATGCTATTTTATACAGAACATTGCCAAGTAAATAAAACAATACTATATTGGTAAAGTTATAAAAGTTATATAATTTGATCATTTCTTATACTGTTTTTAAACAATTTTAATTATTATTGTTGTTTATTTGTTTTATTAATGATACAATAATACCATTATCCTTATTATGCTAATTTCGATGAGCAACTTAAAACACTACAAACCGGTAACAAACCAATAACACAAATAATCATCAAAGTCAATCTCTTTTTTTTCGCTTAAATTTTCAATATAGTCTCTTCTGTATCATTGAAACTACATAAGTATAATTAATAATTAAAACTGACAAAAAAATTATAAAATAAAATATGTCACTAAAAGAAAAATAATACGCTTGCATCTATATTCTCTAGAACTCTAAAATTATATCCAAATACACATAATATTTTATTATTTATGTTTTATCATTAAATTCACGCTATAAACGTATATTTTGAAATAACGGCGGTTTATAACCAATTTATTATTCTTATGACTACGATTGACTCATATCTTTAAATGAAATACATTTATATCTTAAGCGATTTCGATATCCTACGATATTGTAACTGTAAAATGTTTATTAAATACTTGTCTTCAAATTTGACATTTCATTTGATGTTTTTATTTTTTCTCTAAGCATTTAATTTTACACTTTTCTTGTTAGACCATCACCATAACTATATCTTTAAAGTACTGATTGTTTGATTGTAAACATTATGATATTTTATTAATAAATAACATTAAATTTTGGATATACGTAAACTGTACTCAAATGGCTCTCTTTTTGTAAACTGCACCTGACTATATCTATATTGAAAAAGTAAAAACGGTATGTTAACAAGGTATGTAAACTGTGCCCAAATTGTTATCTATGCTAAAAAGGTGTAATGTAAACTGCGCCAATTTTTTATTCATGTTAAATAGGTATAAATTAAGTTATGTCTCGTTTGTAAAACATATACAACTTTTAACTAATTAAAATCACTATAATTGTTTATTTTTTCAATTGTACCACAGAAATTTTATTTTTGTCATAAATCATAGTATTTTTAAAAATACGTTATTAAATAACTATTGCAGTTATACAACTACTGAAGGTTATCACTACATCCAACATAGACCTGCTAGTACCATTTGTATTAACTTTAATCAGTGAAGTCACTAACGTACAAACGTGTCCCATCGCACAAAGTGTTTGAAAATTATTTCAAATATTATATTTGTAAAATTAACCAGCCTAATTTCGAGTAAGGTTTAATGACGATTTAAAGTCAAAACTTACACAACATTTTTAAAAATGGTAGGTAATGAGAACAGAATTATTGAACAAAATTACAACATAACCGTGAATCATTAATAATTAAAGTTATCAAAACCTAGCTTCTAATTCTAGGTTTTATTTAATTCATCCAATTATTTTCATGTTTATAGAAAAATTAAAAGAAATTAAAATAAAAACATGTATAAAACAAGTATAAATTAACACTATAAATAACAAAATTAAAAAAAAAAAAAAAAAAAAACGTGAAAAGTTACAAATCACAAAATTGAATTCGTAAATATAATAGAGGTCCAACTCCAATTGATGAATATGTAACAAAAATATATTATTGTTTAAGATTATATTTTTAAAAATTACAAAGTTTTTTTTAAATTTAAATTTAATTTTCTTAATTATTTTATTATATAGCTGTAATGAATTAAAAATATAAATTAAAGATTGTAATTTTGTAATTTTGTCTAATTTTGTAAAAATATAGCTATTAATTTTTAATTATTACCCGGAAGCAGTTTGCATTACCTTTTTAAACTAGATAAAAACTCGGGCACAGATTACTTATAACTTTTTTCTAATTGATAAAAACTCGGGTACAATTTACAATCATTGATTGAATGTAGTTGCATAACATTTTGATTAGTATACATTCGGAACTATTTGAATTTAAATAAATGTATGTAAAATGTAAAATGTTTAGAATATGACGTAGTACATAATATAATGGTATACTTTTGTGTGTAACTATGTAATTTACTGTAACTGATATAGCCGACACTGTTTGTGGTATGATGTCGGTAGTTTGACAGCGAGTAATTAGTACTGGTAAACACTAAATTGGTCCTAAATGTTTCAGGATTATTTATCTCAACAAAATTGCCCACCGGTATTTTATGGTCTCTTTCTATATCATGTTCACGTATTCGACACTCCGACAAGGTTGAGTCACTTTCACATCCTAAAAATTAAATCGTTGACCAACTACCTCCACCTAGAGTAATATAATATTGATAAAAGACGAATTAAATGTTACATTAGTAGTCTTAAATTCCACAAAAATATCCTAAATTACTCTAATTGGCAACCCAGAATCAACCACATTACCTGACGAACCCCCCCGAAATTTTTAAATTATATATTATTATGGTCTTTCAGAGTACTCAAAAAAAAAATTATTAAACCAAATATATATTTATATTATTTACAAAACGGATTTTATCTGTTTTACGATTTTTTATTTATTCATTTATTAATTTTTTAATTAATTAATTATTTTTTTTTTTATTAACTTACATTTATTTATACTACTGTAAATACTGTAAATGTGTTTCATTATTAAGCTTAATTGTTATAAGAATAGTGAACGAATTCCAATTTTCATTTAAGAAACAATCCAGTGATAGAACTTCATGACGATGGACATTTTTTATATTTTTAAAAGATCCCGGCTCCATTTTTTCATAACTTCATTATAATATGTTCAAACGTGTGATGTGTACATCTTTATCATATTTTTTACATATTTGCATTTTATAATAATATATATAGATTATAAAATTATTTTTTGATTGAATGAAATTATGAGAAAAAATAATATTGTCTTGATTTTTTTTCAAAACAAATACTATCATTTTATTTTTCGTCTTACGTGCTGAGTATTGATTTATTTTTAAAAATAATATAAGTATAACAAAGTACATACAAAAAATAATGACTAACTATTTTATTATTACACAGTAATGTAACTTAATAAATTATTAACAAAAAGCGAAAGTGTATGTATGTTACAATAGAATACATAATACGCATAAGGTATGCCATACATTTTCATACTATGCGTACACGGGAATAAAAAATAAAAGATATTTTATTTATTTCAAAATTTATAATTTACTGTATGCTGTATTTTTTTCTTACCTTGAACATTATACCATCGATTAATTAACGTAACAAATATTATTATATCAATTTATTTACCAAAAAAATGTTTTGATGAAATATGCCATTTTTTCGCTCGTTACTCTGGTTCAGTTTTTAATATTTCATCGCCATCTCTTTCTTCCTTCATCACACGATTTCGAATGTTTTTATAGAAATGTTATATTATAAATATGTAAATATTTTGCAAGTCATAATTTGTATGCTGATTTTATTCCATGCAACACCATATTTTTAACATTGAATTCGTAATTTTATTTTTGCGCTTTGTTTTCTACACCTTGTAAATCGCTTACCAAAATGTATTGTGTTTTTTACTGGTTAGTACTGTTATACTCATCTATATATAATATAATCTATATAACATCTATATAACAATTTAAACTAAAATATAATCCATTTTAATGATACTATTGTAGTACCCTAGACGAATTAACGTTTCCAGAGTAAATTTCAAAATGTATATGAGATTATGTTTTTATGTAAATTACTATTGAAAAATCGGTTTTGTGTTTATTTATATAGACACTTAGGGGCTAGTTTATATTGTTCTTGGAATAATTTAAGACAAGTATTTCAGATTTAAAAATAATGAATTTTACTTTACTTACCAGAAATATGAATAACAAATAGAGCTAAAATATTGTTTGATCATAGAAATAAAAATAAAAAAACCATATTATAGAACACACAATTTCTTAAATGACTTCGACTAATTTTTTCATGGAAAATATTATTTCTACTAACTTTATGAAAATATAACAATAAATAATTGGAATTTCTAACCATTGTTCTAAAGTGTTCCCTATATGCTAAACAAATTATGACAATAGTTTGTTGACATACATAGGACAAACCCCTCAATTCAAAATTATAGCCTATTCATTCACAATAATTTGACGAATTATAACCATAAGTTTAATAATAATTATAACCATAAATATAATAATAATTATAATTATAAATTATAACTCTATGATAAAGTTGACAAATTTTAAATATATTCGACACGTTTCAATCTGAAAATATATGCTGCTTTTTGATAACCATTAACTAATAAATTAATAATGTTGTTTTGTTAAGTAACTTTAAGCTTAAAATTGACTAGTTTCACTAAAAAATTATTTAACTTACGTAAGTGGGAATATATTTTTATTTTTTGGATTGACATTATATTTTGTTAGCTCGTATAAACTGATGTTTGCTTGCAGTTTAATTAAATAATTTTGTATATTTCTGTGTGTCAAGGTTGTTGTAAATTATTTTTTGACATTAATTTATTGCTTGAACAAGCAAGATGAATTGTCTAAGTTATTGAATAAATGAATTTCATGAAATATAATTTTCCTCTATTTAATTTATATTTATATTTTTTTATATATTTATAAAATAGTACATTACGGACAACGCCGATGCGTACCCAATGCTATTTATTTATTTGCCGGTTGTTCCGGTGAAATCGGTGAACAATTTTGTCTTTATCCTTCCTACCGTATTTTAGTTAAGCTTGGAACAAAAGTGATTTCACCTCGAACTAAGTGAAAATCATTGCCTTTACGATTTAAAATATTTATCCGATCGTCGATCTGTTTCGATTCCAGACAACTGCACAGCATTTTTCAAGTCTCAAAAAGATGCGCTTCGTGGTCGGACCGAAAATAATTATAAATCGTCGTCACCAACACTCAGAATTGTCGTTACCATGGCATGGCTAAGGGGGGTGCAACAGGACTATTTTTCTCCCGATTCTAGTCTAGAAAAATTTAAAGGTTAAAAATTTAAAGGCTTCCTTGTAGTCCAAATAGATTAGAAATACTTGGAGTTATCCATTAAAGATTGTTGATAATATTAAAGGGTGTTTCTGAAATGATTGAGAAAACTAGTATACAGTACCTACACTCTGAAACGACATGAAGATTCTTTTGACATTTTTTTTCTATCTTCAAAACCAGGGTTATAGAAAATTATCTTAAAGTTAAAAATGAATACTTGCATGAGATTTATCTCAATTTTTTCAGGTGGATCGATGTATCATCAATTTGTGGTTGAAATTAAAAAAATTAAAAAAATAATCATTTTTTTTGCTCAAGTATTTTTATACTAGTTTCCTCATCTATTTCAGAAATATTATGTACATTATTTTTAAATTATTTTTCTTTATGAAATATTAATCAATTTAATTTAATAAAATTAACTTAAATTTATGCTTCAGCGTTATTATAAAAACTAAAATTTCAGTTACTCTAATTTCTAAATAATCTTAACTATAATTTATTATGGTTATTGCCGTAATGTGAATAAAAACACCGGTTTAATGATATAAATTTATTTTATCCAAATTTACAGAACAATTCGTTATCGCAAGTATCAACGCGACAACATCCAACTTCTTATTTTTTATGGCTGTTGCTAAATCATCTAAGAATACATTTAATTTGTATTAAACGTAGTTACCAGTAAAACATTGTTAATTAATTATTAAAAGTTTAATTATTCATTGTATCGATACATTTAAATAATTTTGATTGGTTGGCATTTGAAAAACTATATCTAATAACATTACGTAAACTCGTGTGTATTTTTTTATTATTATTATTATATACCACGGCTTTATTTTTTATTTTATTTTTGATAAGACACAGGCCTGGGCCCAAAACAAAAAGTGGTATAATAGTAATTAACAATTAATTAGAATGAATGAGACAAATATAATAAACAAACAATTTATCAATGAAACTAAAACTAATGGAGTATGAAATAATATTAGCAAAGACCCAGTTGAACAATGTTTTAAGGATAATTGAAAGTGGAGTCTTCATTAGCAATCCGCATAAGACGGTTTATAGGGGAGTTACCTAAGTAATTTTAAGAAGAAAATGGAATTAAAAAAAGAAGGAGTATATCTAGTCGGACGTGGTGGAACTTTAAAACTTAATTGAGAGAGTAAGGTAGGGCAATCAATAACGTTAGATAAAATTATTATACTCGTTTATTATTGTGTTGATTAAGGGACCCTCGAATTAATTTGCTCCTGGCCCTAAAAATCCTTAGGACGACTCTACCAACACGATTTACACTAGTTGAAGTGTCACACGATCACGTCGTCTAGCTGATGCCATGGTCATTCTGTTGATGTGGAGGTTTTGATTTCTCGTTAAGCAAAAAAATTAAACGAACAACCGATTGATATCACGCCATTTTATCTCTTCTAGTAGCGATATGTTTTGAAACATTGATTGGATTTTTCTGATTGTTCAATGAATAAATTAACTTTAATTTGCTGGAAATTAAAATCAATCCATAATTTTGATTAGCAGTTTGAATAATAAACTATATAAAAAGTTTTTTGGTAATTTACTTTTAATCAAAATAAATTGAAAGTGTATATTATTTTTAAAATATGATTATACGTTTATATTACTGACTAATTTAACGGGTTTCATTGAAAATTAATTTTATTGTTTTATACTTATGCACTATTTTTTAAAATAGCTAAAAATATTTTTTGAAAAATTTTAAACTATTAAACGGTGCAAGGTTGAGATAATTATCTTTGTTGGAATATATGAAAAATTGTTTTTAATATTAATTTCTATGAAGTTTTAAATACTAATACCAATACTAATAACAATACTTATACCATGTATAAAGAACAAATTTATACTAATTTATTTAGAAGATTTAATACATTTACATCAATCATCTTAATTAATTAACTATGTTGAATCTAAAAACAAATGGATTGAAAATTCAATTTCAAAATTATACAATTTATTTCAAGTAAACACGTACTTACTTTAATTTTGTGAATGTACTGTTTTATTCTCTCCTTATTAATATTATGTATTAAAGTATGGAAATAAACTAAAACTAAATAAAATTAAGTTTATATTCAAACATTTTTAATGTGACTATGTATTTTCGAGAATCACCCTTATAATATTTTCACAATCGAATATAAATCAGTTTTTTTTAATGAAATAATATACATTAACTGAAAACTAACTTGTTTTTAAATTTCAATTTACAAGATGAACAATTATTAGTAAAGTTTACACTTGATTTTTAGATGTTTTAATTATATCATTCAGTAATATATATATATATATATATATATGTTTTTAATGTTCATTTATTTTTGATGAAAAAATTAATGACTGAGTAACTCGTCAAACCATTTAACAGTGCTTGGCATAAGCAGGTGGGCGTTAACGGTTAGTACGAGTATTACTATTAACACGTGAAAATTAAAATAAAGGCATGATGGTGGTTATTCGGTGGTCTTTAATTATTGATCATTAAATGGTAATGTGTACATGATACGGAAATTTGAATAATTATAAGAAAACGTTGTGCAAGAGCCAAAATGAACAATAAAATTAAATATATTTTACAAAAATTAATCTTTCTGTATGAAATACCGTAGATGAAATTTAAACGGTGCTTGGTAATTAATTTAATGTTATTTATAACTTTGTCAAACAATAACAATATTTTTAATTGTTATTTGTACAAAATACAACTAATCGCTCAAAAGATGATGTTTACAATGTAATTATTAATAGTCAGTTATTAAGCATAATTGTAAATGTATACATATACATTAATATATTAGAACAAAAGTATTTACACGAAATATTCCAGATGTTACATTCCGATTATCAAATATTTTAATGTTAACCATTTAACGAGTATACATAATTTGCATAGTATGCAACTGAATTTAAATATTCCGAAATTAATATTTCATAATCAGTGTGGCTCTGGTTTTTTGTCTATAAGTAGAGGTAGGATGGAAATTTATTTTTGATTCGGATATAATTTATAATTATGCAATAATCTACTTACATTTGAACGAAAGAACAAAAAAGTTTTTTTACTCCAAAACAATTTAAAAACTATTATTATACACACAATTAAGTATAAAGCATATATGAATAAAACAACTATAGTGGATACGTTAAATTTCTATTTTACTTTTAATCTTGTTTTTGGATATTTAAAATTTATCTTTTAAAATTCAGTTGTCAACTTAAAAAAAAAAAAAATCGTTACTAATAACGTTACGTTTCTGTTTACCACCGCGTGATTGCATTAAATCCAATCCACGGTCGCCTGTAAAACCGCTTTCCACCTTAGCAATTATTAATTTATTGATGTACATTTGCATACACACACGGTTTTACACAGTACAAAACGAAATACACAGCGTTCAGACCATGACGCAGTTATTCGGAGTGAAGAAACCCTTGCGCGCGCGCGCACGAAGTGAATTATTTATTTCAAATTTCAAACAATATTACCGTATTACTTGGTACCCTGCGGGGCCGGATCCGTCACGTGCATTATAAATATTGTGTACGCTACGCGATGTTTCGACTAAAAATATTATAGTTACGAGAAATACAATGGCACTGAGAATCACGGGGACGACGCCGATTTCTACGGGCACGATACCGAGCGTGCGTTAATTATTGTTGAGGTCGTTTCGTAGTGAGCAAATCGGAACGAAAATCTGTAGGCCTACGATGCGGCCGACTCGCGGTTGTCATTCCGTTGGTCGACCACAACTCGACGGCTGACCTTTGACCGCCACTACGACCGATAAGACGCGCACAACTTCTTAACAGCCGTTCGACCGCGGGACAACGAGTGTTCGCAATGTTTTGTGGCTTCGTGTTTTACGGCTATGACATTACGTTTTATTCATTTTCAGTAATTGTCGTTACTAGTCGTTGTTAGCTACTAGTCCGAGATGGATATTTTAAGAGTTCACAATTCAAAATTTAGTTAATTTTAATAAAGTCACTAAACGAGATAGTTTTTTTTTTTTTTTTTTTTAATATACAGCCATTTAGTGGATTAACTACGTTAAACTAATTTTTTATTCTATTTAAATTGTGATTGATGTAACATTACTGGGGAAGTGCTGAACGCCTTATATTGTGTTGGTTGGTACCTAATGTAAGTTGCATAGTTATTTTGTGTTTAAGATTTTAACATTTTAGGAGTTTAAAAAAATTATATTATGTAAATTTAATAAAAAAAAAGTACCTATTCAACGAATATTGTTTTAAAGCCCATGGCACATCTAAGATTTTTTTGGAAAGAGATAAAAAAAATATAGCCCTCATTCTTCTCGAGTGGGATCTTATGCGACCCCTACCCATGGAGTTAAGTCCAATACGCTACTGCTTCCGAAACTCAATAGGAATCAATATAACGTGCATAAATAATCATAATAATCGTAGTTATAACTTTTTGTAAATATTGTATCATAATATTATTAAGTTAGAAAAAAAAACTTATATGTTACTTTACTTAACATAAGTTACTTTTTTCTATGAAACTTTTTTTTTACAAGCATGTATATGAAAAATATGAGTTACTTTTAACTTAAATTTGTATAGATTAACTTAGCTTTACGAGTTTTAAGCTAACTTACCCAGTCTATGCCTTTTGGTTATTGCCTTTGAACCCGATGTTCGTTGTTATTTATGTTTGGTCGTTACTTGGGCACGGTTGATTTCGTATTTTGGAGTGCCAATACATAACTGTTCCTTTAGAATAAAACTCACAGTAATCAATAGAAGCTAGTTAATCGACAACAATATTCACGTGAAATTATATTTCGTTTTACATTTTATCGAATTATAGTAATGTTTATTTTATGTATCGTTATTTTAACTTGACAATGTAGTTAAAAATTCTTATTAACATAGGTAAAGTTATTATAGCGTTAGCACGGCCACCAACTGTATGATTAATATTTTAATAAAACGATTTACTATAGGTATAAATAATTATTTATATTTTAATTCCATGTAATTATCAGTACTAAATTGCCAGCTTTAGTTAGGTTGTGACTATTTAGACATTCAAACATGCTGGGAAAATGTACACGTTAAATTCAAAAATTAACAAACCGTGTGTTGTTTACGAATCGCAGCAAAAAGTTAGAACACCGTAATCGGTGTTACCGATTCAAGAATAACTTAACTACCTGTTATTGACATTGATTTATGTTGGAGATCAGTGACCTCTTTGTATTTAGTTTTTCAGGTGCACCGTGATTAAATCACTCTAAGTCTATTATTGATTGAATGGTCGTCTATATCTACAATATTAAGCGTATACATATTTTATATGTGCCATACATGATTCATAACCCGTATGAAATAATGGTCGATTTCTTTTTCTTTTTTTTTTTCTTAACAATATGTGTGTTTAACTAAGCAATCTAACTGAAATAACCCTAACTAAATATGATATTAATCGTTTTTCAGAAGACGGCTTCGGGACAATAACTTATGTTTTCGAAATCCTTAACCGACTTCAGCATGAGCAATCGTAATGGACAATCTCAATGACACTTGGTCACCAAACGAAGAAGTAAGAATTTTCATAATTTATTCTAACGGAGTGGCGATACTGGAATCGATAGCTGGAATTAGTGCTCGACCGACGGTCTATTTCATTAAATGTTATTTCTATTTCTATTTTTTATGCTATTTTTAACGTTAAGTCGCACGCTGACGACCGACCGACCTTACGCGCGAACACAAATGTATATATGATATTTTTTTAGTATTACAATTTTATTTTATAACCAACCGAATTTGACGTCGGCTAAGCACTAAACGCCCGTTGACGACCGATGATCAGCGCTGACCGTCGGTAGATATAAATATTAATGCATGTGATCAACTACAGTGCAGCACTGAACATTTGATACGTGCGTACAGCTACGTCGCGTTGATAAGAACCGTCGGTCGAGCACGTCCATCACGCGTACATCGGTCGATCGACGGGCCATATCGGTAAATGCTGGCGCTTAGTTTGACGCTGATCGAACGACCGACCGTGAGCCCGTACGCAAATTTTTAATTTTAATTATATAACTATAATTTTATTATATTATAATTATTAACTATGATTTTACAATGAACATTGATACCGAGCGTTATATTCCCTCGGGTACGTCTTCGTTCACAGCATTGCGGGACCTCTCTTGTGGTTTATATAAAAAATTAACTAATTACAAAATAACATACGCATGACCGACAGAGTTGCCGATCGACTAAGCATAAAACGTTTTGTCACGATCGATGATCAGCGCCGGCGGTACGCGCTGACCGTCGGTCGAGCACTAATACCAGCCTTACACTTGTTAACACTTGGACACTCGTGGTTATATCACCGTATCGAAATTGTAACCAATAACACTTTTGTATTGATGTTTTCATAATTTTTAATAATTCTTATATAGAAGCACACGATTTCCTGTCGAATTCGCCTAATTACGTTCTATAGACCGTACCATGGATTGTTCGATAAACTTTACGTTGTTCAATGTTTCACATTGCGTTGTATACAATTCGTTTGTTATTCAATTTTAGGCTGCTGTGAAATGCAGGTCTTGGTACGATTGGGATGATCATTGGAACGGGTGTAACGCATCGTCAGATACGCTGATATGTTGGCCACCTACCGCCGCTGGTGTGATTGCCTATCAGCCGTGCTTCCAAGAACTCAGAGGACTAATATACGACACTACTAGTAAGTAAAAATAACGAATATCGCGTTGTAATTATTTATATTTATACTTGTGGTCCAAAACATTTCGTAACGATTTTGATGTGTAATCGTAGCATACAATGATTCTGAGGTTTTCAAATTATAAATAGTATAAAAATGAATAAAATGTATTAAAATAATCGCGTGTGAAACGTCTAATCTAAAAACATGTTTTATTACGAGAACCGCGGTTTTTAAACGCCGCATTCAGCGGCGAAATCAACCTTCGACACTGCCTGTGGCGTTTCCAGTCTGTGACTGTGGTTTTGCGTGAAATCTTCCGTAGGTCTAAATATTTTTCCACCAGCAGCGCTTCTGAGAGTGCTGCTGAGCGGCTACCTGTGAAAGAGGCTTGACTAATAAATATGTAAACGATCATAGATGCATCAATGATAAAAAAAAACTTTTATTTAATCAATATTTTATTGTTGTAAAACTTTACTCCAACATAAATATTACAGACAATATTAGATAAAATGTCTATGGAATAAGTCTAACAATACACATTATTTTCATTTTTAATTACAACCATTATGCATTTGTTATGTGGATTAAAAATTTGTACACTTGCAAAAGATAAAAAAGAACCGGATGGGCCTCGCTCTGATGTACAGTTGGGGGTGGAGTGCACCTCGTTTATATGATAGGTCATTATTACAATGGATTTGTTAAATTTGAATGCAATGATAGATATTATTGTATACGAATAACGATTCTGAACGGAGTTAATATGTTTGTATATGTTTGTCTAGGATATAATATATTGTTATTTATAAATATTGTAAAAAGTATATTATATTTTTCAATTAGGATGGGTTGGCAGTTGCCTACAGCGACATAGTTTGTCAGTCTAGAATATTATCCATTATATTATATTTTACATGTAATTTTATGTCAATATTCGCTGTTCAAACGCTTATAAAAAAAAATTGTGCCTATGGATTTTAATAATTTTTGAATGACAATAAGAACTACTTTTGTGGAATCTTCTTTTAAATTTTCAAGTATTTTGTAGGAGTCAAATTTTTTTTATCACCGATTATAAAAATAAAATGTAAAAAAATCGAATATTTTGAATGCCTATAAGTGGCTTAAAAATCAATATAATATTTTGAAAAAAATATGACATAAAGGAAATACCAATTTTAACAGCTGGTAGAAATTTCAAAAATCTGCGACTTATACTTTTTGAATTATAACAAATATTAAAAATCGTTTGAGAATAAATCGCTATTTTATGCAATTTCATAAATATTTAAAATTCAAACAGTCATAAAATTGTTTCCTCTAATTTCGGTAGAAATTTTTTTAAAGATTTTTGAAGAGTAGCTTATAGATAATCTAGTGTTAAAATTTTGAACCTTAAGTATGAACAGAAAAAATTTTATGAATTTTTATCTACAAAATAACTTGCAAATTATCGTGATTTTTACATATTTCGTATAAATTGGAACTTTAAGCACTTATAAAAAATAATTGTGACTTACAATTTTAGACTTTTTTTTATCAGTTAAGGAACAACTTATAAGAAACCTTGTATTATATTTTCAAGATTTTCTGGGCAGCCAAAAAAATTTTATCGTTATTTAAAAAAAATTGAAAATTTCAATTGTCTATAAATAGCTCAATAAAAATACTTTGAAAATTTAATGGTGTATAGAGAACGCTAATCTAAACATTTGATGAAACTTTCAAGTATTTACATCGATTAGTTTTTGAGTTATAGCAAAATAAAAAATTAGATTATGTCGAAAACTGGTTTTGCGTAAAAACTCCCGTTTTTCCCATAATTTTTTAGGGTTTTTCCTGTCGCATTTGACCCCCCAAAGTACCAAATAGATTCACTTTCCTTTCAGAAAAGTTGCTACATAAGGCAATCGAAGCATTTTTACTGCCCCAAATCGTGTCGACAGACACAAAAAAAAATAAAAAAAAAACACATCATTGTAAAATCAATACATTCTTCACTCCGTTCAGAATCTAAAAAAATACTGTTTGTGTTATAATATAATACTAATTTTCTTTAGATTTCTGTTTCATCATCAGAAGTAGACCATGGAACTGTATCTTTTTTGTTCTTAACTACTGGGATACTGGAATACAATGCTTCATAGTCTTTAGGAATTACACCGTTTTGTAACAAACTTAATAGATCTTTTTTTTTTGCTTCGGTAATTGGAATAGCTTCAGTTGCTTTTCTCCTAGAAGTTTAATACTCGATGCTTTCTTTTGGATCTTTGGTGATACATTTAGCTCCATAAAGTGTTCATTTGACAAATTGTATTTAAATTACACGATAAATGGTTTTGATTTTTAAAAGCGCATCCACTTTACTTTGAGCCATTTTTTTTTTTGCTTGTATTTTCAATGTTTCTGTTCCACAATGTTCCTAAAGACATACTTTGAAAATCATAAAAGTCCGATTAACGGCTTATTGAAACAATATATAGCCTAGGTTTTGATCTAGTCATTTGAATAAGTAATGCCCATTCTAGTGTCATATATGAATAATTTGAATAGTTATTGCATTTTGTACACTAGTCCTTTTTTGGTTTGTAAAAAGCTAATTGTGGGTCATAATTATGAAATGTTTTGGAATATACATTTTGAGATACTGATTTAGAAACATAATCACAATAAAGTTTATACATAACTTTAAGTTAAGTTCTGAAGAAAGATACAATTTTTTGGTATCACGGCGGCAATAGTATGATTCCATTTTTGGAAATAAATCTATGTGTTTTTTTATTTCATTTATATCTTCATTTGATGATTTGTTAGGTGGTTTTCTCCCCAATCGCCTATCAATACCAGTATATATTGTAATAAATCAGTCATCACTTGTCAATAACCAAGACGATTATGACTGTTTTTGACTACTAATGCACAATGTGCAACGCGATAATACGGATTTACCCAAAAATATGTCCGGGACATGTTATGATTTAAAAATAAACCTTACAGGTTAACAATAATGGCTAACCATTATATGTCCAAAATTGCATTTATCAGTTTTGTCAAATATTGTACGTCCGGACATGTTACATTTGTCCGCTTAAAATGTGCACCAATGTAAATATATGCATTTAAAATTATTATATGCCACAATATTATTGGACGTGTTATTTTTGTGCATTAAAAAATATGGTCAGTTCATAAAACGCCAAATATAATTAAATCAAAATAACGCAGTTATAATAATTTTGGACACTTAATATTTGGCAGAATCGTAAAGGACACCAGATTTATTGAATGGACATATAAAACCAATTTTCAAAAAATTGGACATATCATATTTGGCTTTTAAGGCATCGATATATTATACCATACATTTAATACCAATGTATAATTTTAATTTATCAAAGTTTTTTGATAGAAATGTACCAAAAACTTACCAAAGCTCAATTGATTACGTAAAAATTCATTTTTACCATTACATATTATTTCTGAAAATTAATTTTTGTTTTTCATAATGTACAAACAACAAATATCATTATCAATGGTACTATTTTTAATTAAATCTATTTGGATTTAATTTAGAAAATTATTTATAGGCTTAGAAACTTTAATTAAATGGCTATACATATTTTATTCCATTTAAATTGTAAATATTATTTCTTATTTTTCAAATTTCAAGCTAATACTCAAAAATCCATGTGATAAATTTTTAATTACTGGTAAAAAATAAACAGGAACTCAGTCACAAGAAAGTTTTTAAGGAACAACAAAATGGGTGAATTATTATGAATTTAATGTACTCGTATATTCAATTAAATTGAATTATTCAAATATTCAAGTATCGGTATTTTTAATACTGCAATATCAGTATTTATAAATAATAATATTAATAATAGAATATTTGATACTATTATCAAATATTTGTGGAATATTTATTTAAAAACTTATGATTATCGTATCAGCCTATTCACGACCTATATTTATTTGGAATTGTATAGGTATAAAGATTGCATATTGTGTGCTTTCAATCAGTAAATAGCTCTTCATACTTCATTATCATGAAATAATCTAGTACATTTATTATCATTATTCAATTTTTATACAGAACAAGATCTTCAATAAATCTTATCAGACTTTCCAATTTTATAAATTATTCTTACAGTATATCATTACGAACGATAGTGTTTCTTTTTATCTTTGTACAAAACATAATTATATTTATTTTATTTTATTTCCATTATTTGTTAATTTGTTGTTATAATATATTATTATATACTTTTTCTAATATTTTACCTAATCTACTAAAAGTTAAAAGCAAAAGGGAAAAGTGACTAACGGAGCAAAAACTGGTTGGAAAATTAACTAAATAGTATAAGACTTCGCATGTACAAACGGTACAAATAAAAGGTATTGTAATATTCGAATACTGATATCCGAATATTTGATATTCGAATTATTTAACATAATATTATTTGAAATGGAATTACCGAGTATTCGAATATTTTAATAATTCTCATCACTATTAATTATATCTGTATTTTAGTAATACTTATTTTTGATGAAATCCGGTAAATACGTTGTTGCAATAATTCGACTACCGTTTTTTTATGAAAATTTAAATTTAAATAATGCACAACTTGTAAAAACAATTGTTTTTAATAAAATGTATGGTTCTGTTATTAAAACTTAAAAATTCAATAAAAAATGAACTCAACTGAGTAAAACGTAGGATAAATAATCGTAAATAATAAACAACAACTTTTTACGAACATTTAAATGTTGTATATAAATCAAGTTTTGACAACCCGCCACAAAACTTATCAACTTCTGCGTCTCTCCTAAAACTTTGTATTTAGTGGTATTTTATTTTAAATCAAATACTAGATATATATATCTACATTTATGTATACCTACTTTTATTTACATATTATTAGTGTATGTTCATTCCGTAAAAATAAATTTGTTTGATTTACCATAATATATACATATATACTTGTTTCAAAGACTGTTAAAATCATAGCAAAAAGTTGGACAACATTCATAACCATAATTTTTCATCAGTAGGCTTGTTCTTCTTGACAAATAATAGGACAAGTTAAGTATAATATATTCCATAAAATTATACACTTAATGATACATTTATGCAAATTTATTATCCTCAAATGTAATATACAAAAAACAAAACAGTTTAAAATTCTAACAGCTTCTTTGGGTCGCTCAAAGTCTTATAAATATGCAAAATGTAGTGTAACACACCATATCAATGGAAACCAACTGAAACCTCTTCATCCATACGAGAGAAAATGTGAATAATAAAAAGGATCAATTTTCCAGGAACACGGCATACAGAATATTTCATTGTACTAGTTATTTGTTTTATACATGGGAATTTAAATTCAACATGGCCTCACGAAAATTATATTATTTTATCATATAGTCGGCATAAGTTTATGGATTAATTATAATGGACAATTAAATAAATAAAATTTAGGTCCTACATATTAAAGTACATAATAAATTCGTTTGGATGAACAATTGTCGTAACAAACGAATAAAATGTTTATGTTCTGTTAATTTTTAAAAGAAAATTATTTATTTATTAATTATTAATGAAACATTTAAAAATTGTTGGTTGATATCATAACATTATTAAATAAAATAAAAATGTTGAACTACTTTTTTCGTATTGTTATTATCGTGCTTTGTGTTAACATTTATAATAATAATATTATTGCAAACGGTTTTTATTTCTGTTACAAAAGGATATTTATGTTCTTTTTTTTTATCATCTTATTATAACACTTTAAGTTTATTTCGAGACAAATTAACCAAATACAACGGTTAAAATGCAGTTTTAAAAAGCGACCATTGAATTAGCTCCCCATATTAGGTAAAGTACCCCATCGAACATTGAATTGGCTCCCAAGAGACGCAATATTGAATTGGCTCCAAATATAATTTGAACAAGTGGTTCTTAAAATATAAAAGTTGAAAAAGTAAGCGGCTTTAATATTTTTAACGACATAGTGTCGAATAACTACTGAAAATTATTTAATCATTAATCCAATAACGCATTACAACCGTGGTCATATTTATAAAATTTAACTACCTATATATAAGAGATTTCACCGATATCATTAAACGTAGTACTCGCAGTTCGTTGCAATTTTTCACAATTCGTACTAACATAGTTAACTACATAAATAATAAATCTGGTCATAAAAATGAGTGAGTAGTGAAAAGGGAGAATTAATTGTAATAGTTAATAAGTTTAAATTTAGCAATCATAAGCTTTTCCGAAATTAATTAAAATAATTAGACGTACTGAACGAGAATGCATATCTTATTTAAGAATTCGTAACAACGAAAATGTTGAACAGAAATCATCCAATCCTAATCATATCCACGAACTAGATGAAGGAAACAAACTTGAACGCCAAATAATAAGTAATAACTTGAAACGTAAGGACACAGGAAATACGTATGTGTTGTGATCGCCTTTCCATGTTATTACAGACATACATATACGGTAGAATAATACAAATGCAATTACAACCAAAGATATGACATGTATAAAACATAATATATCACAAGCTCGAGCACCTCTATGTACTAATTTGCTTGATAGTAGACAAGGGGTTATTTTAAAGGATATGGATGTGAAAAACGTATGAAGGTAGTACATTTTTACAAGTTAATAATGTGGAAAATAATTTTGTTGTTTACCATGGATGACAATTTACATTTTTAAAGTAAATTAACTACATTTTACGTTAACGTAACATTTTTATACTGCACAACGTTTTTTTTACCAATTTTTCACAACTCATGTAACGAAAAACAATCATTGTATACCTTTAGTTTTCACTATACTAAGAAACAAAATAACAAAAATCATATGTAGATATTTTCCGAGTTATTAATAATTATTGTTTAACAATTTAATAATGAATTTAATTTAGTTGTAATAATTAATATTTAATTAAGAAAGCGTTTTTATTGACTTTAAAATAGCTATACATAATGGAGTAAATAAAGTTTTGCCATTGACTAAAATTCGTGGTTGTCGATTTTATCTTGGTCAATCATGTTATTGAGCAATAAAAAAGTTGAGGCTTTCGTCGAAGTACATGTAAATACATAAATAGGCAAATATTTAACGTACTTATGTATTTAGATTGTCATTTCTAGATCCACAATTAGTAGAGCATTGCTTTTCCAATAAATTTGCTGAAATACAACCTATGAATGAAAAATGTACAATATTATTTAGTAGAGAATGACATTGACATTGGTTTAATATTTCCACCAGAAATTTGGACAGAAAAAGGAATAGTATTTATCGTATAACCAATTTGTATGAACCTTTCCATACGAAATTTTATTCACAATTTTATTCGTCACATACTAATATATTTAATTTTTTAAATATATTATATAGTATTCAAGCTGATATAGCAATTATTTTAAGAAGTTTCATAAATATAATATCATCACACCGGAAAGAAATTAGAGACAAAAAACAGTTTTTAGAAAATTAAATTCGAAAATATGACACTGGTGCAAATTCAAGATATCATTTATTAAAATATAAGCCATAAATATAAAGCATGATGCATAATTTAATATTATAATATTTTCAATAATTATGCATATAATAAACGACGCGTTCAGTTTTATATTGTCGATATTTAATTTTTTTAATTATTTAATCAACATTATTTTTAATACACCATTGAGTATATGTAAATTAATTTTGTTTTAAAAAAAAAAAAAAACGTATTAAAATTTACAACTTTCTATGTAATTAGATAAAATATATAAACTTAACACCGTAAATCTTGTGTTCAAATTAAGAATCAAACTAAACTTATTGTTAAGTGTAACTGACGTCAACTATTCCAGAAAACAATATATAACTTAAAATTATTAACTACATTTTAGTAACCAATACATTCTTGAAAAAAAATATAAGCAACCAATTCCATAGTAAATTGTTGGAAGTCAATTCAAAGATACATATTAAGGACAAAACATTAATTATCTGTATTTGGGAGCCAATTCAATAGCTCCGTTTTAAAATAAGTACTTCAAAACTTGCATCAAAGAACAAAAAAAAAAATTGAAATATTTTATTAGTGACTGTTCTAATAAATAATGATTAACCATTCCGGGAAAACCACTGCATTGTCAAGTCATCTGGTTTGGGTTGAAATATCATTCGTCATAATATTTAACTACTAATTTCAGGTTCAATAAAAGATAAGTTGTTACAATTTTAAAATTAAAATAATTTAATATTTGATTGCCTTCCTTGAAAATCTGTTTACCCTTCTACATATCCTACCGTAATTTTTAGAACATTATACTTTTAGGTTTATAGTTTTTACTATAAATTAATTATTAATCTGATTATAAAATAATATTTAATTGAATTTATTTATTAATGCAATCAATTTTACAATTTTCTCTATTCTAAATTGTTAATTTTGTTTATTCGATGACATAAAATATAATAGTAATGCAGATTTTCTAATATTAACCTAATAAAATTAACATATGTTTAATAAAGTTAAATGGCGTATTGGCAACAAATTATTATTTAAGATAATTTTTTTACCCCCAAACACTTATCTCCAAATGAAATTAAAAATGCAATTAACGAATTAAAAAGTAATAAAGCCCCTGGATACGACCTCATTACAAATAATATACTTAAACAACTCATAAATAAAGTAACACTCAACATAACTCATATTTACCATGCTATGCTTAGACATTCTTACTTTCCGACACTATGGAAACTTTCAACAATCATAATAATAGTACCCAAACCAGGCAAACCTAAATATAATACATCTTCATACCACCTACCACCCAATCAGCCTCCTCTCATCCCTCGGAAAATTATTCGAAAAACTTCTATTAAAACGCCTTCAAAGTACATCAGAAATTAACAAAATCATTCCCAACTCTCAGTTCATCTTCCGAGCAAACCACTCCACCGTCTCACCAGTGCCATTTCATCATCCTTCGAACAAAAAAAAATACTGCTCAAGTATTTTCTTAGACGTCACCCAAGCGTTCGACAAAGTCTGGCACGACGGACTTCTCCACAAACATTCGAACGTCATATTATTTAATTCTCAAATCCTATCCAACCAACGTACTTTTCAAGTAAATATAAATAACTCAACTTCAAACCAATTTAATTCAAACGCTGATGTACCACAAGGCAGCGACCTTTATTAATATCCACGCCCACACAAATATCCACCAGTCAAACTACACAACCAAATATTATCTCAAACAAACTAAATTAAATACTTTATTTTTCGAATTTTCGAAAAAAAATTAACTTGAAAAGACTACTTATCCGATAAAAGAAAGAAATTAAACACCAGATTACATCTACTACGTCCTCTTCTTCGATCAAAATTAAACCTTAAACTTAAAATCCTTATTTACAAAACACTAATTTTCACTTTATGGTATTACGGTAAACAAATTTGAGGTAATTCCTCTTCAAGTAATATACAAAAAATACAATCGTTTCAATCCATATGCTTACGCACTATTATAAATTCTCCCTGGTTTGTTAGTAACAAAACTATACACTCTGATCTGAAAATGAACTATGTACACCAAATCGCCAAAACAAAAAAATTAGTTCACATACTAACCTCAACATAAGCCATCCTGCTTCACACCACTTTTCCGACAACCCCCTACGAAGACTTAAACGAAAATCGATTAGAGATCTCTTCCAATAAAACTGTCTTTTCAAAAAAAAAAAAAAAAAAATAATTAATTAATTAATAAAAAACAAAAAAAAAAATTCCCATAAGTAGATAGCTCCATTGGGAGCCCTTCTACATCATTCCATACATCATAATATATAAATATATACTCGTATCTTTATCTTTATTACTTGATGTGCAAAATTTGTATAGCTGTATATTTCTTATAAAATAAAAAAAAAAAAAAGATAATTTTTCTACACATACACTTATATTATGTTTGAATTAGCAAACAGCAATTAATTCGCTATAGGCAGTATTGCGTGGACTATAGTTTATACCAAAACATTTTCACAAATATATCCATAACGTAATGTTAAACGACATATTTTTTTGTTTAATTAAAACAGTTTAAAGGTAGTTGGATAAGATTTGTATTCAGATGATTAGAACTCATGAGCTAGTAAAAACTTAATTTCGTACTGAAACATAAAAATGTGAAAAAGTAATCAATACTTTTCTTAGTTATAACACTCGCGTGGGTTCTAGCATCGTAATTATATGAAGCTTTTGTTTTCGGGGAGCCTTTGATCTAGTGATTTAGGTCCTGCTCGTCTTAACTCGCGTACTAAAATAACAAATACATAGAATAGGTTGACGTTAAATATGATATGCAGACTTTTTTCTTATAGCCACGGGGAAACCGACTATCTGAACTTTTTGAAATAATCCTTTTGTTATTATTTAATGGTTTTAAACGGCATTAAATTCGCAGCGCGGACGGTTTTCAGTTACTGTCGTTCAAAACTCAACACCTCACTACTTGTTATGACATGTGATTCCAAATCAACTTGGCACCCTTTATTTGACGACTTAAACGTTTCGAAATTTGATCATTGATTTAATGAATATACTAATTTTTGTGATACGAATACAACTTCGACTTTAAAGCTCATTCGCGTTTGACTAGCTGTCATGTTTCATTGCAATGGATTTTCTATTCAGCCGTTAATTTAACAATATACCAATCCGGTATGCCACGCGTATGCTTTACTTTGAAGTTGACCGTGCTTTTATCGTAATTAATTTTTCTGTTGTAGATATTCACAATCAATATAACTGGTATTTCTTTGCTCATATTTATTACTAATATTTGCTGTGGTAGTAGTGGTAGAATGCTTCACTTGTATCAATTTGTACGACTTTTTAAGATTTAATATATTACACATAAAAATGTAATTCATTTTCGTTTATACATTCATATTTCTGAACAACATTTATAAGATGACGATAAACAATGGTGTTAAAAAAGTAAACATAATTAAATTTCAATAAATAATAATAATTTACTAATATTCAGTATTATCCATGTGCGTTTTTATTACTCAAGAATGGAAACATTTCGTTTGACTATAACAATATTTATTTTTGTTTTTTCATTTTTATTATTATTTAGAAAACGCAAGTCGGATATGCTACGAGAACAATACTTGGGGCCTAACCGACTACAACGAGTGCACAATTCTTGGAGATCCTAAAGAAATGGTTTACGAAGAAGAGGGCACCGTAGACACTATAATTTATTTGTACATAGCTGGTCATTGTCTATCACTGATTATGACATCATTAGCCATTTTTGTTTTTTCTCGATTTAAGTAAGTTATTGGTAAAACGTATTTTTAAGGAAACATTAACAGTATACTGTATTTTATTAATTATTTCATAGAGAACTGAAATGTTTGCGCAACAAAATCCACTCTAATTTGATGGCATCGTACTTATTGGCTGGCATTATGTGGATACTTAACTACACTGTATGTTTCCTAGTTTATCAACTTTGTGTTATGGTTTTTTTTAAGCATTAACTTCTAGGTTATATTTACAAAAAACATTCATTCATTAACCAATTTACTTATTATTGTAGTTACACTATTTCGCAAAATTAATATAAAATATTTAAAATTTTTTCATAACTTAATTCGTTTAAGGATATTATCATTATAAAACTTAACATTAAAAATTGTTTATTATTAATGTTTACATAGAAAATTTCTGAAAAGAAAATATAAATATATATTATCAATGTTACATAAATAATTATAAGAAAATTAATAATAATATTTAATTTATTACAAAATTAAGCTATAAAAACCTATTTATAAATCGTAATTTAAACTATAAATAAATAAAATGTATAATTGAAAGAAAGAAAAAATTTAAATTTTCATCAAAAAATATTTTAAACTATTGTTATTACGATACCCAAAAATTTCAGAATAATACAAAGCAAGTTCAAATAAAGTAATATAAAATAAATAATTTGTCGTTTAAACTTATTATTTAAGATCATTTCCGAACAATAAAGTCAAGACATTGATAAAAAAAAATGTCAATATAATGGAAATAGTTGAAACATTAAATCTTGAATATGGACTTTTACAATAATTGTAAAAGTCCATATTCATAAAAAATAAATTAATTAAAATTTAATGACTAAGCAGTAAAAAAATTATTGTTAAGAATCTTGTAAAAAAGTTTAAATTCGCCAATTGTTAGTTTTGTTTTCCAAAAAAAGAGTTGTAGAAATTCGAGCATGTATTAAATTTAAAAATGGTTATTCGAATAATAAATATTTATATGTGTGTGTGTGTGTAAACATATATAATTGATATTTAATATTTAATATCAATTTTGGAAAATGGAAAATAGTAGTGTGTTTTAATTCGAACACGTTTATTTTGCAGAACTTGACCAACACGGGCACATTTAAATGCGCATTGTTGGTATTACCACTTTACTATTTCACCATGACGAATTATTTTTGGGCGTTTATTGAAGGTAAACATCATAATATAAACTAAATTAATAATACTAATCCTAAAATAACAAAATACCTCTCGAGAGGTAGAACCAGGTATTCTTACATATGATTTTAATTTTTTTATTTGTTGGTGAATTTTGTTTTGATGGAAAGACTAATGGCCGTCAAATAGCTTATTGTTTTGGCTTACAAACGCAAAAACTGCTTCGATGTTATATTATACATTAACTGATTATAATATTAACTAGTTTTAATATAAATAAATCATTTGTTTTCAGGAATGTATTTATTCATATTGGTGGTGGATACATTTTGTTCTGACAGAGTGCGGTTACGCTCATATATGGCAATCGGATGGGGTAAGTTGTATCATGTTTGTTTGCTATTGACATATAAGTATTATTTTAATAACTACTTAGTATTTATTAAATTAATAACATTAATAATCATATAAATTGTAAATAGTATGAATTTCAAAAGTATAATGGCAACAAAATTATAATATAATATTTCTAGTACCTGGAACACATAAACACATAAATAACCAATTGTTATAAACTATATAACTAGTATTTACAATTTGTTGTTGAAAAAAACAATAATTTATGAACATTTTTAAACGTTTAAAATTATAAACAGAAATAAAATATAAAAAATAATAGTTTTTGCCTAATATTATTAGTATTATTTTTATTTTTATTTTCTTAAACTGTTCTTATTATACATTATATTTTCATGATTAAATTGTTTTTCATTTTCAATCAGTTATTAACATGTTTATGCACTATAAATATGTATATATAATGAATATATTATTATATATATTATAACAATGTAAATCGCTATCAGTTTCCATCGTTGAATGTAATAACTTCAATGACAAGATACATTTCTGTCGATAGCATCAAGCTAAAGGCGAGTTCACATGTGTCAGTTAAAACGTTCATTATGACTGATTCATCAAAACTGAACAAGTTATGAACGTATGAACAATTGTTTCAGCATGACTGAATCATCAAAATTGATTATCAGTCATTTAGAAACTAGTTCTATTTTGCATCATTATTAATGAACAGTATCGTGTCATGAAGGATGTGAACTTGATTCAAAATCAATTAAATATTTTATAATTGCACTACCTGTTTAATTAAAATCATAATATTACGTGTTTTCTTATATAAATCCGAAATAAATTGTTAAAATAGTTTTTAAATGGCGGGATGATCATATTGAACCATTTTTGGACCAATATAGACGACATGAGTGTTTATGGAATATAGGTATTGGTAGTTATAAAAACCGAGAAACGCGAGAAAAAGCGTATGAAAGTATGCGATCTGAATTGAATTTTCCTGATCTATCAGTTGATGACATTAAAACAAAAATAAAAATAGTTCGTACAAACCATAAAAGTGAGCTCAACAAAATTTTAAAATCGGAAAAAATTGGCAGATGTTTGAGCACATAATAACCTAACACTAGTTCGTATTAAAGATTTTGGTGAATTCGCCATCGAAAAATATTACAATACATAAGTATATACAAGTAGGTACAAAAAGAGGTGTGTGATGATGCGATGATAATTCATTAAGAATGTTCAGTTAAATATTATCATTATTATTGAACCATGTGAACGATTTGTTCAGTATAAAGGATCTTCAATAGAAATGTAATAGTCATAATGATCATTTTAACTGATATGTGTGAAGCCGCCTTAAGAAAATATGAAGCTAAGAATCATTGATAAGGACTCGTTACGTATGAATACATTTCGATTTATTCACAAGATTAATATTCATTGGTTTTATTATTGTAATAATATTGACACAATATGACTAATTATATGTTTAAATACGAGTATTTAATAATCTTATTAGTCGAATAACATTAATTCATAAGTCACTTTTGTATAAATCTTTTGGACATCTTCCTACGACTTCTAATACAACGTAAATGTGCCATCTATTCAAAATATAATTTTATATGAATTCAACAGTACAACATGAGCATCTTTACAGTACGTAATCGAAAAAGTTGAAAATAATTGTAGGCATATTTGACATGCGTACACATTTCTAAAACACACTTTAAACGAGATGTAAATAGTTTCCAAAACTTAAACAGATAAAACATTTTGTTATTATCATCTTGTACAAACTCGAATTCTCGTTTTAATTAGTCAATATTTCTGCATGTCGATTTTTTTAGCTCACACCTTCAAATTAAAATATTTAATAATAATAAACTAAAAACTATTTATATTTTAAAAGTGATTTTTATAATAATTTAATTCGTTGTATTAGCAGAACTTATGATTACAATTATCATTGAACTCACCTACCTTACTTAATATTCATATTAGGTTAAAACAACAAAGTAAATCATTATTTTATTTTATCTATTTCATAGTTTTTGTATTTTTAGCTAATACTTAAAATTACTAAAAATCAATTATTATTTTCAGCCCTTTATTGAGAGACATGATAATTGAGTTGTTAGTATAATTTAGTATTATATACGTTGTCTATTATAAATATGGACATGTGACATTATTATATCTAAAATAACTATATATGCTTTTAACTAATAATTTAATAACACTATTCAATGTTACGCGTCAAAGCATATTTTATACCTCCCGTCCTGGCATTAGTGCAATTTATCGAAGATGGTTATATATTCAATCAAAACCTACGGGGCTACATAAATTAGAAAACATTAAACGGATTCGTAATTCGATTATGTTAAACTTAATTTGCTCAATATTTCAACAGCATACGTCGCTTTAAATAATATACTCGTGTACTAATTATTCAGATTTATGACAACCGAATGGTTAATTAGCGAGTATTGGATGTTCATTAAATTAGGGGTTATTAACACAAGTATTTATTAACAAAATTAAAAATTATTTAAATTTTTAAAACAATAACAATATTGTTTGGATTTATATGTGTAACTGCAAGTAAAATCCATGGACCATTTTAGAACACGCTGCCAAAATATAACGTCGTATCAGTGTTATCTATTTAACCTTTTCTGTGTCATTTGTTTAATAATCGATATTTTATCTGAGCCATGGGCTGTGGTTGTTTTCCATGCTAAAACTCAACTATAGTGACCATTATTTGGTGATTTGTGTTTTTTTAATGTTGTCAAGAATATTACTTCGAACGCAATTTATCAGTATTTATAGTGAAAGATACTTGGTCCGTTCGAACGCGTATAAGTCAAATACCGTCGATTATTAAATTAAGGGTGCCTGCTAACGTATGGCTTGTGTGCAAATATATAGAAGAGTAGATGTTAGAGAGAGAGAGAGAAAAAAGTAGTAAGTTTTACGTAACATCACATGTACTTATTTTGGACATCGTATGTTTCACTAAAGTAACCCGTGTACATTTGGTAGACGTCCAACATTTTCTGCGGTGTACTTTCTGCGGATATCCGGAAAATAATTCTACTCACCGCGCGATGTTAACCTTTTACGGTTCTTTATCTACGCACAGATAAAGTGTACCGAAAACCATGGACTATGTTGAACTGCAGTTCACTGTTTTCATTAACCGTAATAACTCACCGTTGGTTTTTAGAATCTGCAGTAACATTAGCGAGAGAAAATATTGAAACAATTAATATTCAATAGTTAATCACGCAAATGCCGAATTTGAAATAGCAAAAAAAAAAAAATCTATACTTAAAAAAGTTTTTAAGTAAGGAATAGAGTTTATATTTTTGAAAAAATAAAATTATTGATATAGAAATAATTTGTTATCGATTACTCGATAGTTACGAGGCACAATTACACGAATGTTTTACTCTGATATGAAAAAAATAATAAGGCAGTTATTTCAGACTTTTAATTTTGATTAAATTATTATTTTTCACAGTTAAACAGCAAATAAAATACTTATGTGGTTAATTTTTTAGTTAAAATCTAAAGTTATAAAAATGACATAATACCTAAAATCATTTGTAATACAATTTAATTTTTTCTAAAATCACCTGATTTTAATGAATTTATTCGAATTTACAATTTTGATATTGTAAATTATACATTTTGATAAACTGCAGTTGATACTGAAACTTCCGTTTACAATATTCATATGGATATTAAAAACATCAAAACAATCACTTAGGAACAGCTACTCGATTGAATTAGAAAGGATTCCAAGATTGAACAAAAACACTGGATTAAATAAATATTGAAACTTGATAAACGTATTGCAGAAAGATATTGGAATTAGGAATTTTACTGCTGTATTTTTATTTTATACACTACTAGAATTTTATAGCTAAAAACATAATTACATTTTAAATTAAGAAATCTCTTCAGTAAGAACTCTTTATAACCAATTATAACAATGCGTGTTGATACTTAAAAGTAATAAACCAATGGTTTCGAGAAATAATCAAAATACAAGTCTGTATTTCGTACGTACTCGTAAAACTTCATAAGCCATTACTTGTTGTAGTTTTTAATAGTATATAACAGTAATAAAAATTACCAATATTTCGAGAACAATTTTTGTGAGTAGCCGAATTGGTTCACATTTGGCCGAATTGGTTCCCGTTTGAAAAAGGTGTTTTATTAGGTATGGCCGAATTGGTTCCCGTTTGAAATAGGTATTTTATTAAGTAAAGCCGAATTAGTTCCCGTTTGTGTACAGGTAAAATAGTGAGATAAAATTTAGCGGGCCAGTACATAGAGAGAATAAACAAAATATTTAAAGCTATTTGTATGATATATAGACACAATTATCATATCGATAAGATAAAATATAGAAATATAATACACTTTAGATTACAAGAAACTATCAAATTATCGCTATTAAGATAACGATTGAGATTTACGTATTTATATCGCTGTATAGTATATCGTATATATCCTGTGTACGTATGACAATAATATTCGTGAGCACTGTACAGTCTCGAATAACGCATCGTCATTTACTCGTACCTATAATATAACCTATATAAAATTGTTTTCGGTTGAACATCGATCGTATTTTAATTTATATTTTTTAACTTTAATTTTTCGTTATTATGGAGTTTATGTTTAGTGAAAAGGGAAGTGTTTTAAATTGTATTTATTATATTTTATTATTTGTATTCAAAGTGATGACAAGTTGACTTCCAATCAACGATTTAAAATTGTAGATATTTTATTATTTTTTTTTAACACACATTAATACACGTTTTTAACCAAACCTACTAAGTTGACAGTCTTAAGCTTATAAAATTGAGAAGGAAAATATGCGTAATTAAACGGGGACCAATTCGGCTATACCTAATAAAATACCTTTTTCAAACGAGAACCAATTCCCATCAAACCAATTTGGGTTTGGAACTCGGGAACCAATTCGGCCCAATTCTTCACATAAAACCAACATAATATTTTTGGCCTTATTGGTTACTAAACAACATTTCTAAGTTCTGCAAAACTAAGAAATGTTGTTTAGTAATTTTTATAAAGTTCCGCAAAACTATATAAAAATTATAACATTCCATTAATTGTTTAAATACCAGTGGATTAGGACTCTGAAGTATTTATATATTTAGGTCGTAATTAAAAGTGCCCATCAAATGTTTAATCATAATACACTATATACTCGCATACAAATATATCAAGTATACGCATAACATTAAATTTACTACGATTTTTCTTACAAAACGTTTCAAGGTTTAATCTATTTCGCCACTCGTATGCATTCTGCGCTAGTATAAACAACAATATAGAATGATTTTATATATAAAAAACAATTTAATAATTGTCTCTTAATAGATATTAAATTTTGAATTCACTTTTTATTTTCCTCTTCTTCGTGTATTTCTCCGAATACAACCACCCGATATTACAACGTAATATTTGTGTTTTTTGTTTGCACATTTACATACGAGTATATCTTAATTTTAGTTGTTATGCGATGCAACAATAATGGGTTTGAATGACGTCCACCAGTGGGTATTTTGATTGAAAGTCATACATCCATTCATATAAAATACAGTGCACCACATTCAGCTGTCAATATTTTACAAATGTTTCGAGGGATACGGTTAACCGTGATTTCTATTCTATTCAATACTAACTCTCCTCTACAATTTATGAAAAACCTATCTCGTGTTTTATACCGCTCGAACGGTTCCACGCATTTGTTTCGTACAGATAAAACCTCAATACCATGTGAACATATTTTAGCTGGAATTGTTCACTTTATTCACGTTAATTTGTGACGTATTTTCTTGTATGATTCGCGTTTAAAGTATAATTTTTCATACTTCTTAAGTTACTTATTGAAAGGTAAAAAGCCCAATACTTATGTTGGATGATAATAACTTTAAAGCTAAACAACATAGAATCACTACAATGTTAAAAATAATATTTTTATATATTATAAAAACATAAGATTCCTTTGGACTATATGAAATTCTACTGAACCGATTTTCAGCATGTACTCGGTGTACAGATGAACTTTCTAATGAGAAAAGTCCGAAAATGTTGGAAAAAAATTATTTTTAATAAAGTTAGTTTTTTTTTTTTATTATTATTATTATTTAGTTTTGAGTGTAGTTCCGTACCGACGGGCGTTGCTTGCCGTAGGCACACATGAAAGAGTAATTCAAAAATCAAGTCTACATACCCAATAACATAGACGAGTTTGAATAGAAACAATACATATGTTGTGTCTTTTGAACAAGTAATTGTTAATTAATCATGGTTTGATAATGTTTAACTTTGAATATTCAAATTTCATGATATGATATTATAACACGACATTGCAGCGAAAAACACAAAAGTTAACTATTATAAACAATGTTTTCGTAAAAATGTTTACTAAAAAAAAATATTTTATACATGCACTACAGTTGATGTACAGGTTGACCGAATATCCCGCGACGGTCTCATCGTTAAAAATTAACTTCTATAATGTCTGCAATTTGCATCACTCTCATCGGCAGTAAACAAATATGTCGTACACAATGTACAAAGCATTCGTGCAATGGCACTGCGTATTTTGAACATTCAATCGCTAAAGCATAATACTATATGTTTTACTATACATTTTATTATTATTCGTGCAACACATCTGATGATATAATATTACAATGACGTGTATGTCTATTGCGCATAAGATTAAAACATTACTATATCCGTCTGATAATTCGATCATCGACGAAAACCAGTGCGAGTAGTTGGCGGGAAATACAAGTAATTTCATATGAGTGTAAAAAAATATACCTTTATCGCTTGTAGTGTAATTATTATGAGTGGTCGTTAACGTTGAGGTAATATTATACTTCTGCCCGAGAAATTGGAAAACACAAAAAACACAACGTTAATTTATAATCACCGTTTCTAAACTATTCGCATTTGGTATTTGCATTATTAACGCAATCGAGTTGTAATAACCACGTTGATCATATGAATAACTTCTAAGACTACCATTGAGTTATAATATGATCAATTTAAATTTAGTTTTAACTACTTTCATATTTTAGTGATGTGGGTCATAATAAATAGAATTGGAAGTGTTCAGGAAAAAGTTTTGAAAATAAAATCGATTTCCGATACGTTAATGTATTCGTGAAATATTAAATTGGTATTTGTCGTATTTTAAAAGCTCTAAAACTTAAATAACTGAAGTTTGAAGTTTCATAATATTCCATAAAAGAAATGTTTTGTCAGAGCGTGCCAGTTTAATCTGTAGGTGATAGGGAAAACGTTGTTTTCTTCAAAAATATTTAGAAATAATTATTTTATGTTTTTAACGAATAGAATTTCGATCAGGGATTCAGTAAGAAAAATAATACATACCTATATTAAACTGAAAATATTAAGAATATGTAACTATAGGTATACATTATAAGTAAGTACATACTTTTATGGGATTTCTTAATTGTATGATAAAACTATAATTTTTTTTAAAAAATAAATAAATATAGCGGAAAATTTTTTCTACGAAACATGATCTCTACTTCCCTAAATTTTAATACACTCTATACAATTATTAATTATTATTCGCACATAAAAAAATATAAGTTTTTCGTATTATATTACATTAAATATATTACGTATATGACTTTTATTATAATTTTTTAAAAAAAAAAAATCTTATCAAAGTGTTAAATTTTCATTTGTCATCCTAATTATTATACTCCCAAGGTCCAAAATGCCTTAATACGATACAATTTGAACTCGCTATATCATATGGCATAATCAATGTCATTGATCAATGTGAATGTTAGAAATAAATATTATACTTATTATAATCATATCGTTAACAAGTTCATTATCGAGCCAAGATATATTTTAATGAGATCAAAAAATATTCAAAACAAATACCTACTCATTTTATCTATACTAACTACAGTCATCCAACAAAGTAAAATCATAATCAAATATGATACTTTACTGCTATATAAAATGTTATTTCATAAAAAAAACCTCCTATACAAAATCTGTATATATTCTCGTTTACGATTAGAACATAAAAATCGTAACATTAAATTTAAAATTTTTTTAGATCCTGTTTTTCTTATAATCATTTTTTACAGTTTTAATCACCAAGCGCTTTTAATTTTTGTTATTACTTACTGGCTCGTTTCACAACATCAAATTTAATGATAAATTATAATACACACAATTTAAATGCATAAATTGTAAGTAGGTATATAGAACAATGTATATGTTTAGTAGAAATATGATAGTTATAATTTAAAAATATCGCAACGTATTATAACAAATTTTATTATACCGGTCAGAAAAATCAAATTGTTCATTAATACCATACACAAAATTGAAAAAAATACACACCTTTGATAAAACTAAAGATAATAATAATCTATAAAAATTCAAATCGATTAAATTTGCAATATATTTGTATAAGCTAGTGTTTTTACTCGAATTAAATATGTATCATTTTACCAGAAACTCTTAAACATTTTTTTTTTTTTTTTTTAATATTTCGATTGATTTTTATCGGTTTTTAACTACCCTAACTTTTTTTATTGCTGTATTTCTTTTTATATATATATAATAATACAAAATTTAATTTTTATTTATATTTTATGAGAAATCCATAAATTGTCTTATCATTTTCTACCACAAATGTAGGTACCAATAATTATATCCAGGGGCGTATACAAGAGGGGGGGCGATAGGGGCGATCGCCCCCCTGGACATTGTTGAATGTATTTACAATAATTAATGTTATGGGTTATGAAAGTGGGTAAAAATTAGAAATTTAAGCAAGCGAAACGATCGAAAAATTTTGATCCGCCAATTTATTTATAATCTGTACACTGTCGTTTATGTACAAATTTTTTTATAAGAACCTATGATTTGAGTTCAAATTTCCCCCCCCCCCCCTGGAAGAAGAGCTGAATACGCCCCTGATTATATAAATAATTATAGTCATCGATTCTGATCATTTTTATTATTAACACTTTGCATAACTTTCAAACATTATTTTAATTTAATCTTGAACATCAAATTAAAAATCTATTTATAGATATCCAATACTTCTATACAAAACAAGTGATACGTACTGAAAATATAATCATACTATTTTCAAGCACCTAAAATACAAAGTATCATAACTAACTAATAATTATTGAAAATTTATAAAACGGGACATGATTTTATTATTCTCTTTTTTTTTTTTTTTGATATCAGTAATATTTAAAAGTTCACACATTCTTCGACATTCTACTTTATACCCATCTGTTGTTGAGACACAATATTTACAATAACGGTAGACGTTTTTATTTATTTTTTTTTTAATACGAAGCTGCACGCTTACACAACCGATTGAAACCTAATAAAAATATTGATACGTCAATAGCGACCGCGAGCGTTATAATCATTGTTTGTAATTCAGTCTTCGCAAAGCTCCTGGAACGAACGAAAAAGAAATGAAAACATAATATTATGTTATATTATATTACCCTTTTGTCACGTCTACGTGCATTTGGTATGATATAACATATTATATTATACATGTGTAATTAGACTTAATCGTGTAACCAGTGACGGAGGGGGGTGCTTGGGAGCTGAAGCACCCACCATTCCGCGTATTTTTATTAAAAATTATTAATAATTCCCAGAGTGGCAAATTGTTGGCTACCAAAACGCGCGCCGTGGCGTAGCAAAAACCGGTCGGCGACCGCGCACAATTTTGCGGTACAATGGTTTTCTATAAGTTATAACAGGTTAACTGATAAGTCAGCTGCTCGGTTGTCAAAATATAACTTTTTGTTAATGTTGGACATAATCGAATTATTTCTGCAATCGAGTTATTAGTAATCCATATATTGTTATAATTGAGTTATCACTCGAAATAATTACTCGAAATTTTCAATTGATATTAGTATTATTAGTAATTACTCGAATAGTAGAATATCGATATATTTTCATAATCGAGATATCAATCGAAATAATCACGCAACATTTTCAATCAATATGATAATATATTACTAACACATTCAACAATTATAATTACTTATACAAATTTAAATTAATATTTAAAAAATTATGTAATCTAGATTTTTAGGAGTTAATCTGCTTCGGCGGTCGTTAGTTATTGTTTTATAGTTATCGTTTTTGAAAATATTCGTTCCGAAGGAACTAATGTAGCAGGTACACATAAATACTTCAGTTACATTTTATATAACTCTGGAAAGTATTTTTATGCAGCTTTTAGAATGTAATGGATTTTTTTCCTATCCAACAATGGCATTTTTAAATATTGAAAAATAATCAAAGTTGAAATTCTAGATGAACTTGACAAATATTGAACTTGAGAAAACTTTATTATCAAAATGATTCCAAATTTAATTACTTGCATCAGCAGTTGATGCTGTTATTGGGGAATTTTATTTTGTATTGGGAGAGCATTGTCTATAATTATTATAAATACCATGTTATGACTAGTATTATTCATTTAATTGTGTACGTTTTTCGAAGTTTTGGACTTAGGATTCTAAAAATAGTAACGTACCTCGGTAGTCGAATGACCAGTACTCGAGTTACTATAGTTCGAGTGAAAAATCACTCGGTTACATAATCGATTATTATTTTCACTCGATTATGCCCAACACTACATTTTGTATGTTATCTATTATATCATAGAACATGATATCATGTAATAAAGTACCCACTATAAAAAAATCATAGATCCGCCACTGCGTGTAACAAACACGGTGTCGCTTTATGCTCTGAATAATATGAGGTTTATCGTCGCCGTCGGATTGCATTGTACACACTGAATTATAATTATTAACCCGTGCCGAGAATTTCCGTCGGAAAAATACTCTGTAACCCTAGTCACGGGACGGGGGTACAGACGTTCGTGCGGGTGTGTTCGCATACGCTCCGTGTAAAGTAATGAAATTCAACGGAACAGCAATATCAAACTCGATCGTACTTCAAGGACGTGTAAGCGGACTGTATGTATTTACAATGCAAATCAATATCGTATGTATGATATGACCAAGAACGTAATACATGTGTAGCGCATTATTTGCATATTATACCTTGTTTTTTTATTATATATTTATTATTTTTTTTTTTTTCAAAAATATTTCCCTTTTCCTCCGCATCCGTCCATGATATTATATTAATTATAAGCTTCGTTATCGGACTATGGCAAATTATAAATTCCTTAAGTTCGTTCTCGTCAGTACGGTGTAAAATCTTGCGAAACGAAAAATAAAAAAAAAAGATTTCCGTTGAATAATCACCCCAGCGCGACGCGAGTATTTAACTCTTATCGGCATAATATCCGCTCAAATTTCATGCTAAAAATGTCTGAAGCGCACATTGAAGAGAGGGTGCTAGGGGGTACTTAGCACTTCTGAATTTAAAATCAATACTATCCGCAGAGTCTCTGATCAATTTACCATGAAAAAATAAATATTATATATTTATTTCAAAAAATAAAATAAAACAATGTAAGGAGTAGGGTCACTCAGTTAGCTACGATGCACGCAATCTTCAGTTTGAACTTAATGTGAAAAACAGAAATTAATTTTGTAATTTCTCTCCCCTATCATCGTTCTGATTGCTCTACACTGCTCTTCAACGAACCGATTCCATTAGGAGTGAAGTTCACACACGTGATAATTCTTTATTTGGAGAAGGGGGTTCAAGTGAAACTCCACTTTACCCTTTCGAGTGAAAAAGATATCGACAAAGACATATGACGATCGTATCGATGGGAAATTAAAAAAAAAAAAAAAAATTATAAATCAGTGCATAAGTTACTTCACGCTTTTATTACTTAATAATAATTCGTAATAATAGAAGAAAAAAATGAGATGAGACTTATAATCTTTTGTAGTTAGTTACCTATAATAGTTATTATTAGTTTGTAATTTGTAATCAAGTTAATTACGTATCTATTTTATAAGTGAAAAATTATGTTTTATTTATTTTTTTTTTTTAAGTACCCACCTTAATTTAGTTAATATTTATGTGAGGGTTTTTTTTTGAAAATTATTTTAAAGTCTCTAAACTTAACATTTAATGTACACTTAATAGGGTCAACCAAATACTTAACGAAACCTTGTAATAATATAAATATAAACGGGAAAATTGTATCGAAAAACAAACGAATAAAATAAAACAATTGTTTATATTGATAAACGAAAAAATATGTTGAATAATAATACATTTTTAAAAAAGGAGTATTGTTTTTAATTTATCGTAGAGAAATCTTGGTGAGTATAGAACTCTGATCAGAAAATAACAATAAAAAAACACGAAACTATGGAGATACATGTGATCCCATTTTCCCAATAATAATTTTAATAATTTCACTATGTTTATTGTACCGGCCAGATAGGAGGTTTTTTGTTATAATAATAATTGTTATTTACTTTTTGTACACATCCACTTCATCTAGTCCGCAGACGGATATCTCACCGCGGCAAGCACCGATTTGTATTACTCCATATTCTAGTTCGCCATAATGTTAAAAACGTTTGTGGACGTGTGCATACGACATCATGGCAACAAGCGCGCGATTTTTTATCGATACGGGGGCTCATTGAAGCATATATATATCTGACTGGTTTACAATATTGTTACTATCGGTGATGGATATACGAGTAGAAGCCGTTCCAGACCTGGATAACGTCAGAGACGATCTCTGAACAACGTGTTGTGGTAATAGTGGAGTGGTAATGGCTCGTGTATAATATAATCGTGCGATTTTCATTATAATTATAAAAATGAAAAATATATACCAATTGAATATTGGATCCATATATATATATACAGTATGTATATATATATACGATACACAAGGCTTACGCTAACGTGCAGTTTTACACAAAATGTACAATTCATAAATAATACTATTATTTGAACTTGTATAACTACGAACAGACGTGGACTAGTAAAAAAGGATGCGGGTTGCTACATAAATTAAAGGGCAAATAACAAAAAAATTTAGGGCACATTTAAAATATATAGATTATTTATAAAATATTAAAATATTTTCTTTGGTCTTAATAAAATATTGAAAATACGTTTAACACGTAAATAGGTATCAAATTACAACATACATTCGAAAAATTAAAAAAGTTCTACATTTTTATGGTAAAAATATAAAAATAAATAAACGGTCTGTTAATACCCATAAGCAAATATAATTAATTAACAAATAAATATTATATTCAATTACCTTAAAGTGATAATGTTTATAATCACGCAAACAGTTGTTATAATTAATAATTTGTTCGTGGGTACGCTCCGATGTTATAAATATTGCTGCAGTATTTACGCGGTATTTACGTACCTATACCGAACACGTCGAATAAAGTTAAGAATGTACAAGAACGCAGTGGCGCCGATGTCCATGTTAAGGTCGGGCTACGGCCCGACCTTTTTTTTGAAAAATATGGCTGATAGTTCAAAATGTGGCTGGTATCTCAAAATGTGGCTAGTAGGCCACATTATACTCATATCATAATTGTGTTATCAGTAAATGTATAGTGTTATGAAAATATTTAAGATATTGAGGCCGCGAAGTTTTGAAATTGCCCGACCACATTTTACAAACTTCGGCGCCACTGCAACAACGTATGTTAATGGCATAATAAACCGTGCTTCCAAATAAACTTTGACGGACCGGTTAGCGGTCACCGATTACGAGTAATAGACGTGTCAACGATACGCTCGCGCATGAAAACATCTATTAGCGTTATTTTATAACCAGTTCTCTCGGTCATTGTATACGTTTCACTTTTAGTATGGCATCCTCTTAAGGTATATTTATACCGATAGGGGCGAATATATTTTAAAGCGAGGAAAGCTCCACCACAGTTTTACACCAATGTTTACTCAAATTTATCAACATAAGCATAGAACAGCTATTGATACGGTACTCTAGAAACTGTGTACGCTTATAAACTAATTGTTGAGAACTCTACCTAGAGTAATTTTATGAGAAAATATCTACACAATGTATAGGTTAGGTTACTTTAATAACTTACGTACTCCATATTATAATTTATCATGAACGATCAATGGGACCATGCGATCAAGTATTCATAATAATGTTATCGCAATAACTCAATTATGTTATTATCGTCTGTATTATATTTTAAACGTTTTTGTTTTTATTTATATTTTCATCTTTAATGTCATCTATGGTTCATTATCTATTATTTATATTATAACTCAATAACTGTTAATCATTAACGGACAGCACACGAATAAATAAAATTATAATGTGTACAATACATTGAAGTTGGTTTCAATTTCAGGAATACCGCTTATCATCATATCCACTTGGTGCGTCACGAAACTTTTAGTTCCCACCAAAAACGACGTAAGTGTTGAACTCGTAGTTAATTATACGATATTAAAAGTATAAGTTTAAAAAATAAGCAAAATGTAATTTATTTGTCCAGTTAGATCTGTACAATCAAATAACGTACGAGAGATACTGTCCATTGATGGCTTCCTATGTGGACGACTGGATATACCAGTCGCCAATCGTCATCGTTCTTTTGATCAATTCTATGTTCCTTGTAAAAATAATGTTGGTAAGTATTTTTGATGGACTGCCGACTCCGTTTCGTCATCATTTTCATTATTTTCGTTATACATATTATTTGCGTTTTTTTGAGTCAACTGTTCGATGTTAGAACTACTTTCAAAAGAAGTTAAATACCTTTTTAACCATAACTACTCGAGATATACTTTATTTTTTTTAAATTATAATGTTGTATATATTTTCAAAATCACATTCTAAAACTAAATATTTTTCAGAAAATGTATAATGTGTTTTCGAATGAAATCGAATTTCAAACCAGAAATTATAATTATTTTAAATAATTTAAAATTCAGACTACATTTTGCGGATTATACCGCCCGAAAACTCTTCGATACCTAACTCGACTAGAAATGTTTAAAAAAAAAAAAACTATATGTGTCGCGATATTATTTGGTTGTCGGTTTTATACATCGTAAATTTCCCCTTTCTATTACGAAGTAATGTATTTTTTTCAAAAACACATTGAGCGAGAAATTAGATATAACCCGGGTTTTTTGTCGATTGATTTTACGTTATACTGATTTATTCTCAAGGTCTTGATAACAAAAATACGTTCCAATAATTCGGCAGAAACGCATAACTACAAAAAAGCTACCAAAGCGCTTTTAGTTTTGATTCCACTGTTGGGCATTACTTTTTGCTTGGACATGATCAATCCTAGTTCTACCGGACTTCTAGTTAATATTTACAAGTTTAGCAAAGTTGTAATTATTAGCACGCAGGTAAGAACAATAACCCGTTTAAATTTAATAGGTTAACATTTTTTCTTCTTCGATCTAGATGATTAGTTAATTAATATGTATTCACTATAGGGTTTTACTGTTTCCCTGTTATACTGTTTCTTCAACAACGAAGTTCAGAATACGTTGAAGTATCACATCAACAGATGGCACACTAAGCGAAAATTTATTGCTTCTAGGAAAAAGTATGGTCGGTCCTGGTCATCGGTCAAGAAAAATAATATTATACGGTATGTTCAAAAATTCTACGTATACTGTATAAATTAATTAATATTTTATGTATAAAAATAAATAAATAATTTATCTATACTGGTTTCTAATACTATTATAGTTACGATTTTATATACTTTGTATACACTTGATAACTAAATTTTAATTCGAAACTGGTCGTAGGTACTATACTATATATACTACTAGTATACTAAGTATAATAATACTCCAAGTTAAGCACTTATTTTTTTTTTTTATAGATAAACTAACTATTTATTTATATATTCATTTACGTGCATTAAACATTTATTGATTTTTTCTTTAATTTTATTATTTTATTATTTTATTCATTGCCTATACTACTAGTCATCATACATCTTGAATAACTTTTTAGTGAGCTTACAGAATTTTTCTTGTTTTTATTTACTTGTTTTTAAGTTCTTACTCAATAAATAATACAGAATTACATTATGTAATTAGAAAAAAAAATATCAGATTTATATAATCATTACTTTTTCAGTTATTATTAGTTTTAAAAACCAAAACACTGATTGCAACATATATATATATATATATAATTGTGTATTTTAACATCATGAAAGTACATTTCAAACAAAATAATTTTTTAAATTAATTGAGAAGAAAAAGATAAAGTTACTGGATATCCGATGAGTATTAAGATTTTTTTTTTAAATTTATTACTGAATATTTTTTAATTATTATTCTATATGATCGTTTAATTTCCATTAGAAGTAACAGTTTATATTTTAATAAATAACAAGGATTCAAAGATCTTTTTATTTTTATGTAGATACAATATTTCAGTAGTTTTAAATACATCTGTAACATGTATTATCATAGAACAAAACATAGTATTTTAATAATATCTAAAAGAAGTTTTTCTTTCTCGATGGTTCATTTGGTTTCTAAAACACCTAAAGTATTTAGAACACAGCATAATAAAATAATAATTCATAGATTTATAAAATATTCTAAACGTAAAACTAACACCACAGTAATTAACTTATAAACAGTATTCGAGAATATTTTTAGTATAAAACTTTAGTAACTCCGACGACAGATCAAAAACGTAAATGTTCGTTGTACAATAAGGATCCAACTTCGTTATATCAATTGAATTATTCCATATTGAGTGCTCCGTAGAAAATATTAAAAATGCTACTACGCAATAATATCATTATACATTTTAATTAAATTCTAGACATTCCATTCGTTCAAATTATTAGTAATAATATATGCATATAAAAATAATTGTAAGAAATAACTTTGGTGATAAATTATTTTTAATAGGTACTAAATGAGGATGAGAAAATTCGAAACATTGAAAACTTGTCCAATTAATTTTCATGTTAACAAGATTATTTAAACGATATGTTTTATAATTATTTGAAAGGGAATGTTATTTATTCGAGATATCAAGAATTTCGTATTATTGAAGTCCGAGAATCGACTATAAATACTTATGTGGATCTTTCCTCATTGAGCTTTTTTTATTTTTATATTTTTTACAAATCATTTTGTCTCGTAATGTTTAATATTCATAAAAACACGATAGAAGTAAATAGTTTATAAGTATAGAGGAATATTTATTTATGGCTATTGAACTACGGTATTATAATTAAAAATATTTAAATATTGTTATTGAAGTAATTATAGTTAGTAGAAATGTTCCCCTAGGAAAAATCATAACAACGCTACGGCACCGTAATGATGTTCCGAATAAAAAAAAAATTAAATAAAGTAATAAAAACCTAATTAAACATTTCAAACCGCAGTGATAAACTGGACCCGAACGAACTGATGCCTTGGATACCGGTAAACAACAGTCGGTCAGCGTCTTGCGTTAGTAACGAAACGACTACTTCAGCGTTATCGAACATTAGAGTTCCTCCTGACACGGCCGTTATCAATATACTACTACCGCAGTCAGACCAGCATCGGGATAGTTGTTGAACTGGATTTAATTAAACGCAACACGGCCGAAACTTTGACCAAACGTCAACTCAACTGTTGTTGCTCATAATATTAATATTCTTATTATAAATATTATTATTATATTTATTTAATTTTCATAATTGTCGGAGAAAAATATATAAAAAATATTTTTTTACGTATCGATAATGCCGTGTTCTTTTTTTTTTGTTTTTTTAACCGTATTGAACAAACTGTCATAATATTCTAGTCAATTTGAATGATATTTTGATTCCATTCTGTATAAATCTTGGAATAAAATACCAAAATTCTAGCAGATATGTTTTTCGTACATAACTTGTTTGTTATTTGTATTGTTGTTAAACCATAGAACGGTTTGAAAAATGCTTTTTCAATTTGATATAACGAAAACTGCTATAATTGTTTTCTTAAATATTTCATGTATGTTATTTTGTATTCAAAAAAAAATAAGAAAAAACTTCATATTATTTTTATATTGCGAATAAACATCCTAAAAATCAGTTTATCAAAAAAAAATATATATATATATAATTTACAGAACATACCAAAGTATACCAGTCATATGTTAAAAACTTTGAAGACACGAGCATTAATGCAACTTGCCACTTTTACATCCATACTGTAAAACATAATAATAAAATCATTCTCCTATGATGTTAAAAGGATGGTCATTTTAATGTACTTGATGATTTATTTTGCTATTAAAAATTTTCTAGACATTAACTACAAGTAGATGGTAAGTAATAAAAAAATAAAAATAAAAAATGTAAAAAAGCTACGGAGATTACACTATTTTCACTTTTGCCTGAGGAAATTGCTCCAAGCCACAAAACTATCTGAAAAGTACTCGATTGAAATTAAGTTTATGTGAAAAATATTAGATTATAATATTTCTGGACGATAACATAATAACGTACAGAAAACAAATATCTTTAAAAAGTAATGAACATCCGGGTTTTATGCCTTTGTCCGGCAACGTCAAAATTTATTAATACATTTCTAATCCGAAAACTTTTAATCTGTTAAGTCCTTTTAATGCTACAATTTCGATAAAACATCTTTAAATGCTGATGATTAAATAAACACTATTTCTTAAAATATTCCGCTTCGAACTGATGAATATAACTTTGGTGGTTAGGTATTGAAATATTTGTTAAAACTTTTGGTTTTTTAAAATAAATTAATAAAAAGTTAAGAAAAATACGTACAAGTGTAGAAACATTTTAATGGAAATTAATTTCACTCCACTGAGTACTTAAAAAATAAAAATGTTAAAGTAACTATAGAAATAGCTTTTGTATTTAATTTTTTTTATAACTTATATCTTAAAATATCAGTTCTGTAATGCATTTTTAAATTTAGATTAAAATGATAAGTACAAATATAAATTGTTTGTACATTCTATGTGATTCAAATTTCAAAAGTATTAAAATAACTTTAAATGGGTATTGATGAATTGTGCTAAAATGTACATTGTTCGTGTATAACGAAAGAATAATACATTGGTTATAACCAAAATTATAGTGCTTTAATTTCTGTTTTAGATTTAGAACGAAGCAATGTATTGATTGTACAAAGATATAATTTTTTTTTCTACGATCAAACTTTAAGACGAATAAATCTGCGTCGATATTTTCTTGCAACAACTATTTACATCAGAAATTTGACACAGATAGTACAATAAGTACAATAAGAATGAAGATTTTTTTCAGTAGTTTTTCATGTATGAAAGAAACATTTGAAAATTTTCCCGCAATAAATTTAAGATTCTTGGATTTTACGAATTGAAAACTATGTTCAAGATTAAACTATATTTTAATCTAGTATTATGACAAATCAGATGATTCAGACAAGGTATGTTTTCAATAAAAGTTTCGTCAAACGATTATAATATTGTTTTCATATATACATTGACGATAATTAATAATGTACATCATTATATTATGACACATTGTAATTCCACATCATTGATCATAAATTCATTAATATTGTATAATCGTGCCATAAAAAGTAAATAGGTTAACACGAATACGCACACTAGTGCATATATTACGCACAACTATAGGAAACGATAATTCATACATGTATCTACACACCTAATGCATTAATATATAACATTTCATAATAGTTATTATTGATTCGGTGATCTGAATTGAACATTACGGTACTTCAATACGCCGTAATGTTCTTTAGAATACTACGAATACAACTTGAAAATCTCATATTATGCATCAGAGATCGAATTCGTATTTAAAATACAGGTGACAGGTTACTTTTTAAACATCACAATATCTGCTTAAAGACTTACTTTTTTATTTCCTTTTACGTAACTTACTTGACAAATTTGTCCATTATCGCGAATACGAAATTTACCCACTAAAGTAAGAAATCGTAGGTACTTATTATTGGCTATATAGGTAACATAAATACCAAAGGGCCAAGAAATAAATAAATATTGTTTGTGCTAAAATTCATAATTTATATATTCTATATAAGTATTTAAAAATATTTAAAATTGTCAATTGTCGATAAAACATAATACACATAGTAATTGGTTGATTTATTTTAATCCAACTATTTTTACATATTCCAAACGACTTATATCACTACACTGGTATTTATTCCATTTTACAATTATGTCTTCGTGATATATCCTTAATTTTTTGTTAGAAAGAGAGTTTATACATTTTAATAATATATCAATTACAGTACGACGAAACTGAACCACATAAGATTAATATTTTTAATACCAACGATATGATTCAGCTGCATTTGTAATTCGTAGAATCTTATTATCTCATTAAAACTAATGTTTGTTTATAAAATTAATCAATATATTTATTAATTGTTAAATCTTCAGGTGCGATAGAAAAAAAAAATCTACAAAAGAATCTGATACTTTGATGAAGGTAAACAAAAAAGGAACTTTAAGCACTTTTATACGATACTATTATTTTTTCTCATCTAATTTTGGGGCTTATGTTTTCCATCATTTTCATATGTATTATAAGAAAACATTTTTTTTTAATAACTCCACAATTCGAATGTTTCAATTACGTTTTTGAAAACATTGTATAACATGACCGCTAAAAATTACCAATTTTCAAGTCCATAAATTGATTCTCATTACTATACTTAACCGAAAACACTGTTTTGAAATTGCATATAATATTGTTGATAATGTCTACATAAAAATTATTCCGTATATGATTCATATATTTCTCACATAATATTTAATACCATTAGCAAATAAAATATAATCTCATATAACTACAATACGATCAATAAGAATAATATTTCGATTATTTCTGTTTCATTGGCACCTCACATATATTTTTATAAAGAGTTAAAGCGTAAACGTTTCAAATTGGAACTTTCAACGTTGTATTTTATACTGCACGAATACAGTTGAAACCTTTTGAGATTTAATTATTTTATCTCATTACGTTTCATACGTACTCGTAATACAACGAAAACGCGACGACGGCACGTGCATCAATGTACACTTAATTGAAACGTTAACCTGTCCGTTAACGTTTAAAAGGTGTTAATAAGTACTATAACTAGATCAGAACCTGATCAAACACTTTTCTTTTTTTTTTTTTTTTTTTTTTTTAGCAGATTTCGACAAAGGATTTTAAACCGAGATTCAATAATAATATTATTATATACGTCTGTCATCTATCAAATGCACGTACATAAAATATACGCATCATGATAAAAACCTGTCCGCGAATATTTTTCCAACTTTATTCTAATCATATGGCCAAACGATAAAAACTTTATTAAAACGTCGAATATTCGTTTGAACTCCTCGAGAAAAATGTCGATGCGTGCAAATTCGATAAACACGAAAAAGATGACTAGCTGCGTTATATGTTGGATTGGGAGAGGGGAGTGAAACTTTTCCAATACATTTTCAATGTATATGATATTATAATAATATATGGTGTCGTTGTCGATAGATATAAAACCACCTCTATTTATTGTTTATCCAATGTGTTCGCGTAATAATAACACTGTGGATGATGCTTTTGTTGTTCAGCCGCCTATAAAATTCGTGGTGACGGCCGCGAACGGATTAAAATGATACTACAATATGATTATCATTGTTATGACTATTATTATTTTATTATAATATGATTTGCGCCTTGTATTTCACGTTATACGTTTCAATACGTGCATGAATGCAGTGTGTATTATAGGTATGTTTACGCTCGTTATGGCAACTCGGTGGAAAAACGCAGTCGCGTCAACGATGAATACGAAATATATAATAATAGTAATAATAATAATAATAATAATAATAATAATAATAATAATAATAACAATAATAACAGTAGTATTTTGTTAACGACTTACCCGCTGCATCCACATTCCCTTTTAACTGACAGACATCGCTACAACCAATACAACAATCGGTGACGAATAGTCTGCGGTCTCGCAACCATATGATTGACGTTGGAGATTATACTACGAGTGTGGTGCTCGTAGTCATTTGTATTTGTTTGTAATTGACGAAAACGGTAAAGCGGAAGGAAAATGGAAAAAAAAATTTAAATGCTCACGAGGACCAATAAAACAACTAAAAAAAGTCAATATTTCTGTGCGTTTAAATTCACTATTATTGTAGATATTATTGTAATAACATTTAGTACTTCTAAACAGTTATAAGAAGTTATACATTTAAATATATATATTATTATATTTACGATATAGTAGTAGTAAAATTTTAATTTTCTAATAAATAGTAAATAATGTTATTACTAAAAATTACAATTTTCAGTGTGTTCAACACTTGATCCATTAATACGTTAACCCATATGTTATTGTAGGTATATATAGAAATAATAATTAAAAGAGATTTATATTTATTACATGAATATTCATTATTTCAACTCGTAATATTAACACATTAATTAGAATGTCTGATTATATCATATTACAGGATAAGAACAGAAAAAATTTAAATCATAATTAGTAATGTGAGTGTGTGACTTATATTCGAATAACTGATTGTATCTAATGTTCAAACAATTTACATCGTTTTAGTCAGGTACCTACGATACAATTCAAAATTGACTGCAAAATATTAATTAATTAAAATAGCATAATTTGTTTTAAATTAATATCATTGTGTGTGATAAGTCAACGAGAAGTGAAAATAATGAGTCAAAATTTCTTTAAAACATATCGTTTCTTATGGTTCATTTTTCCTCGATCGATTTTTTGTTCGGTCATTACTCATTTTCAATAATCATGTGCATGTGTGGACGCGTGCCAGTAATGAGCAACGGATAGCGGTGAGATGTATGGCCGTCGTTATAAGCGAATATACACAGACAAGATGTGCTGGAGCACTTATCCGAATTACACTTCTCACATCAAAACTTTATCCGCTAAGAAACAGCATAAGATAATTAAATATACAAAACTTAATTTAAGGATATTTGGTAAAATTAATTTACAAAATTACAAAAACATATATTCCCACATAAAAAAATAAACTTTAATTTTATTTTCATCCTTAGAAAGTATATAAATTTCTTTTGGGCATATGAAGGATATTCAAACCTTGATTAGAAAAATTTGGCACTCAACCTGAAAAAAGTTCGCTATTCCTGGTTAATACTAACAACGTCGTCCCACCCACCCTGATAGATAACCTATGCTATTGCACTAATTGATAAACTATGTGGGTGACTATATATATATATGTGTGTGTGTGTGTGTGTGTGTGTGTGCGTGTGTATTTGGAATTTACATACATTTATTTTAATCCACTTTTTGTGAAAAGAAGTGTCTCTTTTATCGTATACAATAAACTTAATTTTTATAAATTTTAATACTTGTATAAGTCCAGTATAAACTAAATAGTAATCCATTTAGCAGTAATAAAATATACAATACATCGACCGGTATAAGGTAAATGGATCTAAGTGACATAGTGTACACAACGGGACAATTGACAGTTAAAGCATTCGATTGCATAAGCTCTTCTAACCATTTTGTAATAAGATATTTAATTTATAAATGTTTGTGAATTTCTTTGCGTAGGGCGTAATGAAGTTGCACTAATGAATATGGTGTTCTCCAATAATTATATATATTTATATCGTTTATCACTTTTACAATGTAAAATCTTTCTTATTATTTATTTTTATTCGTTTTTCGTGGTGATTGGTAAACCTTATGATATATTGACTATTAGGTATAATAAGAATATATGTCTTATACTGATCAATAAACTGAGTTATTTTCATAGCAGTTTTACAAATTATACACTATGGTATACGTAGATTATTTAAAATGATAATTTAAAATCATGATTAATGGATTATGATTTTATTTATTTGTTAAACTAATGAGCTAAATAATTGTTTTTAATAACTTTAATTATTAATTATATTAATTTATTGTTATAATTGAGTCTAAAATAATTGCCAATTTTTTTTTTTTTTTTTACTTACGTAAATTAACATTAAAATAAATAAATATTTGATCTATTATGATGGAATTATGTTTTTTTTTAAGTTACTTAAATATAAGCCATAATCAATTTTATTTGCAATTTTTTTAAATTAATTAAACTTAAACTAAAACTGACATTAATGCAACTAACGAACTGTTAATAATTGTTTAGAAGATTCTAGAAACTAACAATTTGTTATAATATTACAGCAAAGGAAAGTACACATTTTGTTTTTCACTAATTTTATGCAAAATAAGTTAATCGTTTTTATTTGTTACTTAGAACTTTAAATTTTGTTCTCAATAAAGGTTTTAATAATAGTAATTACTGACTAAAATGTATAAAAAATTCAACTATAAGTACTCATTTAGTTACATTAATGACAGTCTATATTTAAGCTTGATTAATTTTAAACCTTTACAGTGAAAATGAATTAGATTTGATATCTAAATATATAGAGATATTTAATTTTATGTATTTACTATACATAAATTATCGTTTTAAATGGTCTATATATGTATGCCCATACATATTTTGCTAGTACTGAAATGTACAAACTAAATATCTAATTAATTAATGGTCAGAGGAACAATTGGAGAGCAAATGGTGATCAAAATTTCGAATTTATCAATTGTCCGTTGTCTCATAGTATCACTTAACTCCAATATGTTCCTTAAATCCTTTTGCCCTTTACCAGTAAATACTACTTTAATTTTTCATATGGTAACCATTCAAAAAATTATTCATAAAAAATATATTATATTAATTATTAAACTATATATAAATGTTATTCAAAATGTTACTATCCATACATTTCGCTTACTTTTACACCGGACGGAATATTGTACTTCTTTTAGAATAATAAATAACATGCTAACATTTGAATAGGACTGAAGATTATGTCGCTATGGGTGTTCTTAAACTAGCTAGGAGCCTCCGCGACAGGTTAACAGACATAATTTATACTATCGTGAAGAAAAATAATGAATTATATCAATTATAGAAAATAAGATCCTATAGTGATTTTTAACTAACCGATATTCTGTATTCGAACTGTCGAATAGCTGACATATATATTTTTGTAGGCTAAGGATTAGTATTTAGCACGTATGAAAAATTAGAAGACATTTTGCCCAACTGATTAGACGTATTTAAGTATACCTGTATACTTTATGTGTATTTAAATTCCTATATCTATTATAATATAATATATTATAGCAAGCTAAATAAATCAATATCAGCTAATCAATTACTTACGAATAGCAACAAAATATGTTTACTATTATTAATTTAAAATATTTATTTTTGACAATATTTTGTTAAACAATTAGTATATAAAATACTACATAAAAAAATAATTTAGAATGCCTACCAATGAATATACGCACATAGATTCGTCTCAGTAAATACATAATTATTAGTAATAATTTATTATATTATACGGCTAGTACATATATACATACATACATACATATATATAAATATATATATATATATATATGTATGTATGTATGTATGTATGTATATTTATAGACACTGAGGGTATGTTTAAAGGAATATCATATTGAAAAATATTCATCACATTACAGTTCATACCAATCGAGAGAAACAGAAAGCCATTTTCGTGGTTGCATTCATTATAGAATTTCATTATTTATAGGTTATCTATACATTCAACACGAAGTTAATATCTACTTCGAAACACGGTTTTATTCTAAAATTATTAATACGACTGTATCCGATTGGAAATACTTAAAGCTAACTAATTTAATATAAATTAATTAATATTCTTTGTTTAGTAAAATCTCAACTGTGGGTAGGTATACTTATTTAAGTACCAATAATTTTAATAAATATAGTATAATACAGTTGTAATTTATTTGATTGATCAATTGATTCCATTTATTACAAATGGGTTACAAAAAAAAGAAAGAAAAAGTTTATGGTTTTTTAATAAATGTCTTAAACAAAACGTCATATTTTATAGTTTTAACTAAATCATGTTATATACGTTATATGTTTTCAATACGTTTTTCTTATGCTCACCTAAGTAATTGTACAGTTATACTCAACAATCAAAAATACAATAAATTAAAAAAAATTATACATTTAGCTATATTTGACTTTACCAATTACTAATTAAACCAAATTCAACCTTGCCAATTTAAAATTAATTAAAAATGTAACAAATGACTTTCATATGTTATTATAATGCACCATATAAGTTGATCACGTGAATATATAAATCTGTTATATTGTGTGAATAGGAATAAGACTAAAAAATCCAAGTTAACGAAACAAATAAATAATTTACGTTTGATCAGATTAAAAAAAAAACCGGATGGGCCTCGCTCTGCTGTACAGTTAGGGGTGGAGTGCACCTCGCTTATAGGATAGGTCATTATTATAATGGATTTGTTAAATTTGAATGCAATGATAGATATCATTGTATACGAATAACGATTCTGAACGGAGTTCATATGTTTGTCTAGGATATAATACATTGTTATTTATAAACATTGTAAAAAGTATATTTTATTTTGAAACGATAAATATATTTTTCAATTAGGATGGGTTGGCAGTTGCATACAGCGATATAGTTTGTCAGTCTAGAACATTCTACATTATATTATATTTTATATGTAATTTTATGTAAATATTCGATGTTCAAACGCTTATAAAAAAAAATTGTGCCTATGGATTTTAATAATTTTTGAATGACATTAAGAACTACTTCTGTGGAATCTTCGATTAAATTTTCAAGTATTTTGTAGTGGCCAAATTTTTTTTATCACCGATTATAAAAATAAAATGTAAAAAAATCTTATATTTTAAATGACTATAAGTGGCTTAAAAATCAATATAATATTTTGAAAAAAATATTGCATAAAATAAATACCAAACTTAACAGCTGGTAGAAATTTCAAAAATCTGCGACTCATACTTTTTGAATTATAACAAATATTTAAAATCGTCTGAGAATAAATCGCTATTTTATGCAGTTTCGTAAATATTTAAATTTCAAACAGTCATACAATTTTTTCCTCTTAGTCCGGTAGAAATTTTTTTAAAGATTTTTGAAAAGTAGCTCATAGATAACCTAGTGTTAAAATTTTGAACCTTAAGTATGAACAGAAAAAATTTTATGAATTTTTATCTACAAAATAATTTGCAAATTATCGTGATTTTTACACATTTTATACAAATTTGAGCATTAAGGGCTTATAAAAAAAAATTGAGTTAACCGATCACCGATATTTTTTAGTTACGATAAGTTTAACTTATTATAAACCTAATATAAAATTTTCAAGAGTTTTCGCTCAACCAATTAAATTTTATAGATGTTTAAAAACAAAAATTTAACAAAAATCGAAAATTTAAATTGTCTATAAATAAGTCAAAATATGTCAAAATACTTTGAAATCTTAACCATGTATAGAGAACGTCAATATAAAGATTTGGTGAAAATTTCAAGTTGTTGCGGTTTTTCATTTTTGAGTTAGAGCATTTTAAAAAAAAACCAATATCTTTGTCAGTCTAGAATATTATACATTATATTATATTTTACATGTAATTTTTTGTCAATATTCGCTGTTCAAACGCTTATAAAAAAAAATTGTGCCTATGGATTTTAATAATTTTTGAATGACATTAAGAACTACTTCTGTGGAATCTTCTATTAAATTTTCAAGTATTTTGTACGAGCCAAATTTTTTTTATCACCGATTATAAAAAAAATGTAAAAAAATCGAATATTTTAAATGCCTATAAGTGGCTTAAAAATCAATGTAATATTTTGAAAAAAATATAACATAAAGGAAATACCAATCTTAACAACTGGTAGAAATTTCAAAAATCTGCGACTTATACTTTTTGAATTATAACAAATATTTAAAATCGTCTGAGAATAAATCGCTATTTTATGCAGTTTCGTAAATATTTAAATTTCAAACAGTCATACAATTTTTTCCTCTTAGTCCGGTAGAAATTTTTTTAAAGATTTTTGAAGAGTAGCTCATAGATAACCTAGTGTTAAAATTTTGAACCTTAAGTATGAACAGAAAAAATTTTATGAATTTTTATCTACAAAATAACTTGCAAATTATCGTGATTTTTACATATTTCGTATAAATTGGAACTTTGAGCACTTATAAAAAAAAATTGTGACTTACGATTTTAGATTTTTTTATTAGTTAAGGAACAACTTATAAGAAACCTTGTATTAAATTTTCAAGATTTTCTGGGCAGCCAAAAAAATTTTATCGTTATTTAAAAAAAAAATACTTAAAAAAATTGAAAATTTCAATTGTCTATAAATAGCTTCATAAAAGTCAAAATACTTTGAAAATTTAATGGTGTATAGAGAACGCTAATCTTAACATTTGGTGAAAATTTCAATTATTTACATCGATTAGTTTTTGAGTTATAGCAAAATAAAAAATTTGATTATGTCGAAAACTGGTTTTGCGTAAAAACTCCCGTTTTTCCCAAATTTTTTTATGGTTTTTCCCGTCGCATTTAAAAAATATTGGAAATTTTTAACTTTTGACCCCCCAAAGTACCAAATAGATTCACTTTCCTTTCAGAAAAGTTGCTACATAAGGCAATCGAAGCATTTTTACTGCCCCAAAACGTGTCAACAGACACAAAAAAAAAAAAAAACACACATCATTGTAAAATCAATACATTCTTCACTCCGTTCAGAATCTAAAATTAAATGTTAAATATATTTAAATGATTTTATTTTAAAATGTCTAAAATATTATATTATTAATAAAGGATATAATCTTATAAGTATAAATCTTTGTTTACACAGAAATTGAGGTAGAAACAATTAAAAATGTAATGCAATCAAAGTTGAGTTAATATTGACTTTCTAAATAAGTTCAAAATATTCAACTGAGTATCATGAATTTATGTTTCAATATTATGTGTATAATCAAATAAAAATAATACCAATATTTAAAACTGATTATTCTATTGATATTCGACAATTTTGAATAATTTCAATGAAATACTTAGCCAAAATATAGAGTTTACATCAAAATATTCGATTTAAACATTTAAATATTTAATAGTAATGAATTTCTATTGGTATACAATGTGAGAATCATAAATTCTTCATTATCTCAATATGCATTTACAGATCGTAAAAAAAAAAAAACGTTAAAAAGCCTTAAATACTAATTATTTGCTTTTTTTTTTTTTTTTGTTATAAATATATATTTTTTTAATTAAACAAGCTGTTTTTTCTCAAAATAAATGTAAATGATGATTATTCATAATTAAGTAACACGAAATATAGATTGATAAAAATTGAGTAAAAAATATTATTAATTATTTATATTTCGAGTTGAGGCTGTAAACTGAAAATAATAGCTGATCCAATAATGGGACTTCATAAAATTGAGTTACTTACATTTAAATTTTTTAGATTATATAGTCCAAGTCAAGTTCATGTTGTTTGATTTATTAATCTTAATTCTAGATTTGAAACTTCAATATTCCAACCTGAAAGTGTATGTAAAATGTAAACTAGGTTGTGTTATATAATTATTTTGTGAATGTTGTAAGTAAACTTACAAATATACAAATTACATAAGAAACACTATGATTTGCAGAGAGGACGAGAACAATAAAAATAAATCTTACTGTAAAAAATATCACAATATGAAATAAAATCTAACAAAAACAGAAATAAAGAGTTTAAGATTTATGGATATATATGCGGTTGAGTAGCCGAGGTAACTAGTCGTTAAAATATGTTTATTTATTTATTTTTTATTATTATTTGAGATTTAGTAAATTACTTTAGTCGTATGTATAATATTGGAAGCATTTTTCTCTTTATTATTCACAATCATGATTTAACAATTGAAATAGCTCATTTAAGGTCATGATGATGCTTTACTGTAGGTACTATACAACTACTAAATAATTTATTTCAAACATTTACAACGCAAGGTAATCAAATTAAAGAAGAAACATTAGATTTTTAGAACGCAACAAAGTATTAAAAATTAAAACAATGTAATTTGTTTATTTGTTTAAATATATTTCACTCTAACGATGACATCAAATTTAAGATCATTATTTTTTTTACGATCTTAAAAATCATAACTAAGAATTTTGAAATACAAACAGTGGTTTTTTAATTTCAATTAAATTATATTAACGAGAAAAATAAAAAATAAATTGTATTAACTAGATATGGGAATATTTATAATATTACATACAGTTTGCATTTGTATAAATAAAAACTTCTCTCATCGATAAAGAACCGTAGATCCAAGAAGAAACTATGTAGGTTCTTACATGTTTTTAAGCATTCAATCTGCCACAATATGCTCCTGGAGTTAACCAGGGCGTTAGAATTTTTTTTTTCAAAAATCAAAGTATCGAACAATTTTAACTGTAAAGAAAGATATTAAGATTTATTTTTTAATGTATTGCGCTCTGCTTTTATCCAATTATAAAAGTCAACAAATTAAATTGGTCATATCGATTTCCTTGTTCACAAAATAAACCTTTCTGCAATCATATCTTTTCTCCGATAACTAATTTACTTATTATAATATATAATATATTATATTGGTATTAATGTTTATTTTTATCATCTAGATTGATATATTTTTATGAAATTCAAATAATAAACATCAAATATTAAAAATATGCTGCTATGATGAAAAATATTTTATAAAGAGATAATCTTTAAAGAATAGTAATTATTATAGTAATACGTAGTAGGTATTTAAATTAATAGTTATTTTATTGAACAAAGATTAATTATTTTCGAGTCGAATAACATGAGGTTATATGATTTTAAATATTTAGTATAATTAGAAAAGATAAATAAAATGGTAAGTCAATTTTTTACCGATTCGACGTACCTTCGAGCAACATACGATTTTAAAATATAAATTTCAAACAAAATTCAACTTAGCATCATCATAATGTATGTTCTGTTTAAAGTATACAATTATTGATGTAATAGTTATTACTTCGCTTTCAGACTGCACATAATAAGTAGATCTAAACTAATCTTCTTCTTATTACCATATTCCACTCGTAATAAAATAATGTAACAAATTTACAAACTGTTTTTCCATTACCAAAACGGTAATCATACAAGGTAAACTATTGTTATATACATAAAAAATATATGTTATATATTGCATATGTATGAAACTAAATGAAATGACTTAAAATCAAATCTAACCTCTCTTTAATACATATAGGTACAAAAATATTTGTAGTACGATCCTTATAATTAGTTTCGCCCTTCGTAGTATCTCGAAATGTGATTAATTATTAATTTTAAAGCATTACGCAAATATCACGTACGGAGATTCTTAATAATTCGAAATTCAGGGAGTCGAGCTAAAAATTTAATTTGTAGATACTATCAATTTAGAGAGAGTTTGAAAAAAATAACTCGAATTAAAAAGAGTTGAATGCATTTTTTCACATTATTTATTATTTTATTCAATTTACATGCATTATACATCAAAAATGCATATTGAATAAATATATTTAGTTAAATACAGTAATAAAATTAAAATTATACTATTATAAATTAAAGAACAGATAACTACGACAATACCAACGCTGCCGTTATTTTTTGACGCTAAAATTACCCATGTTTTCTTACTGAATACGTGGGTTAAACCACAATTTTAATTAAATTTATGGGAGCTTATTCATAGTTAATATTTGAATTACAGCTCATAGAAAGAACAAAAAGCGAATGCTTATTACTGGCATAAAGTTTGTTCATGAAATATATTAATATACAATAATTGATGGAGTATAACATTATTACATCAGGTAAATTAGTTGTGTAATCCGGTAATTATGGGCACGATCAAGAGTTGAATTTCAAACAGTAATTACAACAAGCTCGTTGATAAAAAGAAACGTGGATGTGTTTACAAGAAGTACCCGTGTAACACGACAGTCTTAATAAAAATATTATTTTCGGCACGAACCTGGTGGGCAATATGATTAAGCACAAAATCGAAACGGAAAAGTCATTCACGCGCGTGTGTAATAATATTTACAACCATTTAACGTCGATAAAATATGATTAATGATTAACACCGCTACAGAGAGTTTTACAAGTTCGATGAACATTTCGAAAACGGATTTTTACCAGTAAACAATTGCAAACAATATTGCTGCTGTAATGATATTGGAACCGAAGGATCGCGAAAGTTCGTTCAGAAGGGAAGTGACGGGATGTGCATCATCGTCCATCGGCCATCGTGTAATAAAAGGGTGCCCGGCAATCAGCATCGATTCAAACCGTTTCACTGTTACGATTATTTTAATACAACACTACGTACATAATACTATATATTTTCCGTCTGAAAGTAGGCGTAGCACTTTCATCCGAACACTCGGATGACAGAATTACGACCTGTACAATTGTTATTATTTCGTGGATGTAGTATTCATTGGACGACTACGTTACATACCGTTTTCAATCGGAACAGAAATAATAAACATGAAAAAAAATAAAAATTTATTCACCGCATAATTTATCAGTAAGATCATACGATAATTATCGTAATAATAATAAATCATCAAGCGCCGTCAACGGTTGTTAATACGCAGCCGGAATGATAATAGATTGAAAACAATGCATCGAAATTAGAGTTATTATAAATGTTCTGAGTCAATTTTTTACAGGGATATTTCAAACATTTTTTCAGGTCGGGCTAGGCACAATGACCAACGCTTATCATTCTCATAATTGTCTCGTTAATATTTTCGATAAAATAACAAATTTCAAACAGTTTTCTTTATTATGAACAATATTTAGGAAAAAATGGACTCAGAACATACAAAATAACTTTACTTCGAAGTCTCTTTGGATGGTTGTTGAACAACACAAAATACCCTCTGGGACAAATCCTCTAAGTCATATGTTTCCAAGTGTAATACGTTAATTAGGATAAGTTTCTGATGTATCGATTGCGTAGGTGTATAAAATCGGTTTACATAAAGTCCTTATTTTCTTGTAAATATAAAACACTATGCAGATTTTTCAAAAATAAAAACTCAACAATTTCAATTAACTACCGTAACAAGATAATTTCAGTTTTAATTGAAGTATATATATATGTAATACAAAATATAAATGTGTGTATAATCAATATAAATTAAGTATTTTGCATTTTTATGATCTCTTTCTTTCGGTCAAATATTTTGTTATTCACAACAATTTGTTTTAGTAAATAAATGAGTTTTATAAAATGTTGTACATACATCGTAAAATTTGTTAGTTGAATGATTTTAATCGTTTTATATAATGAGATATTAACAATGAGGTTGTTCAAATATTTAGCTTAAGTGTATAATATGATTGGAAATCAATGTTTCTTTAGTCATGTCAAAATTACAAGATCGCTATTATTTCTCGAAACAATGGTAGATCGATATTATATGGCTCCACTTGGAATCATTTTTATAATGCATTAACAATTGCTTTCTATTTCAAATGTAAATACCTACACATATACATTCGAATATCTAATTAAATCAATGAAATATTTTTCAATTTCATTATTATGATAGACAGTATAGCCCATGAGTATTTTAACAATTTTCTAAGAAAAAGCATTTTTGCGGTACATATTCATAAAAATCTAATAATTTCATAAGAAGTTAAAGACTTGAAACTTGGAGTTCTAGAATAAGTTTATTTTTATTAAACAATGATGCTATTACAGTGGCATAGAAACTAGCTAGCATCCCTAGCAAACTTAGAAGAAACTATCTTTTAACCATAAAAAATGTTATGTTATGATATTTATTTTAACCTTTATTCTTACTAATTTTTTTAAGAATACAATTAACATTTATAAACTATTATTACAGTATTAATTTTAAACTTTGAAAATTTGCTTTTCTCGCCTTATGACTGGAAAATTCATCGATAATTGCTTCAAATTAAATTTTGTATATAAATTCCCTTGTGCTATATTCGTAATTAAATCATTAAGTACACATGTAGGTTGTACAATTAAGCAAAATCTACGTATTTCATAAAGAATAATGGAAAAATTTTGATTTCATTGTAGAATAAAAATATGACTTTTGCACAATTTTGCGCCCTTGGCGTAGGCACAGTTCACCATATCCTTGGTATGCTATTGCTATTATATATCAATATTTAAATTACAAAAAAAACTAAATCATTTGTCTAAAAATATTAACTTTAAAAAGATTCTGAGACACGTCTGAACAATACGAGTTTCACAATTATTTCTGTGAAGTAGGTACTTATATAATTTAGATAAAAATTAATGGAAGAATACAACTATAGTTATAAACTAAAAATTATTAAAATTCTATGAAATTGGAACACAATATATATATATATTATATATATATTATTATTATATATATATATACGAGTATATGAAGCTTAAAAGGTATAAAAAAGGTAGTATAGCGTATATTCAGTTTTTTTCATTACTATTAATAAATATAATCTACGATATTTATAACAAAAAAAAAAAAAATTGAAAAAATTGAATTATATATAATTATATATAAAAAAATATATTTTTACCCATAAGATAGATAATTATAATATAAATATCCAATAGTCTGTATACGTATTTTACTATTGTAATTGAGTGTATACAATAAAATTTTCAACTAAAATTAAAATTAAAATAAACATATAAGTGAGTATGCAACAATCTAAATACAAATGTTACGATAAAATAATTAATTCTATAAGATACGTCTGATCCATTCAGTAACTTTCATTTCATTACTATAATATGTATTCCTATTGGATTATCTTTTCTCACAACCATCTTATTTTATATATAAATTATTGTTGCAACAAGTAATTTCATAATTTTAATTTAAATTTTAATTTAATTTTAATTTAATTTTAATTTAATTTTTATTTTAAAGAGTATAAAATATATGTACAAGGTTTTAACTAGATTGCTGTTGATATCTATATACTTTAAACTATGTTGTTTATACATTATAGGGTCAACCAAATTCAAAATTGTAAAAAGACTAGACCCGTTGAACTGTAAAATAAATAAATAAAAAGAATATTCGTATAATTTTTTTCTTTTACTCATTCCGACATAAAAAAAACATAAAAATGTATACATTTAAAATATACAACTCTATAATTTCTTATCACATAAATTATTATACATCACAAAACCATACTGCTCGCCTTTGTTAAATTACTTTTGTATACACACTTGGTATAAAATTGATCTATAATATCACAATATCCAACGTTCTTGTAAATTTAAATATAGTTTAATTAAAAAATACCTATGCTTTGATTAAATTAATGAAACGTACTTCATAATAATTCCAATACTTTGCAAAAAATGTGCAATTTTACTTTAGATATTGTATTATGAGATTGAAAAATATTTGGTCTGTATTATTGTTAATATAATTGCTACTATAAAACATTTGTTATATCCACCACCTCAGTAGACACCAAATACAGATAATATAATATACTATTTATCGTTATGAAGACGACAATAATAAAATAATAAATTCAAATAAAATCGTTAATATTTTACATAGAATTTTTTTTTTTTTTACCTTAACAAAATCTTAGCGCAAAATGTATACCAACTCACGGTTTAATTGGTCGATAATTTTTTTTTCCTCTGGCGAGTAAAATTTCATCTTATTATTATTCTTTATATTCTTCAATGTTCATGAAACATTAAAATAGTTTATAAAATGCTCACTTTTGTTAAATATTTTATTGTATAAGCTGCGTGCATAAACACAGGTCATACGATAAAGGTTTGATAACTCTTTAATTTTCATATTTATTAGAAAAAGACCTGAAAAAATGAAAGTGTTGCCATAACGTCTTTAACCACTCCACCAAACGCACATCTTTCAAGAGACGGCGATATAAAACAAACGTCTGAGAATTGTACCTGACCAATTGTGAACGTGAATGTGAAGGAGAACATTGTTTTTCAACTATATAATTTGTTAATAATACTTATATTTGTTGAGCGTTTAATTAAATAGTGATTATAATACTTGGAAATTCAGCAGTTTTGAGAAATTTCTAAAAGGTAAGTAACATTTTTAAAATAATAAATCAAAATAACTTTAAAAATGCACATTATAATAACGAATAACGTGGTATAAGATATGTAGAACCAATTTGTTTATGTATTTTAAACTTTAATTTAATAAATATTAAAGTTTTTTAAAATAATTGGAAAAAAAACCAAAATTAATAGGTTCAAAAATAAATAGTTTAATTTCAATTTTTTTTTTTATACAATGCATATAACTATTTATCTCTTTGATTTTTTCCGTAAAAAATATTTCACATCAACCACAAGAAATATTTTTGAATATTACACACGGAAATGATATAATTTACAATTATAATTCAATAAAATATTTAGTATTCTAATAAATATACACTATATTTCAACAAATTATTTTTACCGATCTAATAGCTCCGATATAATAATTAATAAATTCATATTCTAAATAATTCAAGTTTAGTATTATTTGTTCATTAAAAAAATATCAATTACCTAATTAGTCATAATTATAATTATATTTGTAACATTAATTATATATTTACCAAAATCACAATATGCATTAATTTGAAATTGTTTGTTTTGAAGGACTTTTAATTGGTGTTAAAACTGTTTTATTAAATAGTTTTGTAATTTAGAGAAAAAATATTATTTTTTTTAATCATCATAATATTAATAGGTATTGGTAATAATATTTTTTTATTGGATTATTCAGTGTGTTAAATAAAATTTTTAGATGTATTTTAAATAATTTCATTATTCGTTTCTATTTTAAAATTTAACTTATTTATGTTTTCTTGGTTTTATATAGAAATTATATTATTGCTATAATACTCTTCCATTACCATTATATTCAAAATATATCTATCAAAATATTAAACCACTTTGTTAGTCTGCCAAATAAATAACACATTTAGCGTTTAAAATAAATTATCTCTGTTTTTCTATCAATAAAATGTATTTTCTTAGATACTTATTTTATTGACGAAATCATCTTCCTTAAACTTTACGATTTCATTTTTAATTGACGCGAAATGAACAAGCCCACATCATATTTTAATTTCCATTTAAATTTCTAAATAGTTACAATTGCTTGTTAGTTAATTTACTTTTGGTTATGAATAAAAATTGATACGATTTATTTTATCTTATAAAATCTAAGAATGTATATTTTAAAAATAAATAAAGAAAAAATATATTAAACTGAAATTAAAGACCAACATTAAATTTAAATATGCACAATTATGTAAAAGGTCATACACTAATTATTCATATTATAGTGTTCAAGTGTTTAGTTAATCGAATACACTTGTGGTGATATTCTATTTATTCTATGTACACAATGTTTCACAAAGTTCGTGTATCTGTGTAAGGCATTGAGACTTTACAATCAAATGAATCAGATAATCAAATTAAGCCGAATTTCATAAACAATATATTGAATGTATTATCAAAGCTTACATGAGAAAGTTAAATGATGGTACTGTAATTGTTTACAGAATAAGTACAAACAAATGCTTAATTATTCAATTTCCGACTTACAATTTATTGACACATACAGTTTCTTAATAAACAAAAAACATTTATCTAAACTTAACATTTGGCTCATATTTATTTCGCATAAAAAATTGCAACTGTTAAAATATTTTTTGTTTCTTATAGGGTATAATGATGTTTAATTTTACTTTGAGTTTAATTTTATGAATACTATTTTATAAAGTATTCATAATTGTTTCTGTTTAAACTGTTTCTAATCAACTGTTGGATCTAAATTTTATTAAATGCTATCAAATTCAACAAAGTTCATTGGTAATGCAAGAGATTTTGTAAAATCAAAAATTTAAGAAAGACACCGTAATGGTCGACTATCGGCAATAAATTAGAAAAAAATAATTATAAATTATTGTAATGGAAAAATGATTTACAGAAAATCTAAAGATTATAAATGTGTAAAAAATTTTATTTTTTTTTTTCATAAAAAACCAGGTTGGTCAAAAATTTAATTTAATTTTCGTAACTTCCAATAACTTCAAAGTGGTTGGTTGTTTAAACTTATTAAAACTAATAAATTCTATTGGAAAATTTAAAATTTTACCTCTCTCGGATATCGCAGTTAATAAGGCTGTATTTAGACATTTTACGACCCGGGCAACACATTTGAGCCGCCCTTTCATAAGTCATAATACTCCCTCCTCATAGATATATATATATATTATACTATTAGTATTAATATTGAAAAATGATGTACCCATCTTTATTATATATAATTATGAAACCAATTTAAATATATCTATGTGTGATCATATACATAATGCGCCATAATACCAATAAATCAGTACACATTTGCTGTCCTCCTAATGATTAAAAAAATTTGCCGCCCGGGGCACCAAGAAATACTTGCCTCCCCACAAATACGGGCCTTGCAGTTGGATGAGATTTTAAATTTAAAAAATACTTAAATCACAATTTCATACTACACAACAAGGTACATATATATATTAAATAAAAGACAAGTAATATTAAATTCGATTTATTATATACATGCTTCACTAGACATCCGTAATACAATTCCAAATAACAATTTCCAATTCAATAATACTGACCGATGTCTACAAAATATCTATACAATTTTACCGTATAATTCGTTTATACATTTATTTGTTTGATCTTGTAAGTGTTTATGGTTTTGGTACTATACACAAAATCATTTTTACCATTTTTTATCACAACTTTATACTGTTTAGACTACGTGACATACTGTATATACTGTTATAATTGAGTATACGGGTTTAATTTTCATTGAATATCATCAAAGCAAGATATAATAGTTTGCTCATTTATCGTATCCAGAAATCTTCATTGTTATTTTGAAATTATTAAAAACATTAACTTTTAAAAAATTGTTGTTTTCTATTACATATTATTTAATTTTGTCTTATAAAGTTCAGTGATATTCTTTTTCGACTCGTTAATAATTTTTATTTTTTTTTACATAGTAAGTGATTCATAAAAATATAGAATTATATAGAACAAGTAGGAGAAATAAATAAATAGTTAATAAAAGGTTTATAAATGATAAAAAAAAATTATAACTCTCAGTATATTGACATTGTTTTTTATGACAGCCTTGATTACTTTTCTAAACATTATGAAATTCTTAGATGGTAAATACAAACAAAATATGTAATTAAATAAAAAATTTAATATGAAATACTGCACTTTATGGATTTATTTTAAATGTATTAATTACGTGTCAATATAAATAATTAAACCAAGGTATTTTATAATTTATGAATCCATTTCAAAATATTTTTATATATTAAGTTAATGAAAAACATTAATTAACTTTGCTGGAACTGAAAAAAGAACAAATGTTTACTTTTCATTATATTTGAAAAATTCTAAAAATGTATTTTAGCTGCGTGAAAAATATAAATGAAAATATACTACGATAAGCTCTTGAAAATACTTATTTGTTTTCATCGGCCGTTATTTTTTCACATTATATTTGTGTTGCGTGGAAAGGTTTATCTAATAGTTCATTGTGGGTGGAAATTAATTTTAAGAGTTTGTATTATACCTTTTTTCAAAGGATCGGTCTAATCTGGTCGTAGTTAGGTCCATAAATCCATAAATAACATCTACAGTACAAATCTTATCGGAAATGGGCATGTTATTAGCTTAGTGTAAATAGCTTAAGCTAGTATATTTGTATTATTCCAAGAAACTTCTACGATGCCAAACACAATAAAACCAATTTAGAAAAGTAAACAATTGTTTTTATTATAATTTTTATTAATTTTTAGTGCTTGTTTACGATAAAAAAATTATTAATTACATAATCCAATGAGTTCTATATTCAAAGAATATTTGAACAAAAATACATTGTGTACCAAAAAAGCATAATATAAAAAATACCTCGCATTACGACGTGGAAATACACCCACACGCATTTTCACTTATTTTACACAAGTGAAACAATAATAATTATCGATATTGCGGTGACGACTTCTACTATTTCTGGATATGCATGTCCATTGATATGAGTTTTTTATAATAATCATAGCGAATGAAATTCACAGTTATACTATATAATGAAGTTATAGCTAGTACAACGGGGTTATTATCACTACGACCACTATCAGTTATTATTGTGTAAAATGTGTTAACCAACGAAAGGGAATCGTCCGGAAGTTGTAGTAAACTTCCGGCATATGTATATGTGTTTGAAAAACGAGAAGAACATTTGCCGTTCACTTAACATCGGTTCGTGTGTGCAATACTATGCTGTAAACTTTCCCCCTGGGAGAGATTGAGAGAGAGAGAGAGAGGTCGATGTAAAAGTTCCATGCGTCTCCGAGAAACGTAGATATGGGCTGCAAAAGTCCTGGCCAAGTAGTTCCCAGCAGCGGTCCCGCGTTCTATCCGCACACGATTACGATGTGTGCAGGTGTGCGATTTCGTGTCGTCCGTAACACAATCGTTGTGAATGCAGTTAGTGGTTAAATCGTCAACGGTTTCCCAGAGTCTCACGCGGTATGTCGTCAGTCGGCGGAATAGAAGTAGGATGAGGCCGGAACAATTATCGTCATGTAACTACACGTAGTAAAATGATATGGTTCGCACTGCTCGTCCGACATGTTGTAAACATTCAACGTTGTAACAACATTCGGCGGTTAGAACGAACGCGCAAAACGCGCGGACCATGGACTAGGAGAGCGTTGTCATCTCGTCGGTCCTGGAGTGGGCTCGCGCATCGATCTAGCCACACGGTTTTGCGCTCCCGACCACCAGACCGAATGATATTTAACATTGTGCACTCGAACTGCTGTGCCGCGCACGAAAAAACCCCCGGGGCACGGTGTGTTTACCGCCGGCAAACATTATTGGCGAATTCCCGAAAACCTCCATTCGTATGCAAATAATCCGACGACGAAAACGGCCGGATCACGATCGCCCAAACGTTCCGGACACGCGGCGATGACAAATCGAAAAATACGAAACATCGTGCGTGCGTGCGTGCGTGCGCGCGCGCCCGTAATGCATTCGAGTGTCAAGTCCCTACCGCGTCCGGTCGGAAATCAAAAACGTTACGAAATAGTCGCCGCCGCCGCCGCCGCGGTAATTGGTTACGGCCGGATCGTGATGATGGTCTGAAGACGCTTTCACGGAACGAAACGAGTGACCTTTGCTGCCGTCGGGGGGTCAAGTGACTTATGCATTTTCACTTTTTCCCCTTCGTCCTGCCCCTTTGCGCGCACCGAATGCAAACACGCACCAGCGTACATGACCATAAAACGCGCGCAAGCAACTCAGAAATAATTATAATAATAATAATACGATAATGCGGAATAATAAAACATTGTTTTCGTGCAACGTTGACGTAAGCACATACGTATAAATTCCGACGGGGTGTTAATGCGGTCCGTGTGCACGCGTATCTCGTACGTTTCTGTTGTTACACGGTCCGGGGGGAAAAAAAAAATTGAAACTAACAGAAATCGAACGCGTATTGTCGTATTTTATTTGTCCGCGTAGTTTCACGCTAATGTACATATCTGGAGCGTGAATATTGGAATCGGAAGCTTTTATGAAACAATAATAACCGTCGCGACCACGCATGACCTTTATGCGTACCGTAAGTTTGACAAGAAAAATTTTATAAATTTTATGAACAGCACGCGGATAATGTGACCATGTATTCCGGTATCGAAATGTTGTGGAAACGCCGAAAATCAATGCGTGTGTGTAAAAGACGATCGGATCGAAATCGCAGTTACCTGCATGAACATGTTTTCGTATAAATCTAAAATGTGATTACGCGCGCAGATATTATAATATCTAACGAGTGAAAACAATTACCTACGAAACTTACATGCCGTTAGAAAAACGTGTAATTTACTCGGCACACGCGTTTTGTTCGTCCACGTCGGTGTTCCGAGTTCACGCGAAATAATTGTCGTTAATGTTTTTTTTTTTTTTTATGGAAATATCCTATTTTGAAAGTAATTTTTATAGCTTTACCATTTATCGGACTCGACGTTCGGTCTATGTGTATATTATTAACTCGCCGCGGTGTTATTAAATATGTTCTTATCGTTATGTGCGCGCGTCATCTCTCTTCGAAATATCTCATTAATTTACATAATATTTAATGTTTATTCATGATAAGCTGGTCTCGTAATTCGATGTTTTAAATATACCGATTTAATAAGTGTATTCTTAGACGCAATGCCGGTGTAATTCTCATAGTTGAACAATAAAACGAAATTATTATGAAATGTGTTACATTTTGTTATGACCTACAATAACAATAAAAAAAAAAACCTAATTCTTCGAGGTTTCGGTAAACATTGATGGTGCACGAGGGAGGAGAAAATTGGTTTTGAAAACTTATGCGTTTAAATTTATAAGTATTTATATCATTGCAAACGAGTTTGTGTTCTTTAAAATGTGTAAGTAAATAACACCATAATATTATCTAATATTATATTTTTACACAATAAAATGAAGACGAATTCCATTCAAATATACCTATAGATGTAATTTTTGGGGATAAATAAATTGAGTCCCGGGTTTTAAAAAGTTTAATAGGGTAAAAGAGCACATTTTCCTTCCCACTTTGTTGGGCTTAGGACTGTTCGTTTTATGGTTAAAAATATGTTTTTTTTTGTTTTTAATAGGTAATTGTTTTAATATTTTATTATTTTATTTATGTTATCACTATTTATTTTCATTTTGTACAGGGTAAACATATGTATGGTATGTTCTTAATAAATTCAAGTCGTGAAATATTTTTATTTTCATATTTTACCATTTATAGTCTCAAAAATAATTATTTTTCTTTTGTTATTTTTCTCATTTTAACCTAATCTCTTATTTTGGATGAGAAAAAATGAACATATATAATTATTATTATTATTATTATATTACTATAACACATTATTACTCAGACTCGATTTACCTAGCACGTCAACATTTTTCGGATTCAATTTACCTAGAACCTTATTATTTTTCGAACTCAATTTACCTAGCCCAAATATTCAGCCAATTATTTGACTCGGTTTATCAATCCCAATAATTTTTGTTCTTTTCTGAAAATATTGTTTAAACTGTCGGATTTCCATCATTCTAAAATTGAATTTTCAATAATTCGAAGATATTCGTTTATTTTTATGATTCGGTATCTGTATTAGTTTAAAACTTTGAAAATATTCTCATCGATCGATTAAACATTGAACACAGGTGATGGTACGTCAAAGAAATCATTTTTCAAATAGTTTGTTAGAAAATAACAAAACCTTATAAAATTATTAAAATACCACGGTAAACTTTTATAAACGTCCACCATCTTATAATCAACTTGATTTTGATCATGTTTTAAAATCAGAAACAGATCATACTATATACATGCTATAATAAGATCAAAAACAATTATTTTGGTTTACATAGTTGAAAATAAATAAAAATACTTAACTATTTAGTCGTACAAAAAAATATCAAAATCGGCTTATTCATCTAAACTAATAAAAGGAAAAAATATTTTAACAATTTAATATTCAAGTCATGAAAGTCATGAAATTATATAGATAAAATATAAATTAAAACAAAAAAACCAGATCACTAGAAGGTGAGTGACTATACAACTTCTCTTCTATATCTGTTGTAATGATAACCATATTGGTGTGAAAAAGTATTTTGCTCTTAACTTTGCATGTTATGATTAGATATTAAATATAGACAACAATTATTAGTTTACTTAATCATTATTACTTAACATTGAGTTTTAATACACACCGAGCTCGCAGCGGAACCGATTTTTCCGTTGAAATTATTGATTTTAAACCTAAACATATCCGCTCCGTTTCAATATCTTACACATCTTCTGTATCAACATTTATATTATTTTTTAATGTTCTTATAACCTATCTAATATTTTGAGCCTAGTTTATAATCAATGCGTTTATATAAATTACAGTTTCGATATTTCAATTTAAAATTTATTTTTTATTGTTGGGAAGCTTTTAGATAAACAATTTTTTTTTGATTAAAACAAAAACATTTAACTTTCAAGATAATTACAATCGCATAAAACTAAAATATGAGTCTAAAAACAAATTTTTAGATAAACAATTTTTTTGATTAAAACAAAAATATTTAATTTTCAAGACAGATAATTACATTCGCAAAAACTAAAATATGAGTCTAAAAACAAATTAAAAATGTTAAATTTTCGTGTAATTTAATAGAATGAAAAATGGAGAAATGATCGAGAAAATTGCCAACTATTCTTTTGGATGTTGTTCGTTTTTATAATAAAAAATGTACCCACAAAACTACAGTAACATATTTTGTATTTTGAGTGAACCATCATTACTCGTGAAGACGTTAGTGTCACTAAATCTTGACGTTTACGCAATATATACAGTTTATGAAAAATATAATGCATATATCTACTACGAGAACGTATGTAATGACTTTTCTTAATTTCCAAAAGCATACTCAAGAAACTGTAAACATTTATAAGCCATAGTTACAGATGATGATAATAGTGTTATATTCACCGGTACTAGTTGTAAAAAAATATTTACTTCGATCTTCTGGAATTTTGGTATTGCGCACATTTGTTCAATAAACGATTGGTGTATATTGTGGATAAAAAAAAAAAAACACACTCGAAAATACATTTGATTCTTCTATATAATCCCGCACGAGTAAAAATCGTCGAACACCACCTTACACCAATCTACACCAATGATATCAAAAACTAATTTATTTGTCAGATCAGTCCCAATCTATTTGTTCTGCAAATACAACGTCTGGACTCGTTAACGGTCGTTTGCATTTCGTCACATCGTATTTATTTACATCTGTGGTCACAACCACTGTGCAACAGAAATCGTTGTAGTGCGTTTGTGTGTGTGTGTGTGTGTGTATGCGTTGAGTAAAACAATAGGATGAGCAGTTAAATAACGCGTTACACGTCTGATTACTATTGTTTTACAAAAATACATCACTCAAGATGAAAAATGTAAGACGAAAAAATACGAGTGGAAAAAAATATATACGAAAAAAATTAAAACAACAATAAACCCGAGTATCATGTAATTAAACGGCTTTGGCTTGAATTCAAAATATGTCTCACGGTTTTTCACCCTTCTCTTTCCCAATAATATTCGTTCGGCGCTCGCGGTTACGTGGTCGAATTAGCCCAACGCCGGTGCCTTGTTAATTATTATATAGTTATCCGATGATAATGCAAGTGATATAACAAGGAAATTGTATATTATTGTTCCTACTTGTACATAAATTATTCGTACTGTAACACGCATTGTATACCCGCTACTAACTCCTCTGTAACAATATAAATATACACGTCGTATACACGTGTGAACGGTATCAAAATAACAATAATAATGATAATACACGCACGACGTTAAATGTTTGACGTCACACCTGCAAAGAACTTTTATAAATGCATACGAATTTGTTATGTTTCTACACGCGAAACACGATTTGAATAATATTCTAAAGGCACATATTCCCAGGTAGTTCTGAAAATAATAAATTTGAAAACTTTTTACCATAATTGTGTAATATATTTACGACCCTTTATAAGATATTCTTTTAAAAGGTTAGATGCCACCACCGGACTATACCAGATAAATTCCACAAAACTAATATCCTGCGACGTTTGCCGGTTTAAATTTAATTTTTCGTTCTATTCAAAAAAGACTTTTTTTGTTTTTTCCACATCGTCAACATTTGATTAGCTATCTATTACTTAATATTAGATCAAGCGTGGGAATAAATTAATTAATTAAAAATTAATTAGATGAATAATAAATCTCGTTAAAACAATTTAATTCAATTTTTCGTCGTATTACTTTTGATTTTGAATATTAAAAACTACCATTTATGAATAATATATTAAATATATTTAAATAGATGAGACATATAATATCGTACTATGTTTACATAAACGATGAAGTACCTACTCTTATGATAAAAAAATATGGTCGATTTATTTTACCAAAAATTGTAATTTAATTAAATGTAGCTTAATTTAAACATCATGTTATAACAATAAATCATGTTATGTTAGTGTATGTTAAATAATAATACTTAAAAAAATTTTATTCTAATAAATATTTTAAAAATGTTAAAAATCCAAAATTTCTTATACGAGATAACAAAACTCGTAGATAACAAAACAGGTATAAAATATTAAATAAACTATATCTCGTATAAAAAAATAAAAAAAATGTAGTCTTATAACTATAATAAATAATTAATATTATATTTAATATTGTTAACTATAATTTCAAATGTATAAACAAAAATATTCTAACTTTTGTTAAACAATGTATTTATTATAACAGATAAAACATGAGTAGATCAACCTACAATAGTAGTTGTTAGTAAGTAGAGTAAAGTAAAGTAAAGCAAAGTAAAGTAAGCTGTAAACAATAAGAATTTTATCGATGTAATGTAATGTAAATCGAATTTAATGAGAAAATAATAACATTTAAAAACATTTGCGAATAAAATGTATTTGATTCTTTGATCGATAAATAAATGTATGAAGTTGTAGAAATAATATTTGACGAGTTATATTCACTAAAAGTATATTTATATTCGAATATGTATTGGTTATGAAGTGATCATTCGTGTAAGTATACACTTCGATGAACACAATGATCAAATAAAAATTCGATTTACTCAACAGTTTTAGAATGGAATTGTTGAAATAACAAGAAAAATCAAAAAATTACTATAATGAATTGATGAAAAAATAAATATTATTTTATTGTACATGATGTTATGTACATAAATTTTGAAGGACCATGCGCATATCATCTTGATGTTAAATAAACATATTTAATAGCGCATTGTTACGAACGAAATGTAAACATAAAATTATTACAAAGTGGAATATTATAAAACTATTTTAAAATCTATGCTTCGAAGTGTATTTGAAATAGGCGAAATGAGTACGTCTTCAAAAATGAGAATGACTCATGTTTATCAAATTAATCAAAACCGTGAGAAGAGTAGGCTTTTTTTGTGTTCCGGGATTAGCGGTCAGAGGTTAAAAGAAGCTGTGTTTTATCGCATAACTGTAGTGGTATAATTTGTATGGATCATCCCCAGGGGAAATACTAAGGTATACAATATGTAATATAAACCAAGTAGTGTAATAAAATTAAGTTGTAATGCTAATGAATGACCTCACGATGGAGAAAGAGCAACACTATAATGACGACTATGGTTGTCTGTATCACAGAGATGTTCTCAATACCGCAGAATAGAATATTATACTCCTCATCTTCTAATAAAAAAGTAAAAACAATGTACCTAATGCGGATCCTTATGATAATGATCCGCAATCACGTTCGGGGCTGATTTTTTATTTTTAACTTTCCCTTTTACACCGTTTAATTTTTGAACAGAAACCATATCACACGCGAGGGGGAGTATATCTCATCAAAAAAAACTAATAACAATTATGGTAATTATTGTTTCCTGATGTTAAATATCTAAATTCTAAGGTCTTCTTGGAAGAATTTAATATGCATTTAATTGACATAAACAAATTGCACCAATTAATATACCAAAATTATTTTTTTTATCGCTTGAATTCCTGAAGATCTGAAATACAAACAAAATAGTTGTGTTTTTTTATTCAAAATTAAAAATCTAATGTTTTATCTATTTAATTTATTTCGATTTATGTAATGATGCAATTAAAATTATTTTAATTTTAAGTTTAGATTTAATAAAAATAAAACATTATTGTGAACTAATAAATTAATGGAAAAATGGCTTTTTTCATTTATATTAAAATATGATCAATTATATGTTATCCCTTTCTTCTTCTTCTTCTTCTTCTTCTACTTCGCCTTCCTCCCAACTATATGGGGTCGGCCACCCTTGTCCTACACCTACACTTTACTCAGGTCAATCACATCTCCTCTGCACACACCGACATATGTTATCCCTTTAAACAAATAATTAATGACAACAAATGACGCAGAGATTGATACTTTTGATACTTACGCCGGATTAAAAAGACTTGCCAAAGATCGTGTAAGTGGAGAGCGATGTTAAAAACATTGTAAACCAACCCAATATAGGTTGATAAAAAAAAAAAAAAAAAAAATTACTATGTAACACTGTAATTAATATTCTATTAATTAATTAACAAAATTTACTAATCCGAAAACACCTTAATATTAATAATTTAAATTACTTTTTATTAAAAATTGTTAAATATTTTTATTAAAATTAACTATAATAAGTAGGACCATAGAAGATTTGTATATTAATTATAAACTTCTTTGAAAATGTAATCAAATAAAAAATCCTAGCTATAATTGACTGTTCTAAAAACAGATAATAAATATTAAACATTGATGTTTCATATTGGACTTGAATATAACTCTTTAACTACTGGCTTAAATATATTAGTTGCATAATATCCATTAAGAAAAATATAACTATCTGAAATCTTAGAATCATTTTTATAGAAAGTAGTTTTACAGAAAATAAAATATTTTGCACAGAACAAAAGAAGTTTTCAATATTATTATTACTTTTGATTGATAGTTATATAAACCGTTGATATAAATAGTGTGCACGTGTGTATGTTTTTTGTATTAGAAAATTTTTATAATACTTTCGTTGTTCGATGTGAGAAGAATCAAATACTTTAGAAATTTCTGTATAATTAACAATAATACAAGATATGGCGTCGTGGTATTTATGGTAAATATTCACGAAATTATTATTCCTCAGGTGTCTACAATAAAGATATCTCCCACGAGTCGGTATCCCATTCTCTTTCCTCTGAATTCCAATTTATTTTCTAATAATAGTCTCGTTACTACCATTACTATTACAATACGATATTTTGGCGTTGGTCTCATTTTAAAAAAATATAGAACCACTACGTCATTTTATTGGGCTATTAATCTTTGCGAATGTGGAAAAACGTATTACTTAAAAAATAAAAACAGTTGAAAAGAGTAGTAGATAATCCATCAAATTCAAATAAAAGCGTTGGTAGTAATACAAATTCCTACTCCCTCCATCTAATATTTCGATCTGTACTGCAAGTTTCATTAATTTATATTATGTTTCCTTATAGATCGATCTGTCACGATGACCCGTCATTGGATGACGATCTTATTAATCATCGCACAAATATACAATGCAGTAAGAGCAACCAAATGACAACACTTAAATATATTAAAATAAAAAGCAATATTTAACCGTAACGTAACAATTGTCTTACAGGCACTGGGTGTGGACTTGTACGATCGAGCGCTATTCGTCAAATCCGATGACATACGAAAAGCAAGAGGTAAGCAAAATGGAAAGCATATATTATGATAAAAGAAAGCCTCCGGTGGTGACTGGACTCTATTGTTTAAAAATTATTTGTTTTACCTATGCATATTACAGAGATACACACGAAAGTATCACAAATAGCTCCCAATTCTATGGATCAGACGGTCGACCACATACTCACGTGGTTACAATCGAGGTATCAGAACACGCAAAATCAACGTTTAGGTGAGTGTTAAACAGTTTCAAATATAAAAGCAACGTGTCCACGTTTTCACGGTTATCGACACTGCATTTGAACAATCGATGAAACTCGAATGTCGAATAGATCTATTTCGATTGAACAGAAAAAGAAATCAATCGGAAGACCTAAAAATTCGTTTCGTTTTGTAACGATATAGTTAAGTAATTATTTCCAGTTCTCAACTGACTCGCGTTCGTCTGATTTTCAGCTCGACAAGATAACGCACAGCAGCGTCCTAGTCCTTTCAAGGCCGCACAGCCTCAAGAATTCCGTGGCTATCTTCCCCCTCAACCACCTCCCCAGCCAGAATTCTCCGTACCGACGTCCTCTCAGTTCCCTCAGGCCCCCGAATCAGCCCCTCCGGCCGTTGACAATTTCTATCAGACCACCACGTTCGACCAAACTCCACAGCCTCCGCAGCCGCAGCAGTCTGCGCAACAGTTGCAACAGCCTCTGCAACAGCCGCAACAGTCCCTGCAACAGACGCAACAGCCTCTGCAACAGCCGCAACAGTCCCTGCAACAGACGCAACAGCCTCTACAACAGCCGCAACAACCGTCGTTGTCGCCTACAATAGCTCCGGAAGACTCTCAGGCTCCGGTAACGGGTTCCGAAAACCAGTCGACCGATTTCTCGTCCCAGACGCAGCAGACCACTGCTGGCTTCACGGACGAGCCGACCGGTTTCTTGGTCACGAACCCGCCGTTCGAGCCCAACTCGGAAAACTTACAGACCAACCTGAACACCGTTTCGCATCCACCGCACATACATGACATCAACGTACAGTGCTCGAAGGATATGATGACCATAAATGTAGAGTTCAACAAACCATACGACGGTGTGATATACTCGAAGGTACGACAAAACACTATCTAGGAATTTGCCACCCCGGAGAAAAAATAAATAAAAATATATAAACTAACAAATATAACATATAAAATGAATCTACTACTCGGTGTAATGGTCTCCTATTGCCCCCTCCTACTCCATTATAGGCCCTGGTGGAATGTTATACAAAAGAGTCAGGCTGTACAATTTTGCTTACAAATTGTTAATGATTTTATTGTGCTTCATCGAATAATATAAACGATTCGGTACTTCTGATTTCTCAAACATTACATGTGTATGATTTAAATAGTATATCGTATCACCCAAAAGTATATAAGAATCTAGTATAATCTGGTATAATATTTAAGAAGGGAATTAATAATAATTAATCGGCAAATGCCTAACGCCCGATCCCACAGCTTAAGATTGCAGGTTAATTAAGATACATTTGGTCACAGTATGCCAAAATGAGGATGGGAAAAAATTCAACTTGCTTAGAATATCATAGTACACCTCTTAAAATACCCCTCGAAAACCGAAACGACATGCTTGAACGGATAACCGTAATGTTTTTATAGTAATTAATATGGTTTTTATCACCTTTATTCATACCTTTGTTTATATACCTCGTGTTGTTCCCGTGGTTCATAGGGATTCTATAATAGTCAGGAGTGCAGATACGTGAGCCCGAATTCCGGCCAGACCAAGTATTCGTTCAAAGTTATGTTGAACTCTTGTGGGACACATTTCGTCGATGAGTTTTCCTCGGGAAAACAGGCTTACTTAGAGAATGTGTTGGTTGTACAAAATGAACCAGGAATACAAGAGGTAAGTCCGTAGAGTACCTTATAACAAACAGCGTACACGTATCCCGTGTACCATAGTAAGATGTGAGCGACAACCCGCGATTTATTCACGTAAACCGTAATGATTTGTAATTCGCTCCCACTTTTTACACACATACACACAGACACACAAACACGTACATACACAAATATACGTACATACACAAACACACACACACACACACACACACACAAATGCCCAGCTTACATATGTGCGTGCGTACGTGGATTTTCAACTACAATGATTATTATCACAGTATTCATATATGTATGCAAATTATGATATAGGCTTGGGATGTTATTCGCACCGTCAGATGTCTGTGGGAAGGCAATTTGAACAAAGCTTTGTCCATCGCGCTGAACATTGGCATGTTGAATCAGGAAGTAGTGACGTTCAGCGGCGATACGGCAACTGCCAGACTCGATATTCAAGTAATATATTATTTCAAAGATTGTTCGCATGATTACAATTTATAGTAATATAAGTTTTGTATATTTCAATTTGCGGTGAAAGTTTTTAGCGTAAAATACGTTTTCCCGTCATTCCTCGGCCACGATTCGAATATTTCATATCGTTTTGCTGCAGTGTGAAAATACGTGTTTGAATAAAATAGGGAGACAGCTATATTTTTGTTATTATGTATCCACATAAATTTGTTTTACATTCACTACAAATTAATATCATATTGATTTTATTTTTAATATTTTTAGGGTAGAATAGTGTAAGACTAATCTGTAAAGATGAATAAATATTGCCTATAAACATGAAAAATAAATTTATTTTTATTAATAATTATAAAGTTTATTTACATCCAATAAGTAATAATGTTCATTTAAAGAGTACAGAATAAAACATTGTTTATAAAGAACTCTGTAATTACTGATGAACGTACTACTGATGAAAGTACACTGTACTCATATATTATATATAGAGATGTGAGTTTGTTTTATACAGTGGTATTAAACTGTATTATACAAGGTATAATATACATGGTATAAAATTATTGTATACAGACGGTATAAAAAAAAAAAAAAATTAAAACCTTCATTTAAGTTAATTTAGTTATTACCACGATTAAAGATACTTAAATATAAAATTATTATTTATTAATTATTATCGCAACATATTTTCCCATTGATTAGGGAAAGTACTCATTCTAAAAATATCCTTAGCGGAATAGTTTTATCCTTATCGAATTAAATTCAAATTATTAAATTAATTCTTGTATTACATGAATTTTAAATGTTTTCTGACCTTCTAGTCACTTTAGATTCTGAACGGAGTGATGGAATCTATTGGTTTTACAATGATGTGTGTTTTTTTTTTATTTATTTTTGTGTCTGACGACATCTTTTTGCCATTAAAAATGCTTCGATTAGCTTAAGCAGCAACTTTTCTGAAAGGAAAGTGAATGTAGATGGTACTTTGGCAAGTCGAAAATCCAACTTTTTCAATACTTTTTAAAAACATCGAAAAAAACGATAAAAAAATTACGAAAAAACGGGAAATTTTACGCATAATCACGTTTTTACAAATTACATCTTTTTAAAATGCTCTAACTCAAAAACCAAAAATCGTAACAACTTGAAATATTTACCGAATCTTTATATTGGCGTTCTCTATACATGGTTAAGTTTTCAAAGTATTTTGACATATTTTGACTTATTTATAGACAATTTAAATTTTCGATTTTTGTAAAATTTTTGTTTTTAAACATCTATAAAATTTAATTGGTAGACCGAAAACTCTTGAAAATTTAATACAAGGTTTATAATAAGTTAAATTTATCGTAACTAAAAAATATCGGTGATAGGTTGACTCAAATTTTTTTTATAAGCCGTTAATGCTCAAATTTGTATAAAATGTGTAAAAATCACGATAATTTGCAAGTTATTTTGTAGATAAAAATTCATAAAGTTTTTTCTGTTCATACTTAAGGTTCAAAATTTTAACACTAGATTATCTATAAGTTACTCTTAAAATATCTTTAAAAAAATTTCTACCGGACTTAGAGGAAAAAATTGTATGACTGTTTGAAATTTAAATATTTACGAAATTGCATAAAATAGCGATTTATTCTCAGACGATTTTAAATATTTGTTATAATTCAAAAAGAATAAGTCGCAGATTTTTGAAATCAGCTGTTAAGATTGGCATTTTCTTGATGTCATATTTTTTTTCAAAATATTATATTGATTTTTAAGCCACTTATAGGCATTTAAAATATTCAATTTTTTTACATTTTATTTTTATAATCGGTGATAAAAAAAAATTTGGCTCGTACAAAATACGTGAAAATGTAATAGAAGATTCCACATATGTACTTTTTATTGTCATTCAAAAATTATTAAAATCCATGGGCATAATTTTTTTCATAAGCGTTTGAACAGCGAATATTGACATAAAATTACATGTAAAATATAATAGAATGTATAACATTCTAGACTGACAAACTATGTCACTGTATGCAACTGCCAACCCATCCTAATTGAAAAATATATTCATCGTTTCAAAATAAAATATACTTTTTACAATATTTATAAATAACAATGTATTATATCCTAGACAAACATATTAACTCCGTTCAGAATCGTTATTCGTATACAATGATATCTATCATTGCATTCAAATTTAACAAATCCACTGTAATAATGACCTATCCTATAAACGAGGTGCACTCCACCCCCAACTGTACAGCAGAGCGAGGCCCATCCGGTTCTTTTTTAAATTATTCTTTTTTAAAATGATTCGTATTTCATAATTAATAATAGGTTTATAACATAAAATATGTTATAATAATTATATAATATTTATATAATAGGTTAACCTCTATTAAATTTCCAATAATTTGAGGTACTGCAAGGTTCTATACGGTATAATACTGTTATAATACCGGTATAATATGGTATAATACAACAACAAAATAAAATACGGTATTTTAACATCTATAATAAAATATCATGAAATTTATAAAACATAATCCAAATTAAATGGAAGTATAAAATAAAATACACATATTAAATAACAGATAAATGTTTATGAATTTTAATAATAAAGAATATAAATATACCTATCCATTTTGGAAAATAATCATTATTTTAGTTATACTTTATGTTCAATTTTTATCTAATTAAATATCTAAATCTAATCTTATTTATAATTAAATATTCATCATTAAGCTTTACACATGAAATTATTTTACGAAAATCATAAAAAACGAATTAGAATAATTTTATAATAAACACTATAAATTATTATGTGACTTTAGTCAATATAAAATATGTTCACATACTTGGAGGAATATTCAATTTCCTGGTTGAAGTCAAAAGATAATATAATATAGGTAATTACTTCCTACTTAAAAACTTTTAGTTTATTTTCATTAAATTTAACTCAGTAGATTAGTAATATTAAATTATAATTAATTAATGTAATCAAAAACGTTAAAGCTCAAAATTAATATTCTAGTAAAAATAATAATCTATCGATCCAAATAATATGTAGTATATTATATTATAATATATTATATGTCAACTCTTCGTCCATAGTATACAATATTTTAATATTAATTAATTTCAACTTTATCTTATCACATTCTTTTATAATTTCAAAGTAATAAATCATTTTTTTTCCCCCTATAGAACGCAAACTTTAAACAGATTTTTATTTTTTCCATTCAACAGTAATTAATGATATTTGTATTGAGTTATGGAACTATGCAATGTGCACAAGAGTTTCTAATGGTTAATTAAAAATCGTGCATTAATCCGCCCCGATGATAATGATATTTCCGAATAGCGAAAACAACTGCATGAAACTTATTCCAAAAATATTAATAAACCAGACTTGTATTTTACTAGTTTTACTGTTCTGTAAGCAATATTATAATAATAATTATTAAGTTTATTATTATTATTATTGTTATTATTATTATTATTATTATTATTATTGTACTATCAATGATAACGTGTGTGACGTTTCAGAGTGGCAAAGGACCGTTCGCTCCGATCGCCAGCGGTCTGGTGAAAATCGGAGAGACCATGACCCTGGTCGTGACGGTGGACGGCGATCCGGGTTTCAACGTGTTGGTCCGGGAGTGCGTGGCTCGCGACAGTAACCCCGAGTCAGGTAACCAGTTGCAGCTGACCGACAGCCAGGGTTGCGTGGCGAAACCGAAGCTGTTCGGCAGCTTCCAGACCACGACGAACCCGGCTACCGGTTCGCCGATGGCCTACGCGTACTTCCAGGTGCGTACCGCGTTCACGTACACGTAACTTTTATCATTTCGGTTTTTATCTAATCCCAACCCCCCCCCCCCTAATATCGCGATCCAATTTCTTATTAAATAATTTCTGTCACACAGGCTTTTAAGTTCCCGGACGTCATGGATCTGTTGATCGAGTGCAACGTTGAGCTGTGCAAAGTCAACTGTCAGCCGTGCACGGAACCGAATCAAGTAAGTCTATAAGTGAATCTTCTTTTTTCGTTTTCTTGTTTACAAGTTTACGTTTAGGCATTCCGGTTTATAAATTAACTGTGTTTAAAGTTATTAAATGAAACGAACAGACACTAAAGAGGAAAAGAAAAACGAGCACAAAAATGCAACAAAAGTGATTACGATACAGACAATTACAACTTTAGATTTTGGTTTTTAGAGATCCCTTAGATCTTGAAGCCCCGGTGCATTGCATCCCCTGTACCCCCGCTAAGTGTAGGCACTAGATGCACACGCGTGTGCACACAACCGCATGGTGAATGTAAATTTTAGGTCGTGCGGCAAGTATTGCAGTGCTGCTGTGGCACGTGGAGTAGTCTCGCGAAAATTCATCTCATGAAAGGTTAAATGATATTGCTTTAATTTCAATTTAAAAAGAAATGGCGAAAAATCTTGAGTTTCACAATTAATTAAATGATGTTCTATTAAAACATCACTGTTGGTTCACGTACGTGCTTAATTATGATATCGACAATCTCCAAGGGCCACGAACCGTTTGACAGTCGAGATATTATAATGTTATATTATTATTTGTTCTCGACGCAGCACCACGTGATGATTGACATTTAAGGCGTTCGTTCCCGCGCGATGTGACGTACGGCCAAGTGTCTGAATCGTAAACGTCATGCTAACGAGTGTCGTTTCGGGGTGAAAAGTTAGTCGTAAGCGTGCGTGGACTCCGATAATTCGTACCTGCTCGAATTTAACATAATAGAATATGCAAACAGAATATGCGATACGTGTGTAGCATACTCATTGTACAAGGACTTTTTCAGAGTTATAAGAACGTTTAGTAACCCTTACCCCACTTAAAGATTTCATAGAAATTTACATGACCAATAAAAAAGTTAAGGTTAAGTTAAAATGTTAAATAACTTACAGCTAAATTGCTTGATATACTAATTCGTTGTATATTTATGTTGAGTTCCAGAGATTAAAAATAAAAAACTATATATTTTCAGTATAAATTATTGTTTTAAATAAAAATAATTATAATTATAATAGTATAAGTGTCTAACGCATTATTCCAGGATTCCAATAGGAATCAAAATTCATAAAGTTTTATTATTTTAAATTAAAAATTAAATTTTTATTCAAGTAAAGATAATTTTTTTCATATTTAACCTATAATTCTTACACGTCAGAACTTTTAACTTAAACTTGACTTTCATTTATTTAAATAAACATAAACGGTCCAACTTGGAAAATGCAAGTTTTGTAAATCGGTGACCATAAAAATTAATAGTTAGGACTAGTAGCACGCGAACGAATTGAACGGTGTACTAAAAAAATCATAACAGACCCGTGCGCAAGAGAGAGTTTTGGAGGTCCTAACTCCCCTTATTAAGGATCTTTTTATATACATTTTTACTACATATGTCTTCATTTTTTAAAATTTAAACTGACTTGAAAATTCATACATAATTGTCTATTTTTGTTTTAACAGTGGTAATTTTCTTGATTTGACATACTTTTTTTTTTTTTTTAATTTTCGTGTCTTTTCCATTATCGTTGTTGATGCAGCCATATAACGCATTTATTTTATTATCAGCTGTTTAAGCTGTTCAGACATTTTTTGTTGATATTTATTAATTTTCAATCCTGATATTAATGGATATTCCAAGGTGAATTTTTTTTTATTGACTACAATCTAACATAGCATATGTAGTTTTGACTCCCCGCCACCCTTGACGAGACTTGCGCATAGGCCTATATCATAATATTATATTAAGATTCGTATCTAAAACAGAATCATTTCTATCGGAAATATTTCAATAAATTTACCTACTACGAGCTCGAACCACGAAAATTAAATCAATCACAATAGTAATGTATTATTGCGTGCACCTGCGCTCTATTATAATAATATCGAATACATTATAACATCTTGATGGAACTATGCGCTGTCTACGGAAGTTTCGGTTTATTTTTGACTACGGATACCGCGAATCCGTATTTCATATTCCGGGTCGAGGGGGGACGCACGTTAAATTAAATCTTGATTATTTTATTTATATTTTCTCTCTCTTTCTTTCTCTTTTATATACACACGTACATATTTCGCGCCTGCTCCGGGACTGTGCGTTTATCAACGCGATACCGGTTAAACAATATTATTTTCTCGTCAAAACAAATAACATAAGAATAAATAAATAGGTACGTAAAAAAAAAAAGTTTAAAAAAAAACATCTAGCGCCAACTGCAGCAGACGCACGACCGGCTTTCACTCCGATGTCACAGGTCACGATCACGAGTGTATATAATTGTTCACAGAAAATCGATCCCGGCCGTAAAAGGCGAGACGTGCCGCCAACCACCGGCAACAATACGATTAATGCGTTCGACGACAGTGCGGATTCCATGATGTTGGTCGGTCGCGTTCACGTCTATTCGCCCGACGACTTGATGGTCGACAATTACAATATGACCCTTTCCTACGGCGCCACCAACGACGTATTGGATCCGCTGCAAGCGTTCACCACAGGTAAATTTGGTAATAATAATAATAATAAAAATAATAATGATATCGATGCACCTGTAATAATGTTAGAGAATAACAAAGAAAAAGACTTCAGACATATGCATAAGAATTGAATCCTAAATAATTACGATACGACTTGGAATATTCATGTCGTACACAAATCCCCAGGATCTAAAAAAAAAGTACGTCAGAACATCGACATATAGTTGTTTTTTCGTAAAAGATATCATTATACCCAAGTATTTTTCAATATGATATATAATTTAAAATGTATACAGAATCCAAATAAAAACAATAATTTTATTTCCATCGCAGAATGTATGAAATATATATTTCATATAATCTGTGCTTCCATCATCTATTTAATTATTTCAGAATTAAGAATTTCAGTTCAGAATTATTTCTCTTGACATTTTAATCATCGTCTGGGAAGAATACTGCCTCCGTAGTAATAGCATTTACACATGTTTAAGCATTTAACAGTTCTGCGCGTTTCAAGCTACTGTAGTCATTTTAGGACTAAATTTTGATTTCCCTTTCCCCTCTCTCGATATTTTTCGATTGGTTTTTGAGTAAAAAATAACGTTGATACTTGAAACTATGTTGCATGGATGTGAGAGGAAATATACTTTTTTCACGTGTCTGTTTTGCAGTAAATTATTAGGTCTTGCGTATTCCGAAGACGAATAACGTTTAAACCCGATTTTGGTGAGTGCAACCGAAGTATAACATATTATGTTATTTATGTTAAAGGCGTATGTATTAAACGACGTGTAGCTGTTACAAATGTACAATTGTTTGTACCCAAAACGTTGATTATACGCTCAAAAGGGCTGTTAGACTTTCAACGTATTGTGTGTCCAAGTGCATAATAACATATGTACCATTAATAATTGTGCTTCGCTTACGTCGGCCGTCTTCCATCTGCTAATTGAAATGCACTAAAAATTAAGACCGGGACAAGTAACACGTGTTAAACCGATCGTAAAATTATTATAATATACGAAAACGCGCGTAATAGTAACACACGTATGCTCGTTATACCGTAATGTGGGAGTATAAAATACACAATATCTATAATCTATTTATGGAAAACAATATTTACTTTCACTTGAATACAGTCAGAACGCAAAATGCGTACCGCGTGAATCTGTATAGCAGATAGCTCGCGGTTATAGTAGGTACGTGTGGTAAATTATCGTTTATGACTCGTAGGAAACATAATTTATGAAAATAAACACTCGTCCGATATTTATCCTCCCTGAAATAAATCGATGATCTACACGTTATGTACACGCATGCAATACAATGTAAAATATGGATGCACTGCCCCAGTAAGTTCATATCCTTATAACAAAACGTGTGACGCACCTAATAGAATTCAAAAATATATTGATACACGCAAGTACGCGGCGGAAAAGAACATGACTTTTGCACGCATCGGCGGGGTGTATTGTTAAGGAAAAACTTTTCAGAATCGAAATGAATAACTGTCAATGTTAATGGCGACAAACCGCTTCCACGTATCGTAGTCAGAGGAAAGAAATAAAATAAGAAGTACATTTATTAAATTTGATGGTTTGTCGCGGCGATACGGCGGTATGTACGGTGTCACGCGTGAACTCGTACGCCATACTGTAATATTGCCGTGTTGTTTTAATCACCACGGTTAGTTACCGTAATAATAATTAATGTGAATTCTTCGGATTAACAGTATACACGTTATAGTAATAAAATCGCACCCAACCTATTGCTTACACCAACGTTATAGCAATCGTACAAGGTATATTAAGTTTACGACGGTGTACAACAGTTTTTATTATTCCGTACAACATCAGACCTGATGTTTTAACAGTTTTATCCCGAGAACCCTCCGAGGTAAATCCATTGTGAACGATATCACACGAATAATTATTTTAATTATAAATATAATAACGTGCATAGCTTAAAATGTCGTACGCTTGTCGTAACATTTCCTATAAGAAGTGCGCGACACGTGTTCACCATATATATAGGTACCTAATGTACATACCCATGAATATCGTGTAGAAAAGCGATTCTCAAGCCTTGTACGTAGGTTAGCCCCAAGATATTTGCTCGATTTTGCGAACGACTCTTTTGAAAATAATGTTCAATGTACACAACGTGAGTGCTATACCAACTCTAAGCCCCCTGTGCTCCCTTGATTTATTTCGATTACCTTAACTAAAAGAAACTATTACTCTTCATTTATTTCTTAAATGATATTCTTTTATCATCAATTATATTAATAAGAAGTCATAATATTAAAAATATTTTATTTATAAATAAGCTATTTATTTTTACCGTTATTAATATTATGGTAGATAGTTTGAAATAAATTATCACTTGTTCAAGGGAAATAGTATCACAAAAAAATGATACAGTGAATGTAATGAATTAATTAATTTTACAGAAAACTTCCGGTCAAGTCGAACATTATAAATTAGTTGACACAGTGTGTATTATTGAGGATACAGTGCACTAACTTGTAGAATTTTTAAATTCTTCAAGCCATACTGGCCTATCTCCTAGTACGACTTTTTGTTAAAAGTCAACAATTCCTATCATGCTGTTGAAAAATTTAAGCCCTCTTCCCAACACGTGTAATAGCACAAAGCTACTGATAAAAGAGTTGTGGTACAATATAATCGTGACGACCATTCTCCCGGGGGCAACAGTGGGACAACATACTTATATTCCGCGGATATCCGTGATTCCGATGGATTTGCCAATATCGTTAATATCGCCAATATCGCTCACAAGGCTGCAGTTTCCAGTCAAAGTTTCATTTGCCCTCACGATAAATAAGTCCCGGTGTCAAATATTGTCTCTGGAGGGCATTGACTTGAGAAAGTAATGTTTTTCCCATGGGCAGTTGCATGTTGGCTTATTTCGAGTTGTAACTCGAGTAAACCAATACATTTTGCCACCACACAATAGCAGAACATCAAACATAGTACACAGAGAAGTCTTAAACAATTAACACTCGCCCAGTATACAAGTATACTGTATAAAAGTATGTAAAAAGTTTGTATACTAGTACAATGTTACTAGTACCAATAAGAAATATGATAAACATAAAATAAATCCTAAACGCTCAGTACTTAGAAGCGCAGTAAATAATTTCTTCATAAATAAAAATGTTTGACCCCAGCAAAATGGACACGAGTCGGATAGTTATAAATGATATAATAATAATAATGATTTATTAAGCAAATAATTCGAATTTACAATTATAATTATAGATACTAGATACATACAATATGTATCCAATATGTATACAATATGATTTCTAAATGGAGTAAAAATAAAAATTGAACAACTCCCTCAGATGTTGCTTGACCAGTGAATCATTATTTTTTTTTTACATTTATTTTAAACTATTTCTTACACAGGTAGTCCAAAATGTAAGTATAAACTGCTATGTATGTGTATTAAAAATTATTCGCGTGCCATATAAAAACGTTAATGTGTACTCGAATAACAAATTCAACGTATGTCTGTTTGCAGGCGATAGAATGTTGTGCATCTCATCTAAAAAGTTCTATATGACGTACTCGTTCATGGTCGCGGTAACTCTGATATCGAGTGCGATGAGTATGGTCTTGTGGATCAGACTGCAGCGAAAGAGTTACAAAGTATGAATAGTAAAAATACGAGATCGTCAATAAACAGTGGCACTGTCGACATCTGAAACTTATTCGTAACCACCATGATTTGTATATGTGACGTTAAAAGGATTTTTCTATTTTTTTTTAATATTGTACATAAACAAAACAATTATTCACTACTTTTTTATCATTTTAATTTTTTACATTTTCCTTTTTATATTTTTTACATTTTTTTACCAAAAAGTATAATAACATTTAAAAATTAGATAATTTGATATTTTAGAATATATTTTCACATGATATATTTGTTTGGCGCTAAGTTTTAATTTTTTTTTTTTTTCTAGAAAATAGTAAATTAAAACCATTTAGTGTAATGTAATATGTAAATATAATATATATTATAGTGTTAAGAATTTTTGGAAATGTGTATTAGCGAGCAAAATATAAAATTATATACATATTTGCGGTTGTTTTGTGTGAGATTAAAAAATTCCTTTTTGACGTGTTTATCTCCTTAAATGATTATCTGTTGACAACTGCACGTGCTTAAGGGCCAAACTACGAGCTGCGTGTGCATGTTTCGAAAAGGTCCTTTTCCTAACACAATCGTATCACAGTAACAATTATTACATACGTACACGAACAAGCGTTTACGTACACACACGTTCTCCGAATGAAATGTTACCGTATGCATACGTCCGAATATTTTATTGTACGGACCGTAAATTATCAAATAGACGCGTTTGACGTACGCACAAAATACATATTATAATATTGCTTGTTGCGCTCGTAATGTGTAGTATGAAATATCTCAAAAGCGAAACAATTTAACGTAAATGTATGTTTTAATATAAAAACGGTCGACGCTGCAATCAATCAAAATGCGCGGTATCCACAACATTTCGACCTTTAATAGTAATAATGATAACGATTATGGCATTGAAAAGCAACACTGGCCAAGCCGCTTGTCGCCCCGGGATACTTTAGAGCATCAGCGTTTTTTTATTTCTTTTCATTCTGGGATTGATAGATAAATGTAAATGTTCAGCTTTGGAACTGGCCACTCTTCAATCACTCCACGTTCGCAACGAACAAACTGAATAGAATTTAAAACGCGTCACTCCGTAGGGCGTCTGCTTCACAGACGACTTATCAATGTTGTATTATTATAACACCGAGTTAAGTGTACCTACACATATCATATTTAACACTAACCCATCACGATACCGCAGCATAGACATATGATTTACCTTAGGAACGGTCAAATGTTGTGATTACAAAAATCACAGATTTTCAATGTTCAAGCCAAGAAACAATAATAACTCCAATAATTGTATAAGTGACTGTATCGACATCGATAACATTTTTAAATACTACATGTTTACTTTATAGGCCATAAGATATTCTTTTGGTATACATAAATGTAAAGTGTTTTATTTCATACTGTTTTTACTATGCGCTTGCGTACTCCCATGACTTGTGAGCTGCCATATCGCACCCAAAACTTTTACGGGCACGTACTTTTGCCATGTCAACTTTTCGGGATAACAATCGTAATTAATGGCATCAGCACTTCGAGCCATGTTCAAAAATTTGTCAAAATCATCCTTAATCATGAATAATAATGGTTGAATAAGATTTGGCTGGAGTCCAGAATATCAAAATTTTCGATCAGACAAATATTTTTGGATTTCTCGATCGTTTGTATTAAAGTTTGATATGTGTCCGGTATATCATAGCATTATATTCTCTTTTTTTTCGGTCACTTATTTACTTGGTACAAATTGCTACTGAAACCGATTTAATTTTGACTATTTTATTTACTATTATTATATATTTAATCGTTTTATATACGATACCAATACCAGAAACTTTTTGAATTTATACCGTTAGTTATTTAATTAGGTACATGGACAAAATGACAATGTTCAATGGAAAATTCGATTTTATGAATTGTCTGCAAAACACATAAATCGCTTCAGGTTTTTAATCTATAAAATGCATTCGAAAAAATAAAGACGATCAAATGTTTATTGCGCTACAAATAAAAATACAATATAATCCAAACGGACATTGATTTTGAAATTACGAAAGACTTGTTTTTACGAACCTCTATAACGATATATGAAAAGTTTCATACAATATAAAATAATAATAATAATAAGCCCAATCGCATGTACAGAATATCCTTAGTTAACAACGTACAAGTTGTTTATTAATCAATAGTGTCTCTTTAATTTATGAAAAAGCACTTCAATTCTGTCTCGTAAGCCTCAGATATGTTATTATAATAACAGCTACAAAAAAATGAATGACACGAAGTTTTTGTGGTGCATGATCGTAGTAACTATTATGATTATTATAAATTATTTCATTTTTTTTTTTGTTTAAAAAAAAAAAAACATATAATTTAATAATATAAAGTAGTTTCTCGAAACATAAATGAATAACTACAATATTATAATACTAGTTATGACACGTTATGTAATCAATTATTATAATATTATTAGATGAATTTGTTCAATAATTTTATAGCGATAAAATATGATTCTTTTCAAATAAAAAAATCTGCATGAAAACCAAATTAAATTTTGGAAAAGTAATTCCATAAATCAACAATATTGTTATAATCGAAATTCAAAACCTTTTATAACTAATAGTAATAGGGTTTTATTTTTGATATTATAACTTATTAATTAATAATAATCTTCATAAACTAAATACAGCATTACAAGTTTTTATTGTGTCATAACAAATGTTAACAAATGTTTACTATTGTCTTATAAGTTGTCTAACTATCACACTACTTAATATATATATATATATATATATATGCATATAAGTTGAAAGTAAACCAAATGATTTCATCATTACGCTAAAAAATTAATGACAAATAATTGATTGAAGGAAATAATGTATTTCTCCGTAAAGTATACCTACTCAAATTGTACCATAAACTCGTTATGAGTTATATAGTATTAATATTTGTGTGATGATTATTATAAAATTAACTTTATCAAATAATAAAAAATTAAAATTGAAAACGGGGGAAAAATGCAATTCTCAAAATCAAAATCAGTTTAAATATATTTTTAATGTTTTTAAATGACATGTAGTTTTTTATGATAATAATTCTCATAATAGAAACATGAATTATTTAAAATTATACTTAATTTAACTCAATGCAACATTGTTACTGTTAATATATTATTTATAACATTAAGTAACAGTAAAAAATGTACATATTAATAAATAATAGTTGTTTTAAAATTTAAATCTGTTTTCCGCCGTATATTGAATTTGTAAACCATGTTCTTAAACCTTAAATAAAATGACATAATATAGTAGGGCAAGTTTTCCATTTATTTTAAAAATGTTTACCATTATATTAAATTATATTTTTAAATCAAAGCCCCAAAACATTTATCTAAGTTTTTTTTTAATAATCTAATAATATTTATTGACTATAGAAACTGAGTTATATCCGTTGAACTCATCCAATATTTTATTTCTAATTTATTATTGGTAGCCTATAGCGGTTTATTGTATCAACATTTTAATCCACGTCGAAATCAACAATTAATGGACACCAAATCCGGCAAGGATAAATGGTAATTTTGGTACACAAAAAAATAATGTAGTTAATGTATTTTATTATAAATTATGTTATTTATAAAAATAGATGTATGTAAATAACATTGAAAAACATTGAGTTATGCAGTCAACTTGTTGAGAAAAATAATATCAGTATTAACATAAAATATATATTGTTATATTTTTATTAATGAACGTCATTTGTAATTATAATATTTAAATGATACATGATTTTTTTTATGTATATATAATTATATTCACCAAAGTATATACAACTTTAAAAATATTTTATTTTAAGAAGAAAAAGTTTAACTATAAAAAAATAATTAATTCGATAAATTATATTTCCTAAAATTTTCCAATTACATCTTTATAAATCAATAAACAATTTCCTTTATATTTATCCAATATTAAATTACATTTTACTTTGACATATTTTAATTTAATAACTGAAATGAAATTAATTAAATAATAATTATGAAATATAAAAGAGTGTTTAGTATAATGAAAATAGTTTTTTTATATTTAACCATTAAATAATAGGAATAAATTTGCAAATAAAATACTGTAATAACGAATACGTTTTATAACATATTTATTAAGAATTTCCATAACTAAATACAGTTTAAATTCTTAATACAAACTCGTTAATGTGATTAAATAATTCAAATACTTCACAATAATTAATCAGTAAATGTAATTGATAAAATTTATTAATTATTTAATTAATAATTATTCATGACATAATGTGATCATGTTAATAAAATACAACTCAATTTCTATCTCATAAGAAAGTTTTAAAATGTACAATGATCATTATATTAGTGTATAAAAAATAATCTGTAATACAATATATTCAATCATACGTGGTGACATCAAAATTCATATTAAACTCTCAGATAAATGTTCATTGTATACAGCAGAAATCCTAGCTAGAATACTAGAAGTCGTTAATATATTATCTAATCCGCTGACGATAACAGTTTATTATAATTATAAAAAATAATATTTAATATAAAGCTCATAAAGCACTGACAAGTCTCGAAAGTATAGTCAATCCGACCGACATAGCAAGAAACTTCTGCAACACTGCAAAGTCAACGAACAAGCACATAACATTTATGTGGATACTCGGTCATAGCAACATATCTAGCAACGAAAGAGCAGACAAGGCTGTAACACTTTCACACGGCTCTCCTAAAGCTCTTACTTTACCAGGATTTTCTTATTCCGGCATAAAAAAAAATGTACAAAAGAACCATACAACCATTCTGTAGCAACGATATTGGTTATTGTGACCACAAAACTCAATGAAATTAAAATGTCAATACTCCCTAGGCCCTGCCATGACAGATGATCCTAGAAGACAAGAAACAATTATAAATCGTCTCAGAATAGGCTGCACATCAATTTCCCAACGTCATCTTCTGTCAAAAGAGGAGCCACCCAAATGTACCACCTATGGCGTTCAATTGACTGTCGAGCACATCCTCGCTGAATGCTGTAATCATCATAGAGATATAATGGAAATCATTTGCTTCACACATTTATAAGAAATTTTCAGTCCAGATTCAAATGCAATTAATAATTTTATTATTATTTAAAAAGCAATCTAACTTGAACAACAAAATATGTACTATTATTATATTAAGTAGGTAATATTATATAATACTTTCCCTGGGTCTTTTTTTCAAATTCCAAGGGCTATCAAATATTGAATACGGACCTCTGTACTCATTTTTCTGTACAATAATTATAAGGATATATATATATATATCCTAATAATTTATATATACAATTATTTTACTTCCATATACATTTTATACATTGGAGTTAAACAATATTTATTCTTACATTTTTCCTTTGTAAAATATATAGTTTATTGTATTATTTTAAAATCGTATTATTTACACCAACAGTATACACGAGTATACTGTTGCTTTATGGGAAAACGTAATTTTTAGTTACAAGTTGTAATTAACATCAATAACATAATATAATATTATGAACATAGATTGGGTTTTTGACAATGTAAACTAGTATATGCACCACATCCCTTGCTATACCACACATACATAATATAGTTTCAAAAAACCTAATTCATATTTAAATACTTATAAAATTAGGCATAATATTTAATAATTAATAACAAAGCTATAATGAACAATTTTAAAAATAATAACATTAGCGATTATGTCACTTTTTCTTCGATTTATTTACGCAAGTCGCTCTTTTAAGAAACGAATTTTCTAAAACTTGATTTAAGAAACCGACCAATATATAAATGCAATATTATGAATTCCAAATATATTTTTACTATAAGTTAAAAATTATATAAATCAATCGGTAAGTGTACAATAACAAAAATCATATCAAGAAAATTAATACATACTGAAATAATGTTATTATCTTTAAATAAACCACAATTATTTTTTCTAAATAAATCTGATCAATATATTAAAATAATTATTAAATGTTTATATATACAAATTCATACTTTAATGGCATACAGGAAAAATAAAAAATTATGTAATTTTTGGAACATAACGGCGGAAAAATTGGTGACTCCTGTCCTAGGGTAAACATCTGTTAACTTAAAAAGGCAATAAATAGTATGTGTTTGTTTATTAAACTATCAACTTTAATTATGCGAAGAATCGGTAAAATAATATATTTCATGAATATCGAATCTGGCAGTAGTCGTATCGCCGCTAAAATCACCATTTCCTAATGTAATATGCCAATGGTCAGCACGACGGACAGAGTTTTGTTCAAGTTGCTTTCTCACAGACATCTGACGGTGCGAATAATATCCCAAGCCTATACCATAATTTGCATACACGTTTGAACAATGTGATATTAATAATTGTTGTCGAAAGTATTTGGCGAACGCAAATGAAAAAGGTTAGCGTTATGCGTACGTGTGTGTGTTTGTGTGTATATGTGTGTATGTGCGGCCAGCTGGTGTCTTTGTTTCACGAATATGAAAATTCGCCCGTTTTGACACCCGTATCCAGGACAGAAGTCGATGCGTCCGGCGAACCTATGACCGAACCCATTACCGAAAACCCGACACATGTCAACGATATCTTTCTCTCGAAGCACAAAACGTATACGAGTACCGAGGATAAGTATCTCGAGCTTGCCCCCGGAACGAACAAACAATCATCTTTCGCTTCAATTCGACGAGCATGTCGAAGAGCTCTCAAACCCGTCGATTTGTTTGAGTGAACCACACAAATTTACGATCGAACGCGTCACATGCCGTGTATGATGAGATCCGCCGTACCCCGTGGAGTCAAGTCCGAACACGTACTCTATGTAATGATGAAAGTGATGCGAATGCGATTGACGGAAAGCACGTGCTGCACGTTCAAAAGATATCGCCGACTTAAATTAAGTTACCTATAGCCTCCAATAAGTCCTCGTATCCTCGTACCCGGTACCAAGGACAACGATAACCGCTCTAAACCAATCGACGTCGATATTCCCGTGTCTACTTTGTTCGGTAGCAACAAGACGCACATGGCACCGTTGTACCTGCATGCAGCGCGGACACTCCTAAGTCATTCGTTTCCTTGATATATTAATTAGAAACAAAAAATATATTACACTTTTAACACGTGCACCAATCAACGTGGCGATAGTATTGTATAATTATGTACATGATCGCTGATTATTAGAATACAATTTATCGTGCTTACGAATTTCTCGCGTAAAGAAATAAAGAGGAAAATAAAAATAATTTTCATTATCTTATAAATATGGATAAACATTTTAAGTAAAATATGATCGAATCCAGACGAGGAATTATTAGATGCGTTATTTTCCAATTCATATTGAATCGCAGTCTTCGTTTTCGAATCACGCTCGGAATACATTTTGTGGTGCACGCCGATACGTCAGAATCCAATTGAATATCATGATCGCATTTGAATTTTTTTCACGTAACTATAACATCTTGGATTCGACATGCAAACATTTATAAACATCGAAAACAAACTGCAAACTGCGAGTGCGTGCGTAGAACAACGATGAATAATATGTTATTTATATTTAATAGTCTGTTATTAATATCTGTCGACGTGACCGCGTTGATACCGTTTATAAATGCTTTTCCGCAGAGTTTTGACGTCTGGCGAAGTGAGATTTGTACCAAGAGCGGTATTATTTTCATCGCATATTTAAACGTTACAACTAAAGTTGTGCGATAGAAAAATAAAACACCCTTGAATGTTTACATTTTAAGGAATGGTAAATGAGTAAAACGGTACGCTAATAATCAGTTGTAGAATGTTTATATTTTTTATTTTAAAAACCGCGACCAGACGATTAAATGTGTTAATATCTGCAGTAGGTTAGCGTATGTGTAGCGTATCGCAAGGTTTACGTAGTGTTGTTTGGCGGATGTTGTTAGATTTATCATTCAACATAATATGTAACTACTGTGACCGTGAATCAACATACATTTACAGAACTACGTTTCGCGATATTACAATTCATAATACTCAACGTTTTGTCTGTTTCGATTTGACCGTATTATGGATTGTTACAATGTTTAAAGATACAACACTGGTGTACAGGTATTAATAAATACTTTACGCGTAGGTGCGTTGCAATGAGTTCGAATGTGCCGCGTGATAAACACGAGTTAGGCTCTAGGTGAATTGCATCCCCAATAAATCCGATACTAGGAGAATTGCATGCCCAATAAATCTGATACTAGGAGAATTGCATCCCAGATGTAATTAGGCGATGGGTAAATTGCGTCACGGTTGTAAAAATGTTTATTGTTTTTTGTTCGTTTTACTGTATTTGTGTGTTTTATTTTTGTTATTTTTTGTAATATTCCGGGTGTGTGTGTGTGTGTGTGTGTGTGTGTGTTTTACTTGTTTAGATTAGATCAATAACTATTTCGAAAAAAAATATGTAAATTGAAAAATGCATACGAAATAATTTTTATTTATTTATTCCAAATCCATTTACTTACTTATATCGGTAATTAATAAAATCAAAATACACAACCGATTAAAATATTTCCTGTAAAAAAAAATGTATATTTCTAACCAAAATGCTGTAACCCTTGAAAATGAGATTTTCTAAAATATTAGTGTAACCACTATGTCAAACTTCAAGTTCATACATTTTCTCGTTTTTGAGATGTAAACATATAGCGATCAATAAATGAAAAGTATTTGAATTTTATATATATATATATATATATATATATATATATATATATATATATATATATATTATAGACATTTAACTAACCGAAGATAAAAGGAATTATTTTTGATTTACTTATTAATAATGTAACTATTTATTTTTATACATTTTGTTTTTATTCATCTGGTAAAAATGTAAAAGAGATATTTTTTATATAATCTATGGGCGCAATAGTCCGTTTTCACATTGATTCATTTGTTCCCAAATATAATTTTATTTTCAATAATTTTTCGATTTTTTTTCCTCCTCATTACTTCATATTTGTATAGGATATATCTTGACATAAGTTGGTACATCGATACAATTGTAAGTATTTGAAAGACTAGAGTAAAATAAATTATTTATTTTTAATTGAATAAAATTTTATTTCGTCATAACATGTTTCGTATCCGTTAATAATAAAGCTGGTGGAATTAATAATTTATCGGATTAAAAAAAAAGGTTCAGCAACAAAATAATAATGAGAAATTCAATTTAAAAAAAAAAATGGTTGAACTGGCTTTTTTACATCTCAATATTATAGAAACATATCTTAGAAATAATTTAATATCAATTCTACCCATCAAGATGAATAAATAAATAAATTAAGGGAATACATTTTAAAAACTTATATTGATACAGATATATCTTTTCTTTCAAATTTATGAGTTGAATTCGTGCCAAACACAAATCCTATGAAAAAACAGTTGTGGGACAATTAATTTGAAGTCAAATAATTTATTTTGTATTAACCATTCAAATACTTACCGTTTTATTGATGAGTTATAAAATAATTGTTATGGTGTATAAATATCAGACTTGGGTAAAATACTTTTTAAAAGTATTTAGAATAAATACTCGTGTACTAACAAAAAATAGTATTCCGAATATTTACTCAAATACTTTGTACAAATTTTATTCCGAATACATTATTTAGAATAGTTCAAAAGTATTCCGAATACTTTTAAAATACTTTTTATACGCCTTTCATGTTATAAAATTATAGATGGCATGAGAAATATTTGAAATTGTAGACTAAATATATGTTATATAATAAATATCTGACATTAGCTTATATAAGATACGATGAAGAAGTAATGAAATCATTTAAAAGAGAGATGATTTATCGTTTAAAATGTATTCGAAATAATGTATTCAGAATACTTGTTATAAGTATATAAGTATTCAAAATACTTTATTGAATACTTTAAAAAAAAGTATTTAAAAAGTATTTTGATTGAAGTATTCCTAATATTGTACTCGAAATACTACCAAAGTCTGATATATATATATATATATATATATATATATATATATATATATATATATATATATATATATGTATATATATATATATATAATAAGAAGTAATTGAGAGATTAAAATCGAAAATGTATTGAAAAATTAAATTCTATTGAAGAAAAATTGATTTGGTGTAAAAACGAACTGTTGTTTATAGATCAGTATATATAAAAATATAGCTTCAACATTTTACCATTTGAATGAAAATGTAATTTATAAATATTAGTAATAATTATATTAAATCAAAAATTATTATTATTAGCATTGATAATTTTTTTGGTCTTTAACAACATAATACATCAAATGACGAATCGGTAAAAATGTTTCCTTTTGGTTAATTTAATAAGAACTTTTTTTTTATGTACAAACATAAAATCACAATAACACAAAACCGTTCTAAGAATTCTTTGGTCCTAGACTTATTTTTATGCGACTCGATCCTATAAAAAAAAAAAAAATTAAAAATTTTGACAAGTCCCGATCAATGCACGGTTTAATAATAATACATATATTATACTTTAATCCTAGGGACGTTCAGTGGTCATGAAATTCCTCGAAATGAATCATCATCTACGCGATCCTGATCGACCATCTAATCGAGTTATTAATTTTATGTTTCGTGTTATGTATCATGTAGTCATATATTAATATTAGTTATAATTTATTGTTTGTGTCTATTATGCTATTTAATTTTCTCTCAAAAATTTAACAATACCGTACTAGAAAGTTTAAAAATACTCCAAAACGTGTGTTATTACGATAATAAAATAAAACATATTAAAACAGTACGATTGCAATGAAATTCAATGTCAAACCCGTTTAACTATTAATTTGCATGTATAACAAATTTTTCGTTTGAAAATCGCGCTTAGCTTAGCACTAAAAAAAAACAAAGATACCCGGAAGTTTTAGTTTTCCCGGTGCCCGTGCAAAGCTGAATACAACCCCGTGCGTAGGAGATTTGGTACTCGAAGAACTACTGCCTCTCTAAAACAGAGATCGACAACAAACTTCACCTACGCGGATCATTATTTTTGTTTAGCTTTTCTTTGATAGCTGCATTGAAAATTTTAATTAATGTCATTGAAAGTTGTAATTACTAACACATATAATACTTGTACATTTATTCATATCAGAGACCATATTAAAATGAGTTCCGTTACACGGTATTCTTATGGGGACTAATTTCGAGTAAAATATTATAATAATATAAGTCGATAGAAGTGTAAAAATGTTAAAATAACGAGTTGAGCGAGATCAGTCCGTACAATATATTACAAGCAAATGTGTTATAACCACTATTCTAGCAATATAATATGAATACATTTTGTATTATTAACCACGATGTGTGAGAAATGAAATTAGAACTTTAAACGCCATGTGCGTGAAATACTTTGAGGGAGGCGGAAAAAAGTTTTGAGGTCCGCGGGTTTACGACACCTGCTCCAAGCCGTATTATTCTATATCATACGAGAGTGGCTAAATGATTTCAAAATTCGTTGTTGTGCATATTTAAACCATACCACTTCCTCTTCCACCACAACCATTTATCTTCCAACGGGTAGGGAGTGTGTGAAAAATTACGAAGGGACGAGAAAAAATTACCACCATTGAACTCTAGCACTCGCGGTGTATGCCAAATGATCCTTTACGAAGACGATGGAAGGGACACGTTATAACCGTACATACTTTACATGCACGAGACGCCGGAATATTTTGTGGCGTAACGGTCGAAAAAGCCAACTTCCGCTTTCGAACAGTTGACGATGAATCGAAAATGTAAAACCTGCGAAACAGGTACATCATATTTTCGCGTCCCGTTCTCATTCTTTATTTAAATTATATTTACACTTACAAATAGTGGTGTTCATTGATGAATCACTAAGCCAACGGATTACGAATCAACATGGATGATGACCAATACGCGAGCGCAAAAAATATAATACACTAATATAACCATAAAACAAACCAAAATTAGAAACATTAGGTCGCATATCTCCATTATTACACGTAACAAGCATAATATATATATATGAATAAATATTAATATAATATAATAGTTCAATTTACATGATACATATGGTTAGTAATACAAAATTAAACTAGTAATACAATAGTCAAATGATTATTATCATAAAATGATTGTAGTTCTTAAAAGGCCTAACTGCTTTTGGTCTGTTTGCAATGAGTATGAAAAACAGTAGGCTGCTTGGAAAAATAATAAGTAGTTCACAAACGGGCTGTCCCATTGCAAAGAACCTAATTTTCCATATGGCCTATGACATACATATATTACTCGCAATATTCCTCAATCTTTATAATCTTTTTTTTTTTGTTTGTTCACCGCCAACGAAAAATTTATGAATTTAACGTTCCTTATTTTTTTAAAGTTTCAATAAATTTCACAATTAAGATATAAACTGTATTGAAAATAGATTTAAATTAATTATACAGTTCTCTATAAGAATTATTTTTCCTGGAAAAGTTATTTCTATTTAAATCTTATTAACTCCAGAATTTATTTTAATCGTAAATTCAATACTATTGCATTTTTTTTTTCATTCAAAATCTATATTCATTTCAATTTTCAAAATCTTTAGCAATATCACGTATTGCATTTCAACCCTAACAATTTTAGTGAACACATTGGATTCTTTCGTTTAATATTACAAACGATTCGTTCTAGACATAAAATATGTGTCTTTAAAATAGTTAAGATTAAATGTTAATATAATTTAATTTTCCACATGAATATCAGTGTTTGAAAGTTTTTTAAATGCGTCAATTATGTACTAAAGAGAAATATAGTACGCTAATGCAAATGTCATTCTCAAATTTAATAAAAAAACGAATTTTCACAGTAGTTTACTGCAACCCCAATATCTTAAATATGCCTCTACTCATATTAACAAAAATGAAAAATATCCATTAAATGCAGTGTGGATAAATATTTTTTTCACTGTATTAATAACAACTTGATGAATATTAAACACTTTTGAAGTAGAACATAATTCTAGTTTTAGTTCCAAGATTATTTTAAACAAACGGACATTTAATAACATTTTATTAAGAAAAAAGGGGGAAAAGTTAAAGAAAAAATATTAAGTTCCGTGAATAGTAGGTATATAATTGATAACAAATACTAGCCAATGATAAAAGTGTACCGTCAATACGAGTACACCAATGTTCGTACCAATCATTGATTTTAATTTTTAATTTAAAAATGTTTGGCATTTCTCAATTTTTCGTATAAATACATCATGCGGTAGAAATGGTTTACCGTGTAATGTTTTTTTTAAACTCATCTGTAATAGTCACATCATTAAATAATGTTGGATTAGTTATTTTCGACCAACTAGCTAAATATTTCTTTATTATTTTTTTTCAAAGAATCAACAATTGGTAATTGGCAACAAAACCTATTAAGTATTTACTATATATTTTATCAGTCATATGAATAAAAATATACATCATACAAAGTATTTAAAATTTATATAACAATACATTATACTAGAAAATTATTATCTTATACTCGATTTTCGTCGTTTGAATTTCCGCGCTCAATCATCGGTACAAACGCATTTTTGTGGAATTTTTCGTGTCACCATTGGGTTTAATGCAAATTCATAAGCCGCGAACGTGAAAAATTCGAATGATCGAATATATTATTTTTTATTTATGCATATTTCTTTCTATGTTTAATACACACTGCAATGCGATATCGTTTCATCGATCAAACGAGTCTTCAGAACAGATCCTAGTTATCAACAACCCAACAACCCGCACATGAAGATTTCATTTAATTACTCGACGTGCGATGATACCTAATGCTGTACATATTTCCCCACGATTCTAACATGGTCAAATATATACAGGATCTCGAGACGGAATTCGTACTCGGAAAACACGTAGAGGTAGGTGTATGCAGTTCCGAAATTCGAAATCTACAAAAATTTTACTTCAATAACACAACTATGGGTAAAAAAAAATAATGATTGTTGTAATAGCGATCCGTAAATTTCCTCAGAAGCAGATATGCATATACATATATATGCGGTTATTACGTAGCAATAAATCATTTGAAAAAAAATAAAAATCAATAGATAAAATAATGAGGTAATGAGCTAGATATACTACAGTAGTTATACTCGCTCGGTTTTGGATTTGTTCGGATTATGTTGTACGCGCGGCGTACGTCGACGTGCATAGTCGCTCGATGTTGGAAAGTATCTCCTTTTCCTCCCCACCCCTTCATGATCATGCATATTGTTTTACGAGGATAAGCCGCGCTTCCGTCTGGTACGATAATGACTGTACACGTCCCTGTAATGACTACCTACTGTCGGATTTATACACGCAGCGAATATACTATTATTATTTTTTTTATTACTATTATTATTAAGTTATTTCTACATACATCGGTGCAATGCACAGGGTATCGTCGTGGCGACCGCGATGAATCTCGCGGAGAAAGACGAAAATGAAAATAACGATAATAGTGAACGGATTAAACATAGATTTATACACGTGTATTATTGTTATTGTAGTAGAGTATCGCACCGATGCGAGTCGCCGTAACGAAGAAAAGTTATTTTGTCTGCCACTCGACGAGTGGAACTCGCGATGGGCATGTTACCGGAGTTGCGGGAGAACGGATGTACATGGGAACACGCGCCGAAGACATAATATCCGTGATATTATACTGCGATAATTATTATTCTTGTAACAAGCTGTGGACTACGGATCGATTGTTCCGCGATATCCCGTTGGAATTATCTTCGCGTTAATATTAATATTGCTATTATTTAGCCGTTTTAGTACCGTCTAATAGAAGAAGATCGCATTGATCCATTTACGGTCGATTGTTCGTAATTTCGTCCCCAAAATGACTGGACAATTTTTTTTGACACTTTCATTTCTATATGCAATTACAGAATAGCCATTCTTTGATACACGATGTAATGAATATTTCAATGAAAAATTTAAAAACTAATTTTTAACGAAATCTAATAGTTCAATGAATTGACGGTATTGGACGGTATTCGTTGTTTAATTAAAAACATTTTATAGTTTCGAATTATTTTAATGAAGTTTGAGCTGCAAATAAGCACTTGAAGTTTTCGATTTTTTCAAATTTTAGGTATTATTAGAATTATAAAATCGAGGTACTACAACTTAAATTAATAACTACATGCAAAAATGTTCCACTCTAGTGTGGCTATTAGACGTGATATTGATTTCAAATAAAACCAGTAAGTTAAAAAACCAATCTCATATTGAAAACATTTAGATAATTAATAATCAACATTTCAATAGACCAACTTTACTTAAACGATAATTAGCTTAAGTTAACTGATTGCTAAGACATAATATGTGTTGCGCCACTTTATGTAGTTAATTAAACAGCACATTATGTAAAAGTTTAATTCCCTAGATTTCGGTTACTGAATAAAAGAAATTACAGATTTAAAACTATTTAAATATATTTAAAACTCTTATTTTTCCTTTAATTATGCGGAACATAAAAAATAAGATTCGCTAGGATTTTGGTAATACGTTGATTATCTCTTGCTATATTTTGTAATTACTTTTTTAATTAGAATCGGAAGATTCGCAATCATTTAAGTTATATTCATGAACAATTAATCGGTGAGTAATAATTACGACCCAATAAAAACCCAGTTTTAAATCTTATAAACAACATTGATAAATTCTCTAAGAATAGCCATAAATTAATTTTAAAAATAACCTATATAATCAGTTTTACTAAAGAAATTGATCTTTTTGATACTTTATTTATAATTTATAAAAAAAAAGAAAATTTATTATAATATAAAAATCTAAATTTTAAAAATTCGATTTGATGCTAATTAAACTATAGGTATATTAAGAAAACAAATTAATAAATTATCTTTAAATAATATTATAAATTAGATACATTTAAGATGTTTAATCGTAGAATGTACTAATATGGATAAAAAATAATAAAGTACTCACATTTATTGTAGATTAAGAAGTTTACATTTGCCTTCACTTAAATTTCCATTTCAAATCGATATTTAGATCAATAAATTTTCTGTAGTACATTCGACAATATAACTAATATATAAAACTACGTAAATTAATCTTCTAAGGTTCTACTCTTAACCTTATTGTTTAAACTTTAAACTTTTTTTTTTCAATGTGAAAGTGCTTTCGCTGGAAGGTATCTTTAATCTATCCTTCCTGTCAAAATTAATAATATATCATCAATTATACTTATTGTTCAAATTATGTAACAGATCGTGAATAAAAAATTAAGTTATAAAAAAAATATAAACAAATATAAAATAATATTGTTATTATATATTAAATTTATATATATATATATATAAATTTATCATGGCTGTGTTTAATATTTTGCCACTCAGAGACAACATTTTGCCGCCCTTCTTCCCCAAAGAACAAAACTGAAAACAAGTATCTTCAACTATTCATTAAAAAGTTAGTCGCTGTGTTTGTAATTCATTTTCCTTATTTCAATACACTATTACACAATATTTTTAATTAATAAAAATCCAAAATAATTGAGTTTTAATTACCTAAATAAAGTTATAGAAAATTGTCTTATTTTTATTATTACTATTATTTTTATTAAAAGAAATTTACAATCTGTATAATGCATAAATGCATAACAATAGGTAAATATTATTTATCCATTAGTAAGACTCTCATAATTTCTTATTTAATTAAATTAATAATTAACAAACGAATAAGGAAATTTAGTTTTATAATAAAAGGTCGCGGGACCAGTTCCTTTTTAGGCATCGATCTGGGGTTTCAGGTAAGTTATGGGAGGACATATTTTTGATAAGAGGATTTATGTGAGTTTAGTAAAAGTAAAAGTTAAGTTTAGCATGAAATTATTTATAGTTTGTGGTAACTAGTTCTTTAACGGTTGGGATGTTGAGGTCTTTGTAAAGAAAAACATTGCTGATGCACCATGGAGTTCTCGTAATTAGTCGATTAATATTGTTCTGGTGAGCTTTTATTGGACGGATATTGGTAGGTTTGACTCGTCCCCATAGTTTGATTTCATAAGACCAGAAGAATTTTGTGGAGTCTTGTGTTTACTGTTCATCTTTATTTTTTTAAACGGAGTCTACTTTTCGATCTGAATGTTCTATCCCCATACAAATCAAAATTTAATTAATAGCTATATCTCGATAAAATACCATGTTAAATAAAATGATCTTAAATATATATACATTTTATTATTCATAATTATAAAAAATACAAATTATTATACAATATTACTTTTATTTTTCAAACAATTTTATTTATTTATCATTTATAAATAATTTTCCATTAAGAATGTGAAAAAATCGATTTTTTAAATTTTTTTATTTAAAACCTCTGCGAATATTTTACCTCCTTCGTAGATATTTCAAGAAAATATTGCCTTCCCGAACCACCTCTTAAATACGGTTATAGTATTTTTAATTGTAGCATAAATTACACTACTTTATAACGTAAACAATATATTTTCACAAATCTATCGGTTGCAATAAAATAAGTATAATTAACGAGATTGTTGTACAAATATGCTTTAAGTAAATTAATAATAATTGCTTTGCATTACTATGTCTTAAATGAGGTTAGACTAAAACGTTATAAAATAGGTTAAGGAGGTATATTTAAAAAAAGGATTTTTCGTTGGTGAGCGTGAAAACGTTCAATAATGATTAATATACTTCAAACATAAAGTCCTTATACATTTTAGTTAAATGTATCATAAGTCGAAAGAATTCATCGTACAAAACACTAGTAAAATGTAAGTATTACACGGAAATTAATAAGTCTATATGACCACAGAAATCACATTTCACGTACGTCCGCGGCAGCAATAGTTTTTTCAATCAACGCATCACGATACGATCTCATGAAAATGAAATTGCATTTTTTACTCACGTTTTACACCCCCGTAACTGCCATTATTATTAATGAGGTATTTGGAACGTTGTAGCTTTTTTCAATTTTTTTTTTTTACTAATCTGAAACAAAGCTAAAGCTAAGTGTACTAGAAATTCATTTCACTTTACATACTGCAGGAGATTGAAAATTTGTAGTTTTATTTTTCATATTATATTTTTGCAAAAATACGTATTCAATACATTTCAATAATTTTAGGTCATACTTTTGAGTTTATCGGCATCATATACTTAATATTTTTATTTAATTTTTTTTTTTTTATTTGGTCTTGGACATTTTCATTTAGTCTATTGTTTTTCATACCGCTATAGACTATTGTTGTTCAAATGAGGGCAATCATTCAAACATAAAAGCATTTAAGCATGCATTATTTGCAGTTTATCGGGGCATGATATAATTCCTAATCATAATTTGTGGTGTATCCAGTAGGGTACCACTGGGTCGCGGTTTGTCTCCATATCAATACACTAGATTATAACTAGGCTAGGATGTTAATGTCTTAAAATACCTATAAAAATGTCCTAAATAAAATGCCATTATGACGTGAAAAACACATGCAATGCCTCAAAAATATTTAATGAGATTCTCCACATTTTGATTTTAGTTTGATATTGATAACTGGTTAAAAATTAAATTAAAATTATTAATGACAGATAATGAACTAACAATTCTTCAATCGACCGATGGACTAAAAATGAAATGCTTTTGATCCAAGTTCTCTAGCTAACTGTGGGTCATCTTCACCAATAACTTAAGAAGAAATGAATTACATTTTTTTCAATCAAAAATCGACTGAAATTAATTTAATTAAATCACTGAATATAGGAATTTTTTTTTAGTTTAAAATCTCATATCAATGATTTGATTAAAAAACAATATCTTGGAAATCACTGGAGGCCCTCAAATAGTAATAATTATCCTTTTCATACTCACAAAAAATGTGGTTATATCGAAAAAGATTCATAGATATTTAGAAAAATATTTTTTGCAAGTCGAAAAATACAATACCCCTTTAATGTAATGTAACTATACCATTAACCAAATTTGTTAAACTACTCGAATAGGACGGTTACCTAGGATATCATAGCAGAAATATTTACCATAAAAACGCCATTCAGGATGATAAATCATTTTTATACATTTTTATTAATCCTTAAAATAAAATTGTTAATACGTTAAAATGTAATTATTAAATACAAATCACTACGAACAATTTAAAAAAAAAAAACCGGATGGGCCTCGCTCTGCTGTACACTTGGGGGTGAAGTGCGACTCTTCATAGGATAGGTCATTAAAATGGATTTGTTAAATTTGAATTCAATGATAGGTATCATTGTTTACGAAAAACGATTCTGAACGGAGATGATATGTTTGTCTAGAATATAATACAATGTTATTTATAAATATTGTAATAAGTATATTTTATTTTGAAACGAAAAATTTAGAAAAATTGTCTATAAATAAGTCAAAATATGTCAAATTACTTTGAAAATTTAACCATGTATAGAAAACGTCAATATAAAGATTTGGTGAAAATTTCAAGTTGTTGCAGTTTTTCGTTTTTGAGTTAGAGCATTTTAAAAAAACTGATATCTTTGTCAGTCTAGAATATTATACATTATATTATATTTTACATGTAATTTTATGTCAATATTCGCTGTTCAAACGCTTATAAAAAAAAATTGTGCCTATGGATTTTAATAATTTTTGAATGACATTAAGAACTACTTCTGTGGAATCTTCGATTAAATTTTCAAATATTTTGTACGAGCCAAATTTTTTTTATCACCGATTATAAAAATAAAATGTAAAAAAATCGAATATTTTAAATGTCTATAAGTGGCTTAAAAATCAATATAATATTTTGAAAAAAATATGACATAAAGGAAATACCAATCTCAACAGCTGGTAGAAATTTCAAAAATTTGCGACTTATTCTTTTTGAATTATAACAAATATTAAAAATCGTTTGAATATATATCACTATTTTATGCAATTTCGTAATTATTTATATTTCAAACAGCCATAAAATTTTTTCCTCTAAGTCCGGTAAAAATTTTTTTAAAGATTTTGAAGAGTAGCTTATAGATAACCTAGTGTTAAAATTTTGAACCTTAAGTATGAACAGAAAAAATTTTATGAATTTTTATCTACAAAATAACTTGCAAATTATCGTGATTTTTACACATTTTATACAAATTGGAACTTTGAGCACTTATAAAAAAAAATTGTGATTTACGATTTTAGATTTTTTTTTTATTAGTTAAGGAACAACTTATAAGAAACCTTGTATCAAATTTTCAAGATTTTCTGGGCTGCCGAAAAAATTTTATCGTTATTTTAAAAAAAAATACTTAAAAAAATTGAAAATTTCAATTGTCTATAAATAGCTCAATAAATACTTTGAAAATTTAACGGTGTATACAGAACGCTTATCTTAACATTTGGTGAAAATTTCAAGTATTTACATTGATTAGTTTTTGAGTTATAGCAAAATAAAAAATTTGAGTACCTATGTCGAAAACTGGTTTTGTGTAAAAACTCCAGTTTTCCCCTCATTTTTTTAGGGTTTTTCCCGTCGCATTTAAAAAATATTGAAAATTTTTTACTTTTGACCCCCCAAAGTACCAAATAGATTCACTTTCCTTTCAGAAAAGTTGCTACATAAGCAAATCGAAGCATTTTTACTGCCCCAAATCGTGTCGACAGACACACAAAAAAAAAAAAACACACATCATTGTAAAATCAATACATTCTTCACTCCGTTCAGAATCTAAAATATATTGGAAAGAGTTGAACAATCAAAGTTTTATGATGTTAAAGCTATCAAACGATGTGACCCGGACTGTTTTTCTGGAATTTATGTAGATATTTAAAAAATACTTATCATGTTACCAGGTGCAACAGCTGAACGGCATTTTTCGTCACTAAAGCGAATCAAAACATGGATGAGGTCGAGTTTATCGGAGAAACGTCTAAATAGACTGGCATTATTACACGCTCTTCGACATGTCATTATAAACCACGATGAAGTTATTGACATATTTGCTCAGTCAAACAGAAAATTGGACTTATGATTTATACCGACTACATGTTTTGACATTTAAATTTTCTTTACAGTATTTTATAAGAAATGGATGATTTCAAATGTAAATAATTCAATAAAGACATTCAATACGATTTACGAAAAAATAGTAATCATTATAATTTATAATGAATTATTGCATTAAGTACTATAGTGCGTATATATGTCGCATTTACCATTAGGTATCTAAATAGCAAATATGTATACTCATTTATAATCTGCCCCTCCCGTTAATGTAGACTGGATCCGCACCTGGTACACGTACATATTTATTCATCGTATTATAATCATTTATCAATACACTCAATGTAATTAATCGTTTGCTCGAAGTAGATATTATTCCACTTTCTGGGGAATTTTTTATTTTTCATCGTTGTGCGTAGTGGCTAAAAAATCAACACCTACGGAGTATAGTGTATTATAATAAGTCATGTTAATAATGATTGTTATAAATAGGTTTCGGATACGATACAATAATAGTGTATTGTCTTAACAATAGCAAAAAATGCACTTAAACAGTTTAACACATCATTAAAATTTATCTTTAAAGGTAATTTTCAAAAACATTTTTGATTTTGATAAAAAATCACGATGAATGTAGCAATTTTACTACGATGTGTTACCTAAAGAAGAAGACTTTTCTGATTGTAAACGTACAGACGTGAGGTTATATTTTAAAATTTTCAAGATTTAAAAATTAATAAAAAAAAACATCTTCATCTACTGGATGAAATTTTAAATTTTGAATGGAAACAACCAGATTTTTTCTTTAACATTCTGGCACATTGCTATTGCAGTAAACTAATATAACATTTTCATCAATATACTATATTCAGAGACGGATTCAGTCGGAGGTGGACACTGAGGGAATTGTTAATCTCGTCGAGAGAAAATAATATTAAAAATAAAATACTTTTAGAAGAACTAAATTATAAGGCAAGAAAGATAAATGTTAACAGTTTTAGTGCAATATTGTCACATTATTTTTTTTGTGGAGGGGGGGAGAAGAGAGTCTAAACCATCTTCCCAACACATCCCTTCAGCTTATATATATATGATACGATCAACTACATTATATAATTTTTTCTATAAAATGCCCGGACCATAAATAAATGCTTAATCCATCCTTGATTCTATTAGGTATGTTGGCAATCATTCATTAAGGATAATAACACACAAATGAGTAAAGTAAACAAACTGGTCCTGGCTTATATGATCAGGAAGAGATAAAAATTATTTTATTTATTCTAATTTATTGCAAAATACATAAGGTATATCTAACTATTTACATATTCCTACTTTTCAAAACTCAAATTAGCTATTACTATGGAAAAAAGTATTGGATTTACAATTGTGATACTTTAACATTTTCTTAACTTGTTTTACATAATTTTTACTTTGACATTTTACAAAAATTAAAAATTTAAGTTATTTTTCTAAACTGGTTAAAGTATGAAAATATTTCATAATTTTATAATACATTTATTCGTAAGAACTTTATTATAAAATAATTGGGGCTTAACTAGTGGCGTACATTCAATTTTCTTATGGGAGGAGGAATACAATTATATACATAGTTTTTATGTCAATATCGAAAAGTTTATTTGTATTCATACTGAAACGAAAAATTGATGTATTTTTATGAATCCATCATAGTTGAAAAATAATATATTTTATACATGTTAAAATATACATAATTTGCATATTTTTCATTTTAACCATTTCAAAACGGGATTTTTAATCTTAGAGGGAGAATTTTTGCCAAAAACCCTCTACATATATATGCCACTAGATCTAACTATAAAATTACATTATGAAAAAATAATTATTAAACAATTAAAAATTACAAATCAATATTTAATAGGAAATCATTCTTGGCCACTCTATATTATACTGATTATTAGTACTCGGATTTATATGTAAATACATATTTTTATTATGACTTGATAAATTAATTTAGCTAAGTGATCAATTCGTTTCAAGCGATTGCCAATGAAATTAACTATATTTTATTTTTCATAAATTTACATATTTTGCCATAAATACATATTTTTACATATTTCTCAATAATTCCATTTATTCCTACATATTTCGACAATTTGTTCATTTATGACTTATTAATAATTAATAATTATTGTAAATAATTTTTAAAGTACTGACTATGTATTTGGATTTTTGGAGAATATAATAAAACAGCTATAAATAAGAAAAATGACTTCAAAAAATGAAATTCCAAGTTCAAGACTTATAGAAGAAGCTGAAAAATGCATAGAACAAGTACAAAGACCCTTGGGAGTTGCAGTAAAAGAAAATAAAGCATAGAACATTATATAAAAATCCTGGTTTATACTGCCTAAAATTAATTAGAGATACACATTGTGAAATTAATGGGGTAATTTTCCATCTGAACTCACTTCTTAGGATATTGCAAACATGAAATTGTACCCACTACCTCTATGTAAGTCGAGCGCTCCTTTAGTCAGTACAAATCAGTGTTACAACCAAACCATCATTTAACTTGGGACAATTCGAGCATGCATATGATATATCATTGCTTTCAAGATCAAGATGAATAATGTGGAAGTAAAATAAGTAAATAAGATAATAATGTCATTTATAAGCAATTTAATTTTTTTTTTCAGTAATATTTTTTGTAACTTTTTTATATTCCATATTTTCATCTTTTTATCACATATAAACGATTTTTTATTACATATATGTTTACATATTTTGGTTTAATTCATATTAGTCAGAGCCCTACTGATTCTTAAAAAAAAAGTAAGATGACATTTCAGATTGCTTAGTGCCATTTATAAATAGAGCTATATAAATATTTTCTTCCAATTTAAACTTAAAATTGTACAAAAAAAAAAAAAAAAAAAAGACTGATGAATAAAATGGTAAATAATCATGTTATCATAAGAAAAATATGATATTAAATAGGTATTTAATTAAAATATTTAAAATTTTAGAGAAAGTTTTACTTCATATTCTTAATAGAAAAAAATATATAAAAGTTATTTAAATAATAGTAAAATATTACATAAATTACAAATTTGACACTAGTAAAAAAAAAGGTACAAGTAAAACAATATAATTATTAAAAACTACTTAAAAATATAAACAATAAAAAGGGTGTAGTGCACAGCCATGTCACTGTTGCGAACAATGTTTCTTTTACGACAGTGCAGCTTCGTTATTTCCGACGTATGTTGGTAGGAAAGGGTTTTACGAATAATAAAACACAATACTTTGAATTTAGTAAAAATGATTTTTATTTATAGGCTATAGTAATTAAAATCATGAACACGACAATATTAAAACACTCCGTAGGAGTTTGCGTGTCCATAGTGAGTACTTACAGTAATAACTTAAGTCTAAATTAAAGTATGTTAAACACCTATATTTATATGAACATTCAATGTCATATTTTGGTTACGCGCTACATGATCCAGGAAAAATAATTTATGAACTGACCAATACTACTGATATGTGATATATTTGTTAGTAGGTAATACAAGTCTGAATAACTTAAGAATGATAATTAGTATGTGTCACCTTGAGGTTTACTACAAGGGTAACATAAATATGACTAAAAGTATACGTACAGAATGTAATTAATTAGGTGAAAATATAGTTTTAATGTTTTTATAAGGCACACTCAAGTTAACAAAATTATTGGACCATTTATTCATTGCCTGTATAAAATATTTAGGCACAACAATTCCTTTTTAAAAATAGATGAAGGTTCCAATTATGATAATCATGATTTGTTATAACTATTTAAATAAAATATTTATTATAACATTATTATATAAATATAAAAATAAGTAATTAATATAAAAAATGAAAAATAATAAAATTTTAAAGCTGTCATTTCTAGTTCCCATGTAAATTTTTTTTTTTGTGTTTAATATTGTTTTTATCATTCATATCTTCCTCAGTAAAATCTGTGTCTAAATCGATATTTATTTTTATTATTTCTGCAGTAATTGATTTAGGAATGATACCTAAAAATAAAAATTCAAAATTAAACAAACAGTTACAGACAATAATTAAAAATACATTTATCTTAAAAATTATGTGAACTTAATTTCTAGAAATTAATCACATTTTTATTTTAAGCTACCTCTTATGAAATATTTTTCTGAAGTACATTTGAAATCACTCCAAAACAGCCCTATTTACAGTAAATTGGAGACAGATTATTTAGGGTTTTGAAATTATAAAATTCTTAAAATAATTTGGTTTATTGCCAATAAATTATTTTGATAATTTAAAACTTAAATAATTTATTATATTATTTAAGGTAGAACAAAATTAAATACTAAGCTTACCAAAATGTCTTTGAATAGTCCATCTCAACAACACTTGAACTGAACTTATAGAATGTTTTTGAGCAATACAATTAATTGTTTGATAACTAAACAATGAACTTTTTCCAGCAGAGCCACTCGTTGAACAATAAGCCTATAGCACAATTTTGGAGTTCTTGCACAGTCGATGAAAATTTGATGATTGTTAAAAATAAAGATGGAATTCAACCTAAAATATTTATTAAAAATATATTACAATATGAGTATTATATATTATAGTACTAATAGGGCCTAGAACTTGATGCATTTGCATCTTTTTTTCTAATGCTTACATTCGAGGTTTGGCGTTACAGAAATTAGATTCATAATATATAAAACTTAATGGCACAATTTTAAATTTTGCATTTTTATCATTTTTAGGGAATTTTAAGCTTTACGATAAATTTTTTGTATTGTTGCAACATTTTATTAATTTTTGTATTTTTTTTTACATATATTTGCATTTTTCTTGAAAGATACATTTTATTGTAACACATTCAGTTTTTATTATTGACATTCTTCATCCTTATCGTTTGTTGTTGCAATTTACGATTATTCAATAAACTGTAAGCAGATACTATTTATCTATTTATTTTGAAGCGCCGTCCCCCCTACATTATCATAATTATCTCAGATAGTTATACGGATTCGCACCAAGCATATAATAACGTAACAATATGATTGCCATTTTACGTCATTGTGACATTGTGAATGTGATAGATGGTAAATTAATAATAATTAATAATAAATACAGTTTTAAAAAACATAAATTTTTTAAAAGTTAAGTTATTAATTATTATAATGTCATTCTTGGTATTTTTGTGGTCATTTTTTTAAGTCATTTTTTGTTGTTTATTAGTCATTTTAACATTTTTTTTTTTTGTGCATTTTTTAATGATTTTTAGGTCATCAAATTCCGGGTCCTACTAATAACCAATCAAGCTTCATGTGTTTTTAAACGTTTAAGTCATAAATTTATACTTTTTTTGAACAGTAAAAACTTAACTTTATTACTATTATATTATAGTTATATATTAGTATTACCTATTACATCATATTTAGGTAAAATTATACTTCTAATAGGTGACCTAAATGCATTAACAACTTGACAGGTATTTTACTCAGTTTGAAATTAAGTTAAATTAAATTGTTCATTGTAGATATAACATTTTAAAATACAATTTTTAATAAACAGTAACGACTCAACCTAGACAACTTGAAATCAAAACCCATCAACGAAATCCAACTCAATGTTGTTGGTATTTTAAAACTTTGTATTAAATTAAAGAAAATAAACACTTCTATAAGTGTATAATAAAGTATTTTATTTACTAAAACTTAAACTTTATTTCATAAAATAAAATAATATAAAATAATTAATAACTCTGTTAAAAAGATTATCAAACGCTCCATTTCGTACAAATATACTATATGAAAAAATTGATTCTATTAAAGCTAAATATATTTGAAACAACATGTTTAAAGCTAATATATTTCAAAAAGCAGGTGTAGAGCTAGATGTATTATGAATTTTTAAATACTTTTTTCTTGGTTAGTAATTTAATAAGTTTTTAATCAAAGTATAAAAAATAATTCAGGTATTTTTTCTAAATTAAATAAGGAATAGTCTATTTATAACTACTAAGGACTTCATATAATTCATTAATAAATTTTGATTAAAAGTAAAACTGTATTATAAAAATATTTAAAACCATGCAGTACAACGTCGATACTTTAAGATTATATAAATAATATAATTCACCTGATTAACAGCAGGAATAATATTAGTTGGATCATCAAGTATTTCTTTTAAATGTTTTACTCTATAGTTAGATACTCCAGTATTTTTAAATAGGCCATTTCCATGATCATGTAATTTCATAAGAGCTTTTCATGTTCAATTGTGAAGTTAAAAATTCTCAGGACATTTTACATCAATATGACCGGCTCCTAGCCAATGTATAAAATATAAATCTAGATAACTATTATCTAAATTATCTAATGACCTCTGAACAGCAGCTGTGACAGTTTTTTCATCTCTATGGTCACAAGGTGCTATAAAAATATAAAATAATAATAATATTGTAATCAATAATAATAAAAATTAAGAAATAATAGTATAATTATTTCATCTATGATGTTAATGGTTAGAATAAGCGAACTTAAATTAAAAATGTATTTAAGCATTGCTTCTACCACCAAATTTAACATTTATTAATGAAAATTATGAGATATAAATATTTCATGATTATAAAATAATAATAAAATAATAATGAATTATAAAATAATATTAGTGTTAAAATCATATAGGAAATTGTTAATAGTGTGTACATGAATTCAAATAGTTTCCTATTTGTGTGATTACTTATATGTTGGTTTAATTTATCCAACACTACACATTCCAAATATATTGATACCTAATTTTGATGTAATAAATAAAGCTTCACACTTCGAGTGATACTTTGGTAATAGAATTTTTAGAGCTTCTCTAATGTATACTTCATTGTTATACACTGCTGCTGTGTCTGGAAAATAAAATAATATTCAAAATGTCAATTATATTTAGAATATTTATAAATAGGGTTCGGAAGTTGTAGGAATTGCATATTGTTCTGTATGTTTCTAATTTATAGCAGACCAAGCTAGAAATCTGAACTATACAATAGTGAGTTAAAAAATTGAAAATTGAAAATGCATATTTTGCATATTTTGTCAATTGTAGCTAAAAAAATGCATATTTCATTGATTTTGCACTCATATTATGCATATTTCATATTTTCTAAATTAAATTTTTATAACTTTAAAATTTTATTTCCTCGTCTGTATCTTTCAATTAATATTGAATACATAAAAATCAAAATTATCAATGAAAATATTTATTCCCATCGTCACAGTCAACAATTAATTTAATAACAACAATGTGATACGCGTTTAATCGATCACGTTCAAATGTCAAAATACTTATATTAAGTACTTTTTACCATATCGTCAAAACGCCAACCAATTATACATTTTTTTCAGTTATTAATAGTTTTTATGTTTAATATTGATTATTAACAGTAGTATACGTGTTTTTTTTTTGAACTTCAGAATATTTTTGTCGCATATTTATTAAATTGTTTTGCATATTTAATGCATATTTTGCCTTTTTTATCTCCTACAACTTCCGAGCCCTATATATAAATAATAAATATATAATGAATCTGACCAGTTTTAAAATATAACATAATTTTCTGATGAAGGACTTGTTAATTAAGTTATTTAAAAATAGTTCTTTAAATTTGAAAATAATTAGTAAAACTTTGATTAAATATAACTCCAGATTGTTATAAAAACCACTTGAGATGGATTTCACAATAAAATGATAGGAATGCAATTCAAATTATCTGATACACTATGTCTCTTTATTGGCTACATAAAAATAATTTAGAAAATTATAACTCTAATGATTTATATATTTTTTTTTTTTTTGTATAATCACTTTTAATATAGTAAAGTTCTTGAGTTTCAAAAAAAAAAAATTAAACCTTATAAAGTAAAAATATGCACTACCATCCAACGAATTAAGTCAATATACAATTTTATAAATATTGCAGTTCAAAATTTGACAATCAATTTAAAATTAAATAGTGCAAAGAACATCAAGAACATAATTTATACATTCACATTTAAATTATATTTTTTAAACTTGCTAATTAGATGATAGCCAACACCCAGAGCAACATCTAAGACGTTCAAAATTACTTTTCGATCAGCAATTGTATAAGTACAGACTGAAAATTATAAAAATATAAATTACTACATTTAAAAGTTTAAAAAAATTATTTATTTAAAACTTACATCCAATAACTGGCATTTGGCTTTTTCCTCTTCGCGTGTTCAACGGCAAAAAAGTATTAGCAACAGACTGCATGGTTGAACTGTTCTAGAATCAATTGGAAGAGTGCAAAATGATTGGACTCGTTGATTAACAAATACCAAATTAATACGATTATCTATATTATTCGACAAGTCAGTAACCACACAAAAACGGAAGAATCGGTAGATATAGGGTGTTCGAAGTTAAAAACGATAGTCGATATTCGACGATTAGTTAATAGTTTTAAACGAGCGATATTATTTCTGATACCATCAATCTATACTAAAAATGACCAGAAGGTCGGGTTCTTAGATCATATACAATGGATGGAGTCATCACATATCAAACCTATAGAATGAGTTGAAGCCATAGAGTAATACTGGGACCCGTGATATCAGCGCATGCGCGATTTCTTATCAAATATCAATCTGTTTTCCCGCTTAAAATTTAATTTACAAAACATTTTTATTATACAAAATTACAAAAGGTTTTTTTAATTTATATTAATTATACATCTATATTATTATAAATAATAATTAATTTGAGGTGGCAATTGTGTTAAATTTTAATTAATAATAATGCCGAATAAAAATGCATGTGGTCTATGCCTAAGGTCAGTTAATAAAAATTCTGGATTATCTTTATTTTGGGTAAGTCTAGTTTAGTTTTAAATAGTGCAAAATCAGTAATATGGTATAATTAAAAACATTTAATTAGATTTCCTAAAGATCCAAAACTGCTGAAGATCTGGCTTTTCAAATGTGGATTGAACGAAGGTGATATTATTCAGTCACACCGAAAATTATGTTCTTTTCACTTTGCTGATAAGTGTCTTGTTGGTCATGTATTGGTGTATGAGATACAGACTGTGGATTTGGTGTCGTTTGTGGTCGATTACATGATTGTTGGTTTATGTGCTGTAATTCTAGTTCTGAGACAATTGAAAAAATTTTGGATCTCGCTACATGTTGGTGGTATGATGAAAATTGATTGACCATGGAACACATACTTGAAAAAAATTTATCATTTACATCTAAATTTTTTTCATCTTCTTTAGATTTCGTTTCATTTTCATTTTGTTGTATAATATATTGCATTAATGTTTTAGATGCGGGTTCAGGATAGTTATCTGATAATTTAATTTTTTTTTTGGATACGGAGCTGGTTTTTGATACTGACTTACAAAACGGTTGTGGTGTTGAAGTTAATGAATTTGGACTCTGTATTGATTGTACTTCATGAGTATCTTCGGACGAAGAAATCAAATTGTCCGATTCTTCACATTGATCTTCATTATCATCAGAATCGTCATCATCGCTTACCATGGATTCAATGTTACTTATTGAGTCTCTTTCCTTCATATGTGGTCTTAAAAAACTCATCTCGTCTTCAAATTTCCATTTTTTAATATTTTTGGATTTTTGACCAGACTTGGTAACTGATTTTTTAGCAGCTCGTCTAAATGCGTCCCTTAGGTTTGTCCATGATTTTTTACAGTTTTCAACTGAAATAAAAAAAAAGAACCGGATAGGCCTCGCTCTGCTGTACAGTTAGGGGTGGAGTGCACCTCGCTTATAGGATAGGTCATTATTATAATGGATTTGTTAAATTTGAATGCAATGATAGATATCATTGTATACGAATAACGATTCTGAACGGAGTTCATATGTTTGTCTAGGATATAATACATTGTTATTTATAAACATTGTAAAAAGTATATTTTATTTTGAAACGATAAATGTATTTTTCAATTAGGATGGGTTGGCAGTTGCATACAGCGATATAGTTTGTCAGTCTAGAACATTCTACATTACATTATATTTTACATGTAATTTTATGTCAATATTCGATGTTCAAACGCTTATAAAAAAAAATTGTGCCTATGGATTTTAATAAATTTTGAATGACATTAAGAACTACTTCTGTGGAATCTTCGATTAAATTTTCAAGTATTTTGTAGTAGCCAAATTTTTTTTATCACCGATTATAAAAATAAAATGTAAAAAAATCTAATATTTTAAATGCCTATAAGTGGCTTAAAAATCAATATAATACTTTGAAAAAAATATTGCATAAAAGAAATACCAATCTTAACAGCTGGTAGAAATTTCAAAAATCTGCGACTTATACTTTTTGAATTATAACAAATATTTAAAATCGTCTGAGAATAAATCGCTATTTTATGCAGTTTCGTAAATATTTAAATTTCAAACAGTCATACAATTTTTTCCTCTTAGTCCGGTAGAAATTTTTTTAAAGATTTTTGAAGAGTAGCTCATAGATAACCTAGTGTTAAAATTTTGAACCTTAAGTATGAACAGAAAAAATTTTATGAATTTTTATCTACAAAATAACTTGCAAATTATCGTGATTTTTACATATTTCGTATAAATTGGAACTTTGAGCACTTATAAAAAAAAATTGTGACTTACGATTTTAGATTTTTTTTTATTAGTTAAGGAACAACTTATAAGAAACCTTGTATTAAATTTTCAAGATTTTCTGGGCAGCCAAAAAAATTTTATCGTTATTTAAAAAAAAAATACTTAAAAAAATTGAAAATTTCAATTGTCTATAAATAGCTTCATAAAAGTCAAAATACTTTGAAAATTTAATGGTGTATAGAGAACGCTAATCTTAACATTTGGTGAAAATTTCAAGTATTTACATCGATTAGTTTTTGAGTTATAGCAAAATAAAAAATTTGATTATGTCGAAAACTGGTTTTGCGTAAAAACTCCCGTTTTTCCCAAATTTTTTTATGGTTTTTCCCGTCGCATTTAAAAAATATTGGAAATTTTTAACTTTTGACCCCCCCAAAGTACCAAATAGATTCACTTTCCTTTCAGAAAAGTTGCTACATAAGGCAATCGAAGCATTTTTACTGCCCCAAAACGTGTCGACACAAAAAAAAAAAAAAAAAAAAAAAAAAAAAAACACACATCATTGTAAAATCAATACATTCTTCACTCCGTTCAGAATCTAAAAAAATATATAAGCACAGTTATTTTTTTAAATTAAATTTTAAATTCAAATTTGGACTAAATTATATATTAAAACCAATAAAATATATAATTAATCACAATATCAGAAAATATTTTCTGGCACAATTGAAATATAGCCTACATTTTTTTTTTTTTAAATAATAACAATATAATTAATATAGTACTTATAATATATCCTAGACTGACAAACCGTCTCGAGTTCACGACATAGAATCGTTTTTCGTATACAATAATGATATTATACTATTGAATTCAAATTTAATACCATCCATTACAGTGACTCACTTAAAACCTATTGTACAGCCGAGCGACAGACATCCTCTTGCCCACTTTTTAAATTTATAAGTTGAAAATTTTTGTCAACATCTGAACTTTAAATGCTTATAAGAAAAGTTGTGTCTATGTATTTTTAATATTTTAGATTCTGAACGGAGTGAATCTTGAAAATTTAATACAAGGTTTCTTATAAGCTGTTCTTTAACTGATAGAAAAAAATCTAAAATCGTAAGTCACAATTTTTTTTTATAAGTGCTCAAAGTTCCAATTTATACGAAATATGTAAAAATCACGATAATTTGCAAGTTATTTTGTAGATAAAAATTCATAAAATTTTTTCTGTTCATACTTAAGGTTCAAAATTTTAACACTAGGTTATCTATAAGCTACTCTTCAAAAATCTTTAAAAAAATTTCTACCGGAATTAGAGGAAAAAATTTTATGACTGTTTGAAATTTAAATATTTACGAAATTGCATAAAATAGCGATTTATTCTCAAACGATTTTAAATATTTGTTAGAATTCAAAAAGTATAAGTCGCAGATTTTTGAAATTTCTACCAGTTGTTAAGATTGGTATTTCCTTTATGTCATATTTTTTTCAAAATATTATATTGATTTCTAAGCCACTTATAGGCATTTAAAATATTCGATTTTTTTACATTTTTTTTTTATAATCGGTGATAAAAAAAATTTGGCTCGTACAAAATACTTGAAAATTTAATAGAAGATTCCACAGAAGTAGTTCTTAGAGTCATTCAAAAATTATTAAAATCCATAGGCACAATTTTTTTTTATAAGCGTTTGAACAGCGAATATTGACAAAAAATTACATGTAAAATATAATATAATGTATAATTATAATATTCTAGACTGACAAAGATATTGGTTTTTTTTTAAAATGCTCTAACTCAAAAATGAAAAACCGCAACAACTTGAAATTTTCACCAAATCTTTATATTGACGTTCTCTATACATGGTTAAGATTTCATAGTATTTTGACATATTTTGACTAATTTATAGACAATTTAAATTTTCGATTTTTGTTAAATTTTTGTTTTTAAACATCTATAAAATTTAATTGGTTGAGCGAAAACTCTTGAAAATTTTATACTAGGTTTATAATAAGTTAAACTTATCGTAACTAAAAAATATCAGTGATCGGTTAACTCAATTTTTTTTTATAAGCCCTTAATGTTTAAATTTGTATAAAATGTGTAAAAATCACGATAATTTGCAAGTTATTTTGTAGATAAAAATTCATAAAATTTTTTCTGTTCATACTTAAGGTTCAAAATTTTAACACTAGGTTATCTATGAGCTACTCTTCAAAAATCTTTAAAAAAAATTTCTACCGGACTAAGAGGAAAAAATTGTATGACTGTTTGAAATTTAAATATTTACGAAACTGCATAAAATAGCGATTTATTCTCAGACGATTTTAAATATTTGTTATAATTCAAAAAGTATAAGTCGCAGATTTTTGAAATTTCTACCAGCTGTTAAGATTGGTATTTCTTTTATGCAATATTTTTTTCAAAATATTATATTGATTTTTAAGCCACTTATAGTCATTTAAAATATTCGATTTTTTTACATTTTATTTTTATAATCGGTGATAAAAAAAATTTGGCTACAACAAAATACTTGAAAATTTAATCGAAGATTCCACAGAAGTAGTTCTTAATGTCATTCAAAAATTATTAAAATCCATAGGCACAATTTTTTTTTATAAGCGTTTGAACATCGAATATTGACATAAAATTACATGTAAAATATAATATAATGTAGAATGTTCTAGACTGACAAACTATATCGCTGTATGCAACTGCCAACCCATCCTAATTGAAAAATATATTTATCGTTTCAAAATAAAATATACTTTTTACAATGTTTATAAATAACAATGTATTATATCCTAGACAAACATATGAACTCCGTTCAGAATCGTTATTCGTATACAATGATATCTATCATTGCATTCAAATTTAACAAATCCATTATAATAATGACCTATCCTATAAGCGAGGTGCACTCCACCCCTAACTGTATAGCAGAGCGAGGCCCATCCGGTTCTTTTTAAACTACTATTCTATCAATGTATTTGGACTCTCGCATTAAATTTTCAAACTTTTTTACCCAGAATATAAAAATACAAAATTGTTTACAACAAAAAATGTTCATGAAAACTTACAGCACTAGCTGGTGTACCTATAGAAAATTTCAATATGAGTTACACCAAAAACCAAAATTAATTTTGTCGAAAACCGATTTTTTGGGTTAAAATTCCCGTTTTTCCTATTTTTATCCCCCAGCATTTTAAAAACTATTGAAAATATTAAATTTTGAACTCCTTGATGCACTTATTAGATTCACTTTCCAATCACAAGCACCTTATTTCGACTACTTATATCATGTACACAGACACAAACAATAAAAAATACACATTACATTCATCGATCTGCTCAGAATGTAAAATTTATACTATTGCTAATAAGTAATAAGTAATATTATTAAAAATAATTTATTTACCTGGTTGTTTTAATGTGCTTGCAATTTCTCTCCATAAATTTTCTTTTAGCTGGTGGTCACTATAATTTTTTTCACTCATATCATACAAACATTTTCTTTCTCTAACCAACTCAATAAGCATCTCTAAATTCATTTTTTTTTTTTTAGATTCTGAACGGAGTGATGGAATCTATTGGTTTTTTTAAATTGTAATAATAAAAAATTTGAAAGTATGTTGTGGGTCCTGTGGCATCCGAAAACAAATTGACATCAATTGACGGATATTGTCGG